>JAUCMR010010475.1:0-15397 GCA_032357425.1 Enteromius argenteus | reverse complement strand
TCCCAGTGGAAAACCCCCCAAAAGTGAGCTGTACTGAACCGTGCCGTGCCGTACTATGCAGTGGAAAAGCGCCATAAGTCCCCCCGTGTGGTTCTGGGATTTCTGCTCACAGTTCTTGTGATAATTTTGACCCCACGGGGTGAGATCTTGAGTGGAGCCACAGATCGTGGGAGATTATCAGTGGTCTTGTATGTCTTCTATTTTCTAATAATTGCTCCCAGAGTTGATTTCTTCACACCAAGCTGCTTACCTATTGCAGATTCAGTCTTCTCAGCATGCTTAAGGTCTACAATTTTGTTTCTGGTGTCCTTTGACAGCTCTTTGGTCTTGGCCATAATGGAATTTGAAGTGTGACTGTTTGAAGTTGTGGACAGGTCTTATACTGATACTGAGTTCAAACTGATACTATTAATACAGTTAAGGAGTGGAGAACAGAGGAGCCTCTTAAAGAAGTTGTTACAGATCTGTGAGAGCCAAAAATCTTGCTTGTTTGTAGGTGACCAAATACTTATTTTACAGAGGAATTTACCAATTAATTCATTACAAATCCTACAATGTGATTTTCTGATTTTTTTTTTCTTTCTCATTTTGTCTCTCATAGTTGAGATATACCTATGATGAAAATTACAGGCCTCTCTCATCTTTTTCAGTGGGATAACTTGCACAATTGGTGGCTGACTAAATACGTTTCTGCCCCACTGTAAATATGAAGCTGGATATGTGTGATGCTAACATTTAAAAGCACCTGTTTTAAATATTGTTTCAAAGTCACTTGATATTCTTTAAGTAATCATGTCAAAATTACGGTTTATTAATTAATACTCTGTAAATTTTTGTGAAAAGTTTGACTGCCTCTAGTGTTCATTTCTTTTGAAAATTGCAGTAATATGCACTTATTGGTACGCAATTTGTGTCTTGCTAAAAAGTGCACCCAGGTACATTGATGCCATGAGATCAGGTAGTCTAAAGCACACATTCTGCATGACATCCATAATCCTAGCTAAACTTAAAATCTACCTTACTATTAATAAGCAGCAAATTAGGAGTTTGTTGAGGCAAAAGTCATAGTTAATGGTTTGCTAATAGTGAGAATTGGACATACAAAGTGGGACCCTTGGTTCTCAATAAATTATGCGTCACAGAACTGGTGTCATTGTTATTAATGCAATTCATTTTCTGGTTGATTTAATTGTAGAGGTGCAAAACTTTGGGATAAAAACTTCATAATATTTGAGGAACCTAAATGCAAAGCTATACTTTACAATGATGATGCACAAGATAAGACAAGTATTTGCAAAAATACTAATAGACCATAAAAAAAATGAAATAAAATAATAATAATAATAGACAAAATAAATAGACCATGCTCTTGGACACAATAAGCAAACTAACATGCAGTACATTGTAGCCACAATGGAAGTGTGAACATTATGATTATTATGTTTTTGGGAAACAGTTGTTTTTGTATGCTGGTTGAAAGTCTCTTTACACCATAGCAATCACGCTAGGTGATCTTAATTTATTTACATGCATTTATACAGTCTGTGGGAGGCATACGTCCTAGTCGAGCTATGATAGATTGTCTTTTCTACCTGTCAGGCCATAACTCTGTGCACCCTGTTCACAAACATGTTTGCAGAATGAGTGAGAATGGAAGGCGTAACCTGGTTAAAGGGTTAGTTCACCCAAAAACTGTCATTAATTACCCACCCTTATGTTGTTCCAAACCAATAAGACATGCATTGTGAATGCTTTCCACTCCACTTCCAAACAACCGCAGATTATGTTCATGTACGTGCTTTCCCTGGGATGTAAACAAGGCTGATTACGTCAAATACATTAAAGCATGCGTATGCGCTGCTTTGTGATACTCTCTAAAATGGCAGAACACATAAGTCAGGGGAGAAGAACTCCTAGCGTAAAAAAAAAAATTCAACCATGGACTGTTCTACCGATGTTTTACTACAGCCGTTTTTCCACTATTGGGCCGAACTTTTCTTTCTGTTGCCTGGCTGCTAGTTTATAGCATTATTTCGAGCAATGTAAACACAAATTAGTAATAAAATCTAAAGAAATGTCTTATCCTCCATAACGCAGTGGTTATTTACACCTCATAGCATATGTAAACATTTGTGTTACCATGGCAACGCTTGACACATTTGAATTGTACTTAGTATAGGAAAGCCCAGGTTGGGTAAACTTTATTGGTCACTGTGGGAATAGGAAATACCAAACAATTTAAAGCCTTGCAATCATTTCATTGAAAGAAGATAATCTAATTTCTCCTTCCGAAAAATCTGTATGTCATGTTACTGTAAGGCTAACACTCTCACATCTCTATCTAGCAGTGTGATCAAATTCACATCTTTTACATTGTGACATGCTGCTCTTCTGCGCTAATGAGGTAATAGAGTTTGGTCATCTGTCAGCATTCACACATTTGCCTTTAATTCCAAACCCACATGATTTCATTTATTCTTCTTGGAATACAAAATATGATAATTACAAGAATATGTAAATACGCTAAGTTATTCTTTTCCATGCAACTAAGGCAGACAGTTACCAGGGGCTGCCAGCACCATAAAAGTTTCATAAAGTCCACATAAGCTTGTGTAAAATATTCCATATCGCCTGAAGCCAAACAATAGATTTGTGTGAGACACAGACTGAATCTTTTTTCACAATTTTAAACTTGGATCCTTTGACATCAATAATGTCAATAACACTCAAATATCTTTTGACTGATTGTTACAGAATGAGAGTTGAACAACTGAACTATGGGTGAACTATAATTTTAATAGTGCATTAGACAAAGCGAAATGCCAAGCCAAGCGTAAAGATGACTCACTGAACACTCATTTCTCTCTACATAGATTCAATGTAGAAGGCATTTATGACAAAATGAGTTGGTGGCATAGATGTAACAGACAAGTTGCTTACATTTGTTGTTAACTATTCTCAGATGCTTCATTTTATACACACTTAAACAGACACAATAGTGCAGAACAACTGTAGCATTAGGTAAATCCATGGGATGGTACAGTACATCACGTTACATTATGCACATTGTCAAATTAATGAGGTACGAAACCACAAAAAAATGTGTTTTTAATTAGTCTCTTTGCAAGGTTTATTTGCTGTTTAGTCAAAGAGAAAATCTGATTATTATTTATGCAACACAAATCCAGAAGGACAGATAGGGGGAAAATAAAAATAATAATAAAAAATATATATGCATATTTGAATAAATATATTTCAATAAAATTAAAACTTTAAAGACTTTCAAATCATATAAACTATTTTTATCCATAATAGTACAGAGAACATAAGAAATGTTTAAACAGAAATGTTACACTTGTATCCACTAAATGAGCTCATTTCAAATTTGCTGCCTGTTATGAGGCGCATGGGTGCAATAAAGGGCTAAAAATGCAAGCAATTTTGAGAAGATTCAGCTGGTAGAACATCTAGCAACTCTGTAAAAATCTGTAAACATTCCTCAACGTCACACTGCAAAGCACTGCAAATCTCATCATCTACAGTGCATATAACATCATCAAAAGTTTCAGAGAAACTGGAGAAATCTCTGTCTAAAGGCCGAAGAGCTTTGTTGGATGCCCATGGTCTTCGGGCCCCCCAACAAAACTGTATCACTCAATGGCATGGTTCTGTCATTGACATTACTGAATGGACTCAGGAATACTTCCAGAAACCACTGTTGGTAAAAACAATCCACTGTTCCATCTGCAGATGTCAACTAAAGCTCTATCATGCAAAAAGGAAACCGTATGTGAACATGGTCCAGAACCACCATCGTGTCCTGTGGGCCAAGGATCATTTAAATTGGACTTTTTCAAAATGGAAAAGTGTTCAAGGCTCAGATGAGTCTATATTTGACATTGTTGTTGGAAATCACAAACGCTGTGTCCTTCTGCTAAAGAAGAGGGAGACCTTCCAGCATGTTATCAGTGTTCAGTTCAAAAACCAGCGTCTCTGATGGTATGGGGATGGTAAATGCATACGATATGGGCAGCTTGCATGTTTTGGAAGGCATTATGAATGCTGAAAGGTATATAAAGGTTTTAGAGCTCCCCTCCAGATCATGTCTATTTCAGGGAAGGACTACACCATCAGGGAGATGCTACACCATGGTAAACATGCCCATGTCCCAACTATTATGAGACTTGTAGCAGACCTCAAGTTTAAAATAAGCTCATTTTGTGCATTGCATTGAACAATTTCTCTGTTTAAACATTTGTTATGTTGTCTATGTTCTATTGTGAATAAAAAATTTGGCTATTGTGACTTGAAATACTTTTAGTTTTAATTTTTATAAAAAAAAAAGACGTCCCAACATTTCCAAAATTTGGGTTGTATTTCTATGATTGCAAACAGAAAGTTCAAAACAGCAGAAAACATCTAATGTCAACATTTTATCAGTTAAATTAATCCTTTCTTTATACAAAGTTTTAAAATTTATGACCCCAAACCTCTGACATGCTTCGGTTAAAATGGTTACAGCCTCCTCCAAAGGCCCAGTGCTCATCAGCCTCTGTATGCTGAATGAAACTGAGCACCAAGCTCATGCGTGTTATGAAAAGCCATCTGTCAGTGGGCAAGCATCACACAACAGGCTCTGGACATATCCATGCTAATAACTTGCTCCAACAGAAAAACGAAGAAAAGAGAAAACAAGGCTAATTCATCATTCCTCCTTTAAATTGTGCAGCTTGTATATTCTTTGGAGACCACACAATGTTCTTGACAGCTCTGAAAGGTCCTTAGGAGCTCCTAAAGGTTTTAGCTGTAATCACAGCTGTCTGTTGCATAAAATCAACCACAATGGCATGATGCTTTGCCTCCATTGTGTTGTTATCAAGATTCAAGGTCTATTATGGATTATTCTCATTATTTTTAGTTAAAGAGACTCTTTGTAATTTATCAGTAGCTACTGTGCCCCATTAGCTGTCTTACATTAGTCTGTTCTTTATATGTATGTTCTAAAAAGAAAAAAAATCTATCAACATGTACTGTATCTTTATTGATGATGAGGGCACACCGGATATCGGTTTTACATGGACTGAAAATATTGCATGGGGAAGATGTACCATCATAGTAATGCGGCATTTTCAGCCAAGCCCAAAACACGTTCACATCACAAATTGGTTTGTTCTTAACTTTTAATGTTAGTGAACTGCAAGTGAATTACTAGCCAATGCCAAGTGTGCCATCCGCAAAACCAGTTCAAACACATACAGACCCAGTTTACAAACCTCACATTAGCCAGCTATATCTGCAAACCTGAAAGCATGCTGATTTCGCACACAAATTTTTGTTTATCCAAGCTAAGTGAATGAGACCCAGTGTTCCACAGACATTAAGCAGCATTGCAATTAATCATTTAGAGTAAAGAAAAAAATACAGAAAGCCATCAACCTGCTGTGCTTGCTGTGGCCAGAGTTTTCTTTTTGTTTTTTTCTAATTCTCCTTCCTTTTTAAGAAATAGAGAGCAGTCTTGTATACCACAACTGAACACCACAATGCACTCTGAACTGCTAACCTCTGTTGAGAGCATCTGCAGCCCCGGCCTAAGTCATTTAAAAATCCATTTGATTTTATTTAGGGAACACAGAATTCATCTCTGCACAGCAGAGAAAGAGAGTCTCATTATTATGTTCACTCATGCTAGATGAAAAAAATGGATTAGAAATCCTCTTTTAGGGGTTGTCAGTGGACACAACCACAAAGGGATTCCAGAATGATTGCAGATAATGTGGAGTGTGGAGGTGCTGAAAATGGAGTCAGTATTACCTTTCCAGATCAAAATGGTAATGCTAAGTATCCTGAGATATCACATGAAGTGAATGGGCTTCTCAATGACAGTATATGAAAAGTACAGACATTTTGGGGCGAAATAATAGAAAATAAATATGGCATACATATGCAGTGGTAGGGAAAAAAATTCTTAGGTAAGTAGTTTTTAGGCATTTTCTTAAAGAAACAAACAAATGTTTTAAGACAGATATTTTTTATTGTTTATTTTACTATGCTAGCAGAAAACTTAAATTTCATAATTTCATATAGATTTTTGCACAAACAAGGAGTCCAGCACAACAGATGGTATATTCCACACAGTGCTCTGATACCCAAATCAACTATGACAACTGAAAAATTCATACTGGAACATTAAAGTCTGTGTTCGTGCTGCTGCTGACATGGAAAGCAGACAATTAGCATGTTTACAGTAGATTAGATAAGAAACAGGTTCACAGGTTCTTTTTAGCTTCACAGAATTATTTTTGTCTTACAGAAAAAAAAAATCAATAATTATGCCATAAATGGTTTATCAATTAACCTCCATTTCATTTATTAGGCATGCACAAATGCCAAATCAATCAATCAATCAACCTTATGCTACATAATCAGAGCTTCAATCACACAACACAAGCAAAACCTCTGAATTACGCATTTGTAAAAACATTCTTCTGTGCATTTCCACAATGAATTGTTGGCAGAATGGTTTATAAGGATGAATTAATTCTGCTCATGTTTCATGAATGAGACCCATTACTCCTTACAGGATCATGGGCACGAATCCATTAAATCATGAATCATCAGTCCTCTCTTTGCCACCACTCTTTTGAGATAGCTTTCTTTTAGAAGCTGGAACTTTGCTGCAGGGATTTGCTTTCATTTAGCCTCAGGAGCGTTACTGGGGGTATCTACTGATTTTTGGCAATGTGACCTAGTGACAGAATCAGTGTGTTAAAATCAGTTTTCTGTGTAGCTCTTCCATCGCGGCAAACCATTTTATTTCTTCTATTTTTTTTTTTTATTTTTTTTCATGCTGCATTGGGAATAATCCTTACGTGAACAAGCCAATTCTGCAAGGAACCCACATACTGTAGTTATAATAATACAAGGATAAGCCTCAAAATTGAAAATGCAGTGTCTGCAATGTTTAGATTTTGCTTTAGTTGTAATGGGCAAAAGGACATAACAATGTCATCATTTTTCAAAGAAAGATGTAGTCGTAACACAGTACTTTGAGTTATGCGTCCAGGGAACCAGGGCTTTATATGCACAAAATAAATGCCCCTCGCCTACGTTTACGCGATCCTTCGCCAATAGCTGACCATAGCACCATATTCCAGTTTATCACAGTGAAAATATTTTGGAAATTCAACTGGAAAGTCAAATAATTTCCAGATGATAAAACATGATTAAAAAGTGCAGAGAGGCCCCAAATCCTCCAAAAACCTACATTTAGATAATGCCTGAGAAGATGCAGCACCTCTTTAACTTTAAGAAGCCAAGATAACCTACGTGCCTTATACACATGAGAAAACACATCCATATATAACTTTCTGTCTCCCTTATTGGACACACACAAGTCTTGCAGTCTCTGCTAATGAGCTTATGAGTTCATCAGGTGTGCTAGGTGAGGGAGATATCCAAAATGTCATAGAAAGGTGACAGATTTTTTTATTTTTGAGTAAACTATTGATTTAATAACAGCACCTGAAACATACTGCGTTAGCAGTTAACAGCTTTGCTGTATGCATATGATGTATTCACCACGTCCCTGTTCTCAAGTGTAAATGAATATACTATGTATCATTTTAATTGTATGAGGTGGTGAACATGTATCTCTTAGGAAGCAGCTTTAACAGTCAGCTCATTTTAATCCTTAATGAAACCTTTGATGAGTAGCTCAAACTAAACCCTGCCTCTAATTGTAAGCTTCTTAAGGGATGTCTTAGAATGGTTGCATATAGGCATTTACTCACTCAATAGCACCATAAATTAAGACTTAAATTCCAGAAGATGCAGGTTGCTGTGGATTTTAGGATCCATTAAAAGAATTCAAATTTTTTATCGATATTTCATACCATCAATACAACTACAGTGTCAAGCAAAGAACTCAAGTCGTCTTTCTCGTTATTTGTTGTAATAGGGGTAAAGGATGAAACTTTCCTGACGTCAGCTGTGTGATCATCCAGGTTCATTGGCGAGCATTACTGAAAACATCTTAAATCATTTACAAGCCACGAGACAAGAGCATTAAATTCCCCTATCCCTTGGCAGCAGGCACTTGGAAAAGTGCCATATCAGGCCCATGCAATATGCTATTGAAAAATCAATAACTAAGTGGCATGAAGACAATCAATGTTGCAGAGAAGATAAAAAAAGGAAACTAGCAAAGGGCAGGGCATGGGAAGATAACTTATAAGTCTCCTGACTGAGAGTTAAAAATGGCAACAACTACTACTACTAGTATTAATTAAATTGTAGCTAAACAATTTTAAGTTTACTGAATTTAGTGTCTGTCAAAGCATCAACCCAACAGATGTATTTTTTCAAACAATTCACTCCAGTTTTTTTTGTTTCATAAAAGCCAACATTGAAAAGGTTGTGTTGATAAACAAATAATATAACATGCAAGAGTGCAGTTGTTTTACCAATATCAGGGACGATAACATATTGAACTGATAAGTAGGACAGGGTGCCATGAGCATTTATAATACGGCGGAACTGCTGGACAATGCATGTATTTTTGCAAAAATATGGAATTCATTAATCAGACTTGCTTTATAATAATGTTTTCAATAGCAAGCTAACTAAAATTGTACTATATAAACTAATCTTAAATTGTGTTTGTTTGATTAATTGGTATGTCTTAATGGAAGCACATGCCATGTGTTTTATACCAGCTTGAGGATGAACATCCAAGATGATGGAGTAGGTAGACTAAGCAAACAACCCAAAAATGATAAAGTTGCAAAAACAGATATACAGAGATGTTGAAATATTAGTTAGCAGTTTATGAGTGGCAGTATGGTATGAGGACAAGTCTTGCTTCTGTCCACTACTCTTGTGATGGACAAACTGAACGGTGACTTTTAGGTCCCAGACATGGGATTTTGAAGGCACTTATCAACAACAATAAAGCCTGCATCCACACACCTCCTCTCTGGGGAGAGCGGACCATTTAACTCAGGAAACTGAGTGCATTCTGACAGCCAACAAAGCGTTTACTGGCAAAAAAGCAAAGAAAACAGAAGAGCATCTCAGATAGTTACTGTCAGAGGAGGAATTCTGAAAGGGTGTTGACAGTTGTCAAGCAATCACTCAGAGATAATGTTAACCTAATAATGACCTTTAGAATCTTGAAAAATGTACAATAGTGTTTATAAAAATTCATGTAAATATATGAATGAAAATGTATTAGCAAAAAACAAAAAACAGCAAAAAAAACAATAACAGACACTTGAAAAGCTGACTGCCATGCATTATTCTTCACATATAGTGCAATCTGAACCCTAAACACATTTTGCCAAAAAAGTCAAAATTGTCCACTTTCAAGGCATCGCAAGTTCACATTTTACTGCAAAAGCTGACAGGAGGCCTTGTTGTTTTTGAACAGAAGCCGACAAGTCCATTTTAGCGCATCAGCACACTGTATTCAGGTCAGGTGTCCAGGCTTCTTTCACTTTAAAAAGATGCGCTACCTGAGAGGAGTTTAGTCAAAGCTGACTAAAAGTGATTGAAGATGGATAGTTTCGACAAACTTGATAAACATGAGATATATTCTTTAGGGAATAAAATGAAAATAAAAGCTGAAAAAGATTTTTACAGAACCTTGCAAAAACAGCAGGGGTGAGGGAAAGCTCTGTGTATTGTGTGTAATCACATCCATAAAGTCTATGATCACAGCCAGTGTTGGGTGCAACACATTACTAAGTAACTGTAACGCATTTCTGTAATTAAATTACTTATCCACTGAAAAAGTAAATTAAGCGATTAAATTATACTAATATTACTATTATTAAATTAATATTACTTTTAGGTAATTTAATTACAGTTACTTACTTGCAGTTACATACTATAAATAATTGCAATAGTTTTAATATAAATTTTAAATCTAAATTTACAGTCTAAAGATAAAATTGAATGCAGCATCTTTAACCCTCTGTGCACATTCACGTTCAGTTTTTCCTGATTCACAGAGAAACCATACAGATAAGACTAAAATCAATCAAATGTAGAAATATATCTGTAGACATGAGAAATGTATCTATATAAAGCTTGAAGTGTCTACTTTTGAATTAACTAATTCAAATCAAAAACTATTATTTGATTATGTAATCCATATGAAAGCGAGGTACAGTTTTTTCCATCTGAAAGTTACTTTTGAATGAACAAATACAAATTGAAAACTAGAGCTAGGCAATTGTTGCCTCACTGCACTACCAGACAATGACTTCACAGACGTCTGTGAAGCTTAATTTCGTACAGGCTTCTGAATCAGTACAAATTTATAAGGAGCTACAACAAAAAAGAGAGTTTTGGTGAAAACTGACCGAAAACGCAATTATACAAACCTACATTAACTATGACTGTTATACAGATTTCTCACTAGAAATAAAATCCAAATTTAAAAAAGTCATTTAAAAAATACATTTGCACCCAAACTGACTGACTCAGATGACATTTTTTTTTCTCTTTAGCTCTGTCATGGGACTGAATGCACAGGATAATGAGATGTCATAGGCAGCAAAAATACTGTAAATTTATGCTGCCTTCAAAAATCAATCAGATAAAGACATCTCAGTAGACAGGATGACACATCCAAAATGTGCAGTGGTAGGTCTCCAAGACAGGTATGAGAAAATAAAATACTTGTTTCTGCATGTTTTCATCAAAAAAGCCCTTGTGATTTGGAAATGTGATCAGTCTGATATCTTTTTTTCTGACAGAGAAAAAAAAACAAAAAAAAATTAGCTTTATTCACATGCAACCCAATAATCCATTTACAATCTGATTGATGGCTCAATCAAATGAAAATCGAAATTTCAATCCAATTAAAATAGCCAGTAACCTGTTCCAACTAGGATACGCTGTGGTAAAAGTTCCTGGAATTGCATTGCTGGGTGACTTCTCGGATAAGCTACTAGGATCCCAAGCAGATCACACTTAGCATAATGAAGTGCTCCTCGAAAGGGAACAACATTTTCATAATATGAAATCACATTGGATTAATTAATTAATTAATTCAGATTGGCGATTGAAGATTGATGTTAATTGTTGTAAACCCAAATGCTATTAAAAATTTTATCGCATACATGCATATTTTATACAACTTTTTGCTTCTGTGCACTTCTGCTCTCACAAGTGATGCACATATGCTGCCCATCTATAGCAAAATGAAAGTTGATTATTGACAACATGGCTACAAACTTGGAGCAAAGACTACTTATTACACATAAATACTGTCTTTGATTTTACTATCAGATTCAATAGTTTATACCCAACGAAAACAAGACCGAAAACGAGACATAAAACCATGTCTGCATATTGCAAAATAGTACGACTACAACTAATTTACATTCTACTGCCATCTAAATCATACAAGCAGCCTATAAAACACTGTAATTTTGCAGAGTCCATCAAAATTAATAGGATGTTCCGGTATGATTTGCAACATCGGGGGAAAGAAACACACACCATCCTGTTTATATCAGTGAGAGCTAGAAGCACAGAGTTCTTGCAATACATCACAGTTTTAATATGGATGTCATGACAGAACTGTCACAGCGCCTCTGGTTTCCTGCATGCTGATCTCCGAACATGACACTGAGAATATGCTAATTCAGTTCATGTTAACACAATGTGACTCCATTGTTACTCAAGATGCAGGGTAGTCCTGACAGCCTCCGGTGCTGATTTGTGAGTGGGGTTTGATTTTTCCGGTTTAAGCTTCCATTTTCACTGTCAGAAACTAAAAAAAAGAAAAAAAAAAAAGAAAACGAGGAAAGATTGTATCTCTTATTTTCAGTTATTTTAGGTCTGGCCTTACGTTTATTTGTAATTTGTTATAGATTTGTAAGCAAGTAGACTTAATATAGACACAATATTTAATTACTTAGAAATCTGATCCATGAATTTGTGTTTGTTGCCTTCAGGATTACATTTAGTTTCATTGTGTTGTATGTGTCTGTTTTTAGTTTTTCCTTTAGAATGTTTTTGTTAGTTTCCTTAGTTATGCATTGTTACTTGCATATCGTTTTGTTGCATCGTTATCTCTTGTGTAATTATACACCAGTTCTGTTAGGTTCATAGATATCTAAAAAAGTCACCAGCAGGTGGTGCAAAGATATAACATATATATAATATATAAAATTCACATCAGGTGGTCTTTATATCCATCACAGTCTCACTCCAACTCGTCACATTTTGATGCTTGGTCAAGACCCTTTTGCGTCGCTTTTGGAAGCTCAAGGTACCCATTTTTAGTCACTTTTCGACGTGAAGGGTCCTCCGTTGTTTTAAATAGGAAACCCTTAGCGTCAATATGCAGACGTGGTAAATTTTTTAATTTTATCGTCATAATTAAAAGATATATTGGGTATTTCATTTAAATGATATTATTCACACATTTATGAGCACGTAACCCAACCCCTGCCCCTAAACCTACCATCTGTCAATAAAACACAAGATATAGCAGGCAGATACAACTACCGTCATAATTTATTTGAAAAATATTACTTTTGAGGCAAAACGATTGATTTGTGAGAGGAATAGATGCGGTCGCTGTCTCCGTCTTCTGTGTACTTCCTGTGCGCTGCTGCAGTCTGTGTGCGATTTCAAAAAATGCTGCTACAAGAATCCTTATGTCAACTTTGGTTGTGTGTCTCGTGATCGATTGCATCATGCTGTTGTGAAATACTATTGGCTCTTGTGTATCTCGTGACCGATTGCGTCATGCTACGGGACTGGACTTGATTATGTTTTCTGAATGAGATGTCTTCGCATAAAGACTTCTTTTGGCTTCAGAAGACTTGGAATGTGACACGACTTGTTTGTAATGTATTCATACTGCTTGTTTATGATTCGTTTGTGCAATAAATACCTGTGACTGCATTTGCCTTGAACTAAAAAGGGGTACCTTGAGCTTCAAAAAGCGACGCTAAAGGGTCTTGACCAAGCGTCAAAATGTGACAAGTTGGAGTGAGACTGTGTTGTTATATCTGGTGTGACAACCTTGCTCATAACAATAATTGCATGTTTATACTTTTTTTTTTTTTTTTTATGAAACGTAAATGTATAAAAGTGATGAATTAATCAATTAATCATTGGATGGATAAATTCGTTTTGATTGTAGAAATTGATTATGTAGAAATAATCGAATGCAAAAAAAAAAGTGAAAATGTCATGCACTCAATGCAATTTTATTGTATTTCTTTAGCTTATTTCATATTGGATTTATGTTAAAAATTTAAATATTATATACTGTAAATGTTCCTATTTGTGCCATTTAGGCATGTATTTATTTATATGACTGTCTCAACATTTTCTAAAAATAAGAGTTAGCTAATTATCTGTATGAGCAGTTGAATAGAATACCCAGCTACACTTTTCTACATTCTTTATGGGTTTCAGAGAGATTATCTGAATTTATATTTTATGAAGATAATACAGTATTGATTGCACCACTGTCACATCATGGATGTTTACCCAAAAGAATTTGAAAAGAATAAGAGGTTACTGAATTTCTTACGTTATTTAGACTCAACCAATAGCTGCATCCTGCTGCTAGCCCTATTATAAATATTAGACTTTATTGAAAGGCTATCTACAATTTTAATGTTCCATAGATGTTCTCCCCGCCGGTGAAAGTGGGCTCTTTTCCCCTCTCTAGATTCAATCAGCAACCCATTTCATCACACAAGAAAGCCCCCAGACACTATCTGTGCGTCAGAGCAAACCTCACCGAATGACACAGTCAGTTCCATTTAGAGTTCCCTCTATTTGGACCACTAGTAGAGCCCCTGAGGTCATCTTTCTTTGTTAGCTCTCTCCTTTAATTGAGGTCTTAAAGATGGAAATGAAGAAATCTTTATCAAATAAGCAATGACCTCAATCAGTCCCGATGCATCAAGACATTCAGATGTTACTAGATTTAAGAGTTGCATAACTAATTTTACCAAACAGAATAGAAAAATTACAAAGCTTCAATAGGTTTTTAAAACATTTTATTTCTTAAATATTGTCAGGGGTTGGATAAACAAATCCAAATCCTTCCCATAATTCAAACCATAGAGCCAGTGTTGCTGAGTCAGCCTGGGACACGTTTCCTGAAAGCATTGCCAGTCAAACGTTTTTGAAAGTTCAATGAGTTAGTGTTTCCATCGAACATTTGCAAACAGCACTGCAAGGTTTTGTGTTTGGAACTACATCTTCTGACCTGTGGTTACAAGCATAGTTTCTTTTTAGTATGACGTAGACTTACATATTTCTTGCTCTTGGGCACAATAACCAAGACAAACAGAGCAAAGCAGTGTTTTTGGGCGGAAATAAACAAACAAATATCGAGCTCAGATCAACACATTCACACTCTCAACTCGTTGCATACTGAAGCTTGGTCATGACTTGGCAGCATCACTTGGTAGCTTGGCAGCGTAATTTTTTAATGTGAAGGTCATCCGTTCAGTTGTGGTCTTAATTTAATGGTCAAATTTTATCATTTTATATACATTTTTACTTATATTGGAGCACTTCACCCAACCCCTACGCTACACCTACTCACTTAAGTACTTAAGTATTCAAAATATAAGTGCAGTCGAAGGTATTTATTGCAAAATATAACCATAAACAAACAGTATAAAAGCATTACAAATAAGTGTTGCATACAATGTCTTCATATGAAGAAGAGAGTAAAACAAAATGTTTAAATCACTGAAAATGATCCCCCTCTGTTAACGTGCTCACGTCACATTAAAAAAGATACTCCCGTCCCATAGAAAGACACAATCGGTCAAGAGCAAATAGCATTTCACAACCAAGGCTAACGTAAGGCTCTAACAAATCAATAATTTTGACTTGGAATATTAATATTTTTTGAATATATTATAACTGTAGTTGTATCTGCCTGTTGTATCTTACTATTACTCAATATATAATTTAATCATGATGATAAAATTCCCAGTACTTTCCGCGTTGTTATATCGAAGCCAAAGTTTCTTATTTAAAGCAACGAAGAATCCTGCATGTCGAAAAATTATGCTAAAGGGGTACCCTGTGTGTAAAAAAATGATGCCAAAAGGTGTTCTTTAGATATATATTAGTTTTTTTTTTTTTTCATTTAAAAAAATAGCATAGGCAAATCACAAGAAAGCAGAATTAGAATCTTTCCGAGTACTCCCTGGAACCAGTCCCCATGTGACCCTTGTTGGGAACAACATAGAGATCAAAACAAGCCCTGATAGATCAAACTGCATTGCTCTCAAATATAACTTAGGCTTAGGGTTAGCTCAGGACCAGGGGTCCGTTCTTCGTACGTCGCTAACTCAGTTAGCTGGATTTGATTGTTGTGGATTTGTCCTGATCTTGGATT
>JAUCMR010010358.1:0-14194 GCA_032357425.1 Enteromius argenteus | reverse complement strand
TATTTCAGTATCAGTGTTATTGCTGTGAAATACCACAGAAGAATGATAATTATTTTACCAAAACAGGAGGAATCATACAAAATGCCTGCTCTTGTTTATTTAGTACTCACCTGAATGAGACAATTCACACAAAAGATGTTTAGATATAGTTCACGAGAGAAAATAATATTATCATTTATAAAAATGATCCTGTTCAAAAGTTGACATAAACTTGATTCGTAACACTCAAAATACTGTGTTCTTGTCTGAATGATCCACAGCTGTTTTTTTTTTTCAGTGATAGTTGTTCCTGAGTCCCTTGTTTGGTTTGTCTTGAACAGATAAACTGCCTTCTGTTCTTTATATAAAAAAATAATAATAATTTAGTGGTTTTTTTTGTATTTGAACCTTTTCCAACAATGACTGTATGCTTTTGAGATCAATCTTTTCACACTAAGAAAAATATGAAATTTAGGGAATACAAGAAAAATGTACACATTTTCATTCTGTTCAAAAGTTTTCACCCACAGCTTAATGCATCGTTTTTTCATTCTGGAGCATCATAAAATCAGTCTTGTTCAATCCTGTTCATATTCATTGTAAAAACGACAACCAGAAGATTCTTTGAATGATGGAGCAGAAGCAGACAAGCTTCTTTAATTTTGGCTCCTCAAACCAAAATATCTGCAATTGAGAGTTGTGGCTTAAAAGACTGGGTAAAGATCTAAACTGGTAAACAATAGGTTATAGGCAGAAATCCAAGGGAAACACGTTTCGCCTTTAAAAAATGTACAGATGATGGGGCATAGATCAGACACTGTCTCGCTTACTTTGCCAAATACCGCATGTGATTAAACAACTTTGTTTCCCCTTTAGCAGGTGTCTGTAAAAACATCATCACACTGAAAGACCTAAAGATTCTTGATAGTGTTTGTAGAGGTCCAGAACCATCAATCATACCGTACTGCAGTGGTCAGCACAGCAAATGTGTCTATGTTTGTAGATTTGTTTCTCTAAATATGCCTCATCTTGCATCGTGAGTTGTTTTTTTACTTATTGACCACACAACTACAACAAGCTGACACGACATCAATCTTGGGTGGTTCTTTTTTGCTGACCATGTGAAAAGCTTTCAGTACTGTGGAGGAGGACAGGAGAGAAAAAGCGTGGAAGAAAAGCATTTTGAACTTTTTCATCGATCTGTGTAGGACTGTAAGAGAACAGAGGCGCCACTGAAGCCCACACATCTGGAATGAAGGACTGTGCTTAGATTCTGATGGAGCGTCACAGCCTAAGAGTTTGTGTGTGTGTGTGTGTGTGTGTTTAAATGCATTCATGCGTGACTCATAACTGACAACGGTTTGTTCTTGGTTCAAGTGGTGGGATCACACAAATGACACCTATTCAGAGCTACTTCAGAGAAAGAAACATGAAAAACGAACCGCAAGGGCTTTTAGCTCTGTATAGACAATCTTACCATTTACTGAGAGCCAAAATTCTTTTTGATCTTCAAAAGAATGGTTCAGATTTTTTGTAGTGATCCGTTATTTCAAATTCATCCAGAATGTATCTCTTCAGTGCGTTTTTTAAAATCGTTTGTGCATTGATATTAACAAGGAGGCAATGTTTGAGTGTGTGTGTATCTTTTGTGTCTTTATACATTTATACACAGCCTACAGGCTCTGCATCACCACTTGATAGCACTAAGGGAATTTGCATACATTTGCACAGCTTTCTTTCTGGTAGTCTTAACTGTCATCAGCTAAGTGAACAAGCCCCGATCTGTGACCCCTGCCCTCGCCCTGTGTGTGTAACAGGATTATGCCATTTGTTTCTCCAATGGTACTCTTAAACCCGAGGGGCGCGTCAGTGGAGTGTTTCTCCTGCCATCTGGCATCCAATCAGAAAGCGAGCAGCTGGATCAAAGAGGAGCCACCCATCAGCTTAAAAGCCCCCTTAACGGGCCCCAGAATGCTCTGTGACACCCAGAAACATCAGAAGATAGGATTTGATGTGATATGCCAGGGGTATTGATATACGATTGGATTGGATTGTAGAATTTATTATTATAATGTATTAAAGAATTAGAAATCAGATTAATTATTATTATAATATATGCTGTTTAAAAGTTTGGATTAAAAAAAAGAAATACAGTACATTCTTTTAATCAGCAAGGATGAAAAAGATTAATTAATCAAATGTGAGAAAAATATGTTTAAAAAGTTTTTTTAAATTCTAACAATATAATAACATGTATATTTTTTATCACATATATGCCGCCTTAGTGAACACAGGAAACTTCTTTCAGAAACCTTAAAGTCTTGCCAACTCCAAACTTGTCAATATGTCAACCACATAATAAAAACACTTAGAATGTGAAACATACCGGCATATGCTGTATTTCACTGCTCCACATTTATTGAATACTGTTCTATTATTGTTTTATCTTCTTGACGTTTTCTGTGTTTTTAATATTGTAGTACCCATACTTTAG
The DNA here is from genome assembly GCA_032357425.1 of Enteromius argenteus. Taxonomy (NCBI): domain Eukaryota; kingdom Metazoa; phylum Chordata; class Actinopteri; order Cypriniformes; family Cyprinidae; genus Enteromius; species Enteromius argenteus. The sequence continues at coordinate 11,721 of JAUCMR010010358.1, read as the reverse complement.
TTGCATTATTTTGTATATACAGTCATGGCTGAAAGGGTTTATGAGAAATAATAGCCTTTAGCTTTTGCTATATTTACAGTATAGCAACTATTAGCATATTTGCATAGTGTTTCCTTCTGTAATTCAATTTGGGAAGAAAAAAATGAGAATAGGTTCAAAATCATATTGAAATTGTAATAACCCATATTTGGCTATCGTGAAGCACAGATTACCAGCCACAACACCAACGCTCCAAACCCTGGGATGGATTAACAGTATTAGCCTGAAACTGAAGCTATTTGTAAAATCAGTCTGTCAGTCATCGACTATGAAAACAGAAACATTAGGACTGAAATGAGTTTACAGTGTCAGTCAATTCCTCTCACCCACATTCAAAAGCAGATTGTTTTTGTGAAATAAATCCAGAGATATATTCCAGACTCTCCTTGAGATGGTTTGAATTATTGAAATTAGCTTACTAGACTACAAGAGTATATAGGACAAAATGTAAATTAGATCATCAACTGCTAGTTGGCTAACTCTTAAGTGGAAAGTTTATATTGGACAGGAATATTGATGGCTTGAATCTTGGCGGTTTGCCTCTGTTGTTGATATTAAATAGCACGGCCTCAGTGGCAGTTTCACTTGGCATCACACTACAAAAAGGATCTTTAACATGTAATTATAACATTGAAGGCCTTTGTACCAATACTAACTCGCCTATGACTATTTACTTACTGACAGTGATGTAACTATCCAATTACTACTGTACTACTGTACTCTATCCTTTTCAAGACCTGAAAGGTCTTAGGTGATTCGGTAACACTTTATTTTAAGGTGTCGCAATACAGAGAATTTACCTAATTAGGTACTTAGTAGTAGCCATTGTGCTTGCATGGCTACTACTTGGACATTACACTTACATTTACCAAGTATCTTAGTTATTGGCCAGGGTGTACTTACAGTTTGTGATTATGTAGATGTAATAGGCAGCTGCTGTTACAGATATATAACAGTCCGAATCTGTTACACAGCTTCTTGTACACTTATGTACAGTCTTGATACACTTTATTTTAAGTAGCTTATGCCTGTGTGATGTTATGTAATTTTAATGTAATTACATGTATTTATGTGTACAGTATACACAAGAAGTACACTTAAGTACAATCTTGTTACACTTTATTTTACGTATCGGTAACACTTTATATTAAGGTGTCATAATACGGAGTTATTACCTAATTAGGTACTTAGTTGTAGCCATTTTACTTACATGAAATAAAATGTAGTTAAGTTATGGGACAGCCTGTAATTACAGTTTGTAAATATATAGATGTAACAGGCAGCTACTGTTACACGCATGTAACAGACTGAGTCTGTTACACAGCTACTTACAATTAAGAACAATCTTGGTACACTTTATTTTAAGTAACTTATGCCTGAGTAAAATGTAATTAGAAAGGCATTACATTACATTATTTAGGCTGTGTACTAATGGGTTAAATCAAACGAAGGTGCAGCTAGATAAGGTGTACAGTATAGATACACATGAAGTACACTTAAGTACAATCTTGATACACTTTATTTTTAGTAGCTTATGCCTGTGTACTTGAATTTATAATTATGTTGTATAAAGTCTGCAACACATGTGACAATCTGTGTTACCGGTGATTTTACATAAACTTATTTTACCAACTTAACATGATCTCATGAAAGTGCATATAAATGGCATGATTTTCTGTTTATACTTGTACTATTTATACAAATAAATGGACTTTGGCATATATGTGATATGCAATGGCTAGGTGTAGGGGTGTGGGGTAGGTGCGTATTATATGTTCTGTAAAATGTGTATATGCACGCAAAAACTACGTATTATATGCACGTCAATGTGCGTATATTGTATGTATGCTAAAGTAATTTTTGCATATAAACAGCATACAAAATACAAAAGCGAATTGTGCTATTGAGACACATTTTCATGACACCAAGCTCTTCGAGCCAGGCTCATCATTTTGTGAAAAGGAATAAACTTACTCAGGGTTTTACTGCAGCTAGTGGGCATTTAATTTGGAGACTGCATTGAATTGTATGTACGGTTTAGTTTTTGAGTTTTGCTAGGTTTGGACTCCTTTTACATCTCTGCTTAGCATGTCCCACTTGTGATCGGATAGCTTACAATGGATGTTAATGGCTCTTTTTTTTTTATTAAGCCTGCATCACTGGCTCACACGCACACACACACATACAGTACACACTTACACACACAGTAATAGCTACAGTCTACTCTCAAATAGTATTTGCCTAATGCTTGAACTTTTTTTTGTGTTGAGATACTGTATTTAGGTCAGACTCCACAGAGACATCTAGTCATCTGAATGTAGGATTAGTGGCTGAAAGAATCTGTGAGCCAAGAGACACACACACATGTAGGCACCACAGCGAAATCCCAGATTTCATATAGTAATATTAATAGCATTTGTCACAAAAAGTAAAGAAAAGGGTTTGTATTTATATATATATATATATATAACTCTACATGCAATTTCTTTAAAGGAATTAGAAGTAAGTTGTAAAAACAATGTTGGACTTATACCATATACTGCATAGCATGTGAAAAACTGGTCTTTAATTACTCTATTAAGTCTGTTTCTGTTTAAGATTGTAATGTACTGTATGAAATGCAAGTAGCAAGCAAAACATACGGTAGACTGTACAATGTTTTTTCAAGCATAAGAAGGCAATATGTTACTGGTGTGTTTATGAATATAGGTGTTGTTTAGACAAATTATAATAATATGCCACTTGTTATTGAGCATGATCAAGAAAGTAATAGTCAAAACACACCACTCTCAGACTGGTTTCTTCAGTGTTTTCTGGTGTTTGTAAAATAGATTTTCTTGGTGGTAGTGATGTTTTAATACAGTGTATATTTGTGTATTTTTGTTTCCAGCAGCACTTAGAGGGGCAACAACTCAACATGAGTCATTCTGACTGAGAGCTGTCACAGCATTGCAGCATTGACACACATCAAGGGAGACTGGGAAATGTGCAGTTTTCTTCTGTTACTGACAGAATCAATGGCACAAACATTCTGTGATACAGGGGCTGCAAGACATTTGATTTCCAGTAAGACTGACATTGACAATCTCAGCAATTGTTTCTTCAGTGAAAATAAGATAATTAGCACTTGTGTGGATCTTTTACAATTACCATTAAATCTATTGATGGAGTGAGATATGCTGACTGGTTTTGGGATAAGAAACACATGTAAGTAGATCTAGTTTTTTAGATTCAGACATGATTGAGAAGGCAGAATGGAAAATCTAACAAAAATAAATGTAACTCTTGTATTTAGCAGCAGCAGAAACTGTTGCAATTATGATTTTTTTTTATGTTGCTGCAACAGATCTTCTTAGTCCTTTGGCTCAATGCAGACACCTTTGTATGCTACATAAGGAACACATTGATTGCATCACATACATCTGAACAGATTGTCTGAAAATGAAATGAATGGCAGCTCTTTAGTAAACAAAGACCTTTTGTTGCTCACACAATAGATGAAATGAAAGTGTTGACACTACATACCACAGACATTCTAAAAGCAAATAACATAGATTTTGTTTTCATGCTGAGGTTTTGTTTGACATAAAGTACCAAAATCATTAGAGTGTAGAGTCATATTTGAGTGACAGATATTCACACTGCTGCATATTAGACATTCAGTTTATTGTTTCCTTTACATGTCAATACTGCCATGTTACTTTTAATCTAAGTTATATACCAAAGTCATGAAGTGACTGTCATTGTAACAAAGAAGGCGGAGACATGCGGAACCATTCGCAAGCTTTTATTACAGATCATCGTCAGGCAGGCACAGGTGATCATCGGCAGACAGAACAATGTAGACAGGCTGAATCAGAGTCGAGTAAACAGGCAGAGATCGGGGCTGGCAGCAGACAATCAATAAACGGATAAACAGTCCAGAATCAAACACGGAAAACAAACACGTTTCACCTATTATTATTGCTGTTGTCCACTTTAGACATTAGAAGACTTGAGTAATGATTGCTAAAACTTCAGCCTCGCCATCATAGGAATAAATTACATTTTAATATATATATATATAAAAGAAAGAAAAATCACAATGCCTACTGTATTTCTGATCAAATAAAGTTTTGGTGACAAATCTTGAAAAAAGAAGTGTACAAAAATTAAAGAACTTTCTTAAAACTAAAGACCATATCTAATAAACTCATATCAAATAAATCGTTTCTGATAATAAGTAGAAAATTGTTCATTAAACCTTTTCAAGGAGTTCTAAATGATGGGTACACAGTGTACTTGAAATCAAATTAAATTAAGTCTAGATATCCCTAGACACACAAATCTCCCGCATTGTTATTTTCACTATCATACCTTTTTCATTTATCAGGTGTAATGAAGCTAGAGAGTCTCTTCTCTGCACAAGAAATTGGGAAATTAAACATTCATAGCCCAACACCCACAGAATGATCTAGACTCTAAATATGCATTATCTTTGAATATTTATGTTTAACTTATCTTTGATTCTTTCTTGAATAAACGCATAATTGTTAAGATTTATACTTATTTGCCCTGGGATTTAAGCATGAATTCTAAGAACTGTTTTGATGGTTGAAATAATTGTATACATTTTTTATTACACTATTTATCACACTAATTTTTCAGATTGAATTTGGTACATAAAGTCTGGTACATTTGTAAGGCAAAATCACCATGAGACACAAAATATTTTATATGTCTCTTTCATCAGACTTTTATCACTATTAGCTGACAAAATATGAATAAAATGAGAAATGTGCTCATTTTCCAAGCTTTGATCCCATCGTCCATTTCAAAGCATCTGTTTGGCTCAAAACATATTGCTGGACTGGATTCCCTCCAAGACCTCTCTCTCTCTCTCTGTCTCACACACACACACACACACACACACACACACACATATAGACATGCACGCACATTGCATTGAATTTGGTTTCGAGTCTAGCCAGCACTCACATTCTGCTGGAATGGTCTGTGTATGTGTGTGTCTCATTCTAAGGATAACTGAAATCTAACTGTAGCACCATCACAGTGGTCTGATTCTAATGGGTTGTCAGGGAGAAACCAAAAGAGCCATTCTGTGGAACTAATGGCAGATGGTGAAGTTTGATAATATCTGATATTGTGTTATTGGAGTGTGTTCACGTCTCTTTGAAATATAATAGCACTACTGGGCATCTTAATACAAGACAAAATTGAAATAGCTTGGCTGTGTGTCTCTCATGCAATTTGTGCCATCGCGTTCAAATCCAGGTGTTTTGTAAAGGGAGAAAAAAAGAAAATAAATAAATAAATAAAAGCAAAAGCCAGCTTTAAAATGGCAGCGGTTTGAGATTGACATGTTCATGTTCAGGTATTTACTAAGGTAGTTTGCATCAACTCCCACACAAGACACTTGCATTAATAAATGCAAAGGTTGATGAGCAACTCAAATTTCGACTCACAGATTTTGGCATGTGTGTATATATATATATATATATATATATATATATTGTGTTTTTAGATGGAGCAATTTAGTTTTGAGATGCCACACTGCTCACATCCGGTTTGTAACCTTGGATATATTGTTGCCAAGCAACTTGGTGTAATAGCAATAAACTGATGTGCACTCACAGGTGTGCTATTGTATAGCAGCTTCAAATATGACTCATCCAATCAGAATTTGTTACTGCTTTGAGTCTTTTGTTTTTAACTCAGATATTTTATAATGTTAAGCAGCTGCAACTATAGCAGAAGTAGCTATTATTGTTTTATTAATTTTTGAATAAAGTGCCCTTATTATGGTTAATATTTTGGTTTTGTGAGTCCCATGAAAGGTTATGTTTTTGGTTTTGGAAGTCCCAAATAACAGGTCGACTCAAAAAACACTTTCATTTTCTTATACACTAAACAAAATTATGAACTCTTTTTAATTATAAAATTATAAAACACTTTTACCAACACAGTTTTTGCCCCCATTTTTCCTGATCTGAACTCAAAGATCTAAGACCTCACAGGTGTATCAATTAGATTAGACAGCATGATTATTGCACAGGTGTTAAATGACCCAAACTATTCGTAAAACAATTATTTTTCCAAACCCCTCTGGTGATTGGTTGATTTCATTTAAAGCAGTGCTTTTTTGAACTTTTGAGCTTTAAAAGCAGCACCTAGTGGCAAAGAATGAATTAGCATTTTCATTCAGACCAATGCAAAAAGCCAACAAGTGGGTTTGCAATATGCTAATGTTTTATCTTGATGTCAACATGAAATGGCTTGGGACTTGTTTTAAAAACAACTGACTCAGAGTCAACTCTTTTTTTGAGAGACATTGACTTTAGAAATGGTGCACTTAAAACACTGCAGGATATTTTCATGCACAGAAACTTTTTTTTACAATTTTATACATAGAGGGACTATTAAAGAGTAATCATTAACTGAACCAGAGATTTTTCTTTTTAAATTATAAAAACAAAACAAAACAAATGTTTCCAAATTTAGGTTAAGATGTACTTATGGCTATTACTTATTCAATAGCTTCCTTCATTTGACTGAACATTTTTGTTCAAAAATATTGTACATATGACTTTATCTAATCCAACAGCTTCAGCCATAGGGCAAGAACATCTTATTTTTCTTCACACACTCGCAGGTTCATCATTTCTGAGAGGCCATCCATCTCGGGTCGTGGCCTGGTCTGATTGTAATGATTGATTAATACATTAATCAGATATTAAAATGAGCTCTGCGCAGCATCTTCTTAAGCGCTGTGGCCAGATAATGTCATCACCACATCCACTGAGCATAACTAATGAGAACAAATCTGAGTGTGTGTGTGTAATCCATGATGAATTGCTCACATTTCTGTCATCTTACGCTGTATTCGGTCCAACAGTAACACATGAAAAACAGAGCAAAGCTTACACAACATGTCTGTTCCAAAACTTACGGCTGCAACATTTTAAAGGTACATTTCACCCAAAAAGAAAAATTCTTTCATTATATTCCATGTCTTTTTAAACCCCTATGACTTTTTTTTCCTTCTGCAAAACACAAAAGGTTTTTTGAAGAATATTCTGCCCACTCTTTTTAATATAATAAAAGTGGAGGAGGACTGAGGCTGTCAAGCTCCAACAGTACAAAAAAGAACCGTAAAAGTATCACAAAAGTCATCCATATGACTCACAGGCTGTATTCAAAGACTTCTGAATCCTGGGAATACTTGCTTTAAGTAACAGACTCAAAGTAATGTAATTCATTATTCACTGACTGTCTTAAAGGTCACATGAAATGGAAATTCATCCTATCTATATTTTAAATGTGTTTTAATAATTGTATTATGAACAGTTTATCCATGCATATATTTCATTTGTTTTGTTTATACATTTACGCTGTAATTTTTAGTTGGCAGACTTCTCTCTGGTGATAGAATCATAGATATAACCAAGTATCTTCCTTACAATCCAATTGAATGTATGTCACAATTCACACACACACACAATAAATAATTTACTGTACTTTTGTTACGTCTTGACTCATGAGAGATAAAAGGGGTCATATGATGTTGCTAAAAAGAACAGTATTTTGTGTAATGCATTGTGTTTATGTGGTTTAAGGTGCAAAAACACATTATTTTCCACATACTGTACATTTTTGTTTCTCCTCTAAGCCACACCTCCTGAAATGGCCAGCTATCCAGTGTACTGTGATTGGCTGAATACCGCAAGCATGTGGCGGAAATGTTACACCCCTTACCATAACGTGATGCCGTGTCCTGGCGTTATGACACCAAAACAATGAAACACATTACAAACGAGGCTTTTGTTGCATCCAGTGGTGTCATAATTACTAATCGCACCTCGTAAACATAACACCACATCTACATTTGTGATCGGAGTAACAACAAACCATAAGCACTGCTCACAACTCACGTTTGAATAGTAAGTAGCAGGTTCTTTTAATAAGAAAACGTATCTTGCTTAAAGGTTGTGAGTCAGAAGCACCAGACTGCCCTTGCAAAAATAGAATTGCTCCACTTTATAGCGTCTGTGCAGAGCCAGCATCGGCTATGTCACGATATTCAGCTGGAGTTCCCTAAAGCTCTGCCAGAGGGTACTCCAGTCAAATCAGGATCACACTCACAGACTCCATTTCTAGTTATATTCTAGTTTGATTGTTTGCTGCCTGCCCCGATTTCTGCCTGTTCATATCGACTTTGATTCTGCTATTCTCCATTGTACTGTTTGCCGGTTTCTTACTCTGCCTGTCTGACTACGACTTCTATTAAAAGCTTGCATATGGATCCAATCTCGTCAGTCCCTTTCGTTACAGGCTACTCCATGTTTTACGAGTTCGTCCTCCGTTAATGACACACAGTGCGTCCGGCAACCAGCAGCAACACTAGTGAGAACAATAGTTCTGCCTTTTTTCTTTGGAAAAAAAAATAAAAGATTCTTGATCCAGTTCACAAAACACAACCTGGTCTCATAAAAATACGTACCACTGTGCACTTTTTATGCAACACCCGTTTTTTCGTGCCTTACTGCATGTTTCGCTGCAGTTTCAAAAAGAAATGTCCACTGAGTGGCACTAAAACACAGGTTCAATATGTGAACCCTGGCACATTTCTATTACGTTGATATAGTTACATATTGCTGTGTTTTTATTACGTTAAATATCTGGTGACTGCTCTGTCATGTTGGAAATATGCCCTACACCAAATCCAACCCTATAAACCTACCCGATTGTGTTAACAAACGCAAAACTGATATAAAAAGGCATAATTTCAACATTTCAACTTTGTTTTATTTGATTTGGACTTTTTGTTAAACCGTAGTTATACAGGATTCAAACCGGAGCTCCTCATCTCTCAAGTACATCTTTGTATTCCGTGAGCTACCGAAAAAAAACATATTGTTTATGAAAACCCATAGATATGAAGCTGGATATGTGTGATGCTAACATTCAAAAGCATCAGTTTTCAAATATCCCAGCATATTAATATTTTTTTGAAGTTATAACATGATTATGAGCAATTGTGCAAAAATTACACTTTATTAATGGAAATAATCAAAAAAATATGTGAAAAGATTTTTTTTTTGGACAAAAAGGTTTCAGAGTTTTCATTTATTTTGGAAACTGCAGTGATATTGGTACAAAAACTGCTTGAACTGAACTGTTTATCACACAAAATTATTGCATATACAGGAACTTCACAAGAGAAATAATGCTGTTCCAGAAAAATAAATCCAAAATGACAGAGAAATGTTAATTATGGTATAAATAAATGCACCAAAATATCTGTGTAAGCTATTTTAATACTTTAGTATGAGAGCATTGTGTATCATGCTGTTGGCTTAGAAACATGCTACCATCAAATCATTTTGTGGATTGAGCACACAACAGTGCTTTGCAGAGTTGCTTCCTTTTGTAGAGCATTTCAAAGCAGTGACTTATGAAGTTGAATGATGGTTAGAATATTGCCTTAGAAGTCAGCTGTCTATGTAGGCAGCAGTCATTGAGACAGCTCATTAGATTTTGGAACAGAGCTAATGTGTATGCCATCTGTCACAAGTGTGTGTGCATATGCATTATCTGTTGTGTATGTGTAAGTTTGTATATATACATGAACAACTTTATTCTAATCCTGCCCCTTAAATATGATCAACTCAAAGATAGCATATCAGGACAATATAAACACTTTTTGTTCTTCCTGAAAATATGGTTGAAGTGCTGACTCACACACAGACCGTTCTTCGGTCTATGGCAATCTGTGCATTGGATTCCAAAGCAACTGCGTTCACACAAACAACCCGTATTCTGTAAACAATTACTCATCTAGGGCCTCCTTATAACATTGTTATGAGTAAAGTATTGCATAATTATTCAGAGGAAGAAAACATTAATTTTCAGAAGAATATCACAATGTAAAACAAAAGGCATTTGCTGATTTGTCATTTCATACCCCTAGGAATGACTGAAAAAAAAAATCACAGTTTGAAAAATCACATGTATATCAACAAGAAAGAACTTTGAGGAAAGTTTTAAAGTTTTCAGTTAATTAAATCATTTTGTTTACGCCTGTGGTCTTTGGTGGTGGCAAACTTGCTTCCTCATTTGACATGGAAGCTGGAGTCGGATAACAACAGATCTGTCATGCTAAATCTGCCATTATGGTTTCTGTGAGGGACATTATAAACACACACATTAACACTCACTGTTCATGAATCATCAGGAGTTTGTCTCTGTAGCAGATTTATCTCCCCCAAACACAAACAGCATATTAGTGAGTCAGCTGCTCTGTTTACGCTGGCCCCTCTCACAGTTTTCCAACTTTTAAGAACCATTTAGTAGTCCTAATTTTGTGACTACAGATTTAGACTCTATTTGATCCTACACTACCATTATTATTATGTTTTATATATATTTATCTTTTATTTACCAGGGATACAATACATCTGACTACTGATAAAAAAAAAAAAAGAATTATTAGCGCATATTGTCTGAATCTAATCACGATTAATCCTTCCTAACATTTATGTTTTTAAATACACTTTTACAATAATTTCACATACAATCTTTAAAGTAATGTAGAAAGAACAAAAAGGCAGTATACAGTGGGTACGGAAAGTATTCAGAACCCTTTAAATTTTTCACTCTTTGTTATATTATTATATATTGTCACGATGGAGAGACGAGAAGGCGTGCGGATCCATATGCAGACATTTATTGACAAACTCACAGTCAGAGTACAAGCAAGCAGGGTCGATATCGGAAAACGGGAACATAGGAGGCAAAGACAATAGAATAATCCAGATACGAAGCGATGATCTGATGATGGGCGAACGTAATCCAAGGGGTGAGGCTAGAACGAGAGTCCGGGGGCAGGCTTAGGTCGAGAGCGATACACAGAACGAAACACAGGGAACTCAGGGAAACATGAATGGCTTGACAAAGGGAGAACACGGGATACATCCTACAATGACAAGCGACTACACATTCTACAAACAAGGTTTATAAACACCTGCTAACAAGGCTAAGGGGAGGAGCGAGTTAGTGGTCAAGGCAACAGACAAGGTGGGTGGAGACAACGAGTTCATAATAAGAGTCCTGGCATGGAGATGGAGACAAACACATAATGACACATACATAGAGCTGGAGTGCCATCCAGAGGCTTTTGCTGGCACCTCCAGCTGGACTGTTACATATATGTTATATTATAGCCATTTGCTAAAATCATTTGTTCATTTTTTTTTTCTCATTAATGTACACACAGCACACCAGACTGACAGAAAAACCCAGAATTGTTGACATTTTAGCAGATTTATTAAAAAAGAAAAACTGAAAAATCACATGGTCCTAAGTATTCAGACCCTTGCTCAGTATTGAGTAGAAGCACCCTTTTGATCTAATACAGCCATGAGTCTTTTTGGGAAAGATGCAACAATACTGTCCTCATGTGTCTTGCACTGAGGAGAGGCTTCCGTCGGGCCACTCTGCAATAAAGCCCAGACTGGTGGAGGGCTTCAGTAACGGTTGATTTTCTACAACTTTCTTCCATCTCCCAACTGCATCTCTGGAGCTCAGCCAAATCTTTCCACAATTCTGTCTCTGAGCTCTTCAGGCAGTTCCTTTGACCTCATGATTCTCATTTGCTCTTACATGCATTGTGAGCTGTAAGGT
>JAUCMR010010347.1:0-15409 GCA_032357425.1 Enteromius argenteus | reverse complement strand
AAACTTACAGGTTGTGATTCAGCTGGTCCAAATAAACTGGGTACTGAACCATCTTTCAAAAGCAAACTTTTTTTTTTTATGCTAAACTCCAGGAGATTAGAGAAGCAGTTATTAGTAAAAAATTACTTTAAGTCACTGAGATGAGGCCATAAAACACATAGCCTAATGAAGATTTGTTCAATCATCCTGCTCACTCATCCACAGAAAACAACTGATCTAAACACTTATATTACTTTTATAGAATATAGATACAATGAAATGACACTTATTTTGAAGTGTTTCACTTGATTTCAAACATGTAGTCAGGAATTATAGTTTGGCAAATTTCTAATTAAAAATGTGTACAGGTTGTGTAACAAGTGAGCTGGAAGTGCCAGCACAGCCCACTGTCTGTTTTCACTCCGTCTTTGTTGAATAAACAATCTGCAGATGAATCCACACGCCTCCTCGTCTCTCCCACATTACAGAATGAACCGTCAACAAGGATTCAGCAATTGTTTTAATCGACGCGAGATCAGAGACTTTTCTTCACCTCGCAGGCAGGATTTTAACCGGGTACCGGAGTCATTTTTATGTTCGCTGTTTCAGCGCGGACGTCACATTGACGAGTACGTCGAGGACTTTATTTCAGTTTCCCATCGTGTCAATGTAGACGAAGAGACAATCAAGACATACTTTCTATCTGGGTTGGACCTTGATTTGCTGCGCGACTTGCCCGAGGAAGACCCCAGTTGGACTTTGGAGGAGCTCATAGACTTTGTGCTTTTGTGTTGTGGGCCATATTTCACCATAGGGGAGGTGGAAGGGGACATTCGGCGAACTCCGATCTCGCGCAAGATGACCGCCGCGCCTGAGTCTTTGCGCAAGATGGCTGCCGTTCCTGAATCACTGCACCAGCCTTCAGCCCAAAAGGAAGCCAGGCCACAGTCTTCAGCCACCACGGGCACTGCCCCCATGTATCCCGGCATCGTGTGTGCTGCAAATGAGGACAGCAAGGCCCTTCTGTGGCACAGGAAGCTGAGATCTAGTCTCATGGATTCCCCGTTGATGTCAGTGAGGGCAGCCGGTGTGTTCAAGTTTTCCGCACTGTGCCTCCCAGAGACTGTTTCTGAAGCTTCATTGCTTCCAGTAATGGCGTTTGCTATTCTGAGTGTGTGGGCCACACACTTCTTCCCAGAACCCTTCTATAAACCTGACACTGACCCCGATCCGCCTTGGCCCGAGCCGCCTGAGCCTGTCGGTGACATTGAGTACACTGAGGTTCCGCCAGTGGCTGCACAGCCTCAGGAGAGATCAGTTAACTCTCCGGAGAATCCGCTGGTGGCCGCACAACCTTCTGTTCCAGCCTTCCACACCCAGGTGCCGTTGTTCAGCCCGGTTCTGACTACGGAAGGTCCAACAGTGGCTGCACAACCCCAGGAGAAGTCGACTTCGGTCGTAGATTCTCCAGGGGTTCCACTGGTGCCTGCACAACCCCCGAGTCAGTTTGTCAGGACCATTCCGGACCTCACGCCTGACCCTGAATCGGCCACAGAGACCTTTGAACTCTTGCCCTGCCCTGAATCGGCCACAGAGGCCTTTGAACTCTCGCCTTGCCCTGAATCGGTCACAGAGGCCGCAGAACTTTCACTCTGCCCTGAACCAGTCACAAGGGCTGCTGAACTTCCACCTGGACCTGCCCTGGCTGCCGAGACCACTCATCCTGAACCGGACGCAGGTATGAACTCAGCCTTAGAGGCCACCACTAACCTCTGTATGCTCCTCTGTGCAGTCCGACCGTCTGATCCGCCCAGGTGGGCTTCTCCGCCGCCTGCGCCACCCAGGTGGGCTTCTCTGCCGTCTGCCCTGCCCTGGTGGGCGTTCCCGCCGGCTCCAAAGCTTGGAGCGTCTGGAAGCCGCTCCTTTGAGGGGGGGCTATGTAACAAGTCAGCTGGAAGTGCCAGCACTGCCCATTGGATGGCACTCCAGCGCCAGGTGTACTCTTTGTGTGTTTGTCTCCGTTTCTATGCCTGGACTTTGATCATGAACTCTTATCCCCACCCACCTTGTCAGTTGTCATGGTTTTTCATTCATGTCTCCACCCCGTAGCCTATTATCATGTGTATTTAAACCCCGGATGTCTATGTGTGTTCACGGTTCATTGTTTATGGTTTAGTTCTTGTATTTCCTAGCGTTCTTTGTTTTCCGTGTGTTCCTCATTACTGGATTTCCCGTTATCGACCCCGCTTGCCTTGGACTATCGCTCTTGCCTCGCCCCCTGGACTCTGTTTGCTGTTAACCTGACCCTCGCTACGTTTGTGACCATTCTATTGTCTCTGCCTCCATCTACACTGTTTGCTGGTGATCGACCCTGTCTGTTTTCACTCCGTCTTTGTTGAATAAACAATCTGCAGATGAATCCGCACGCCTCCTCATCTCTCACACGTTACAGGTTGCATCACAATAACTAATGCAATTTATAAAAAATGCCCAAGTTGACAAAGACAATTTTTAGTTATTTTCTCAGCCAACAAGAAAAAAATGTCACAAATCATTCCAATGTGGTCTTTGACCCCAGAGGGTTAAGTCTGCAGTATATCCAATACCTGGAAATATCAATGATTTATTAAGCAGAAAGTAAGGAAGCCTGCACCATAGTCTTCACAGAATGTATCTTGCTGCATTTCATTACAGACTTTTACCTGACAGTTATTTACAGTTTTTTGATGTGTAGTGTGCTTTAAGTAAGAAACCTTCAGCATCAATATGCAGACACAAAGGACATGATAATGTTATCATCATGATTAAATTATATATATACAGTATCTCACAAAAGTGCACCCCTCACATTTTAGCAACAATTTTAGTATATCTCCTCAAGGGACAATAATGCATAAATGAGTTTATCAAGTTTATCTTAGTCTCATCAGTCCACAGGACATGGTTTCAGTAGTTCATGCTCTTGGACAGGTTGTCTTCAGCAAACTGTTTGCAGGCTTTCTTGTGAGCCAGCTTTAAAAGGGGCTTCACTCTGTGATGACAGCCATGCAAACAAACTTGTTGCAGTGTGCTGAGGATGGTCTGAAGACTAACAAGCTAACTTTCCACTTCTGCAACTTCTAAAGCAATGCTGGCAGCAATCACGCATCTGTTTTTTTAAAGTCACCTTTTGCATCTGATGCACAGCAGGAGGACCTAACGTATTTGATCGACCCTCTGTATGACACTGGCTACTGTACTGTAACTCAGTTTTAGAGTGTCACCAAACTTCTTATAGTATATCAGTATCAGTATATCGTCACACTCTAATTTCAATATGTGCACTGAATTTCATCAAACCAAATCTGTAATATTTTTGGTGTTGTTGTTTATATTTAGATTTACATCAGTCTACAGAATTAAAAAAGTTGAAATATAATTTTGTCAAGTGTGTTTTAACTTTTGATCAGTTGAGTATTTGCTGCTTGCCAGCCCAGTAACCAAATGAACATCACTAAAGATCTGTCTAAACGGGAAATGATCCACCACATCCTCTATATGAGACAGTGATAGATAAGAGCTAACAAGTTTAAACATTTCCCATGAAATGTTTAAATCTAACAGTATTTAGCTGTCACAAGTACAATCAAACAGTTTTTGGTACTTGAAGCAGGATACAACACCACTGATACGTCTAGAAATTATCAGATGAGTTTCTTGCCACATCTCATCTTGTTAATGTGAGTATTTATCTATCTAAAGGTAACTATACTTTTAAATTAAATTTGCTTAAGTGTTTTCTTAATGTGTCAATTTGTTTCTTAATGTGTCAACTGTTGGGCAGTCGTGCAATACATTTCACTTCATGTCGTACCGTGTATGTATGTGAATGTGACAAATAAGGTAACTTTACTTTTAAATTAAATTAATGAAATGTACTTTGTAAATATAAACATAATAAATTCATGTCTTATTTTTTTATCTATATATGATCAAAAATAAAAGTAATTGTTTACATTATATGTGTTACATTATATGTATTTGTTATGTATGTATGAATACAAACACGTATATATTTAAGAAAAATATGTTATGTTTATATGTATATATATAATTGTATTGATATAAGATGGAAAAAAATGTATATTTTCACATTATATACTGTATGTGTAAGCATTTTATACACACACACAAAATCAAAGTTTGATCTGGGCTGATAAATATACACAGTATACACACATATAATGTAAACAATAACTTTTATTTTTGATAATATATAGATAATACAATTATAATACAATTATATGTATGTATATATATATACAAATAATTTTAAAACTACACAATGTTAACCTCTATATCAAATCAAATCAAATTTTATTTGTCACATTCACATACATACACGGTACGACATGAAGTGAAATGTATTGCACGACTGCCCAACAGTTGACACATTAAGAAACAAATTGACACATTAAGAAAACACTTAAGTAAACAGCAAAATAGAAATAGAATAGAAAAATAAGTACAGTAAGTAAATATAATATAAAAAATAAACTAGCAATAAAATAAAATAGAATTTAAAAAAAAAGAAAATAGAAATAGAATATGACTATATGAAATATATACACACAATAAGAGTGTATGGCAGTGCAAAGTATCCGTGTGCTGTGCAGTGTTATAAAGTGATAAGTGAGTAAAGAGGCATACTGAAGACAAATGGTATGTAAACTCCACTCATTTATCCCCACGTAGCCTTCTCCCAACTGTGAATGTCAAGTAGTGCAAATTGAAAGTCCAAATTGTGCGGAGTGAAAGTGTGCGGTGGTCTTAATTTGAGTGGATTAGAGTGTAGAGTGGTTTAGACTCCGAATGGCCTGCGGGAAGAAGCTCCTCCTCATTCTCTCTGTGTTCACCTTCATGGAGCGGAAGCACCTGAAACTGGAGCATTGCACCCACCGCGTGGACCACTCAAGAGTTCCCCGCCCCAGCCCACCCCTTTTTTCCCATCCCGTACATCTATCATTCCACACTCCTACACATCCCACCATACTCCTAAACTTCCAAACCTTATCTAGATGTCTATCGTCCAGCACCCCCCTTCTCAATCGCCTTTTGGGGGGTGCACTACATTTGGCTGCTGTCCTCAAATTCTCGCTTTTTGGGGG
Organism: Enteromius argenteus; assembly: GCA_032357425.1. NCBI lineage: Eukaryota > Metazoa > Chordata > Actinopteri > Cypriniformes > Cyprinidae > Enteromius > Enteromius argenteus. Next base: position 10,283 of record JAUCMR010010347.1, on the reverse strand, counting down.
GCTATTGGGGTTCAGGCCGGATGCCGAGCTCTGTCCAACCCTCGCCACCAAGGGGTTAAAATCCGCTGAGCTCTCAGCCCTCTCCCCGGACAGCACACCAAACAAGCTTATTCTATTCAATTATTCTGTTCGAAATGTGAACTCATGAAATAAATTATTGGGGGGAAAAAATAACATGCAATTTTTATCTCTCCTATTTTATTAAAATTAACATTTAGCAGATCCTTCAGATGTGTAAACTTTTGATGACAGAATGAAAATGCTGCTGCATTTTCCTACATTTATTTTCCTTGGAGACCTATTTGTAAAATTATGCAGCAGTTTTTAATGAAATATTTTGTTCATCTTACATATATGTCAAGTTTAAAGGTACAAAAGTGCATTTATATTTATTAAAAAAAAAATTGTTACCAACATTACTTGTCAAGCAAATAAATGAACTAGCTTATGTGTGGATGCAGAATAATGGCCTAGCAAAAGTATTTCTAAAATTCCTGAAAATAGGTTAAGATAGTTATTAAAGTGTGCTCTCTAAAAGCACAAGAACAGCCACTCTGTTTAGTCCCTGAAATTGCAGGCTTTCTAAAATAGTAAAAATACTATTAATTGGTCACTGAGCTTTACCTTCAGTAAAACTGAAAATAATTTTTTTATTAAATCTGACATTCTGCCACTCAGTTCGATTAGTGTTTGTTTACTTGAGCAGTAGTGTATTTGCTGCTTGAATATAACCACTTCAAAACTGACAATTTTAACACTTCAATGATGCGCCACATCCTGTATGCATACAACACTTACGACCCATCAGTTAAAACATGAGTATGTCATGATTCTTATCTCATTTTACAATTTTTAATTAACAGCGGTATAAAGACGAGTACAGTACAGTCATTCATTTTGGTAAGTACATAACAATAAGTTGCTCTTGTGCTTAGCATATACATATATTTGTGTATGTGCAGATTTCACAAAACAATTTTATTGATAAAGTGAATTGCACTTAAACGTCTCTTCAAGGCTTTTCTAACCAGCTCTGGTTGATTCTGACTCTGCAACCTGGTTCTTGTTTCCATGGCTTGGCATTAACCACAGTGGCTGGTGGCACTTTCTCAGGCCACAATTTTGTTGTTGGGAAACGTTCTATGAATAAACTTGACTATAGCATATTAATATTTACTTGAGCTATACATTTACAACCCTTACAGTCCACCAATATTTTTAAGCAGCAAACAAACAAGCGTGTGCCTTCTAAATATCCAAACAATTAAGACATTAAAATGTTTAGTTTGATTTTTCTTCTCTGAATTACAGTATTTACTGCTGTTTTTAATAAATATTTAAATGGTGTACCGCTGCACCACATTTATTATATGCAATAGGCTACTCTTTTTATGCCTTAATAGACTGCATTTCCATAAAAGACCTTTACATGAAACTTTATTAAAGCTAAATATTCCTCTTCCTCTTATATTTCCTATTCCTCATCAAAGAGGTTTTGAATGTTATAAGGAGGCTGCATCGAATGTACCATTTATTCCATGAGTTGTGATAGACAATGTAAGAAAATAAGAAGAACCTGAGTAATATTGTGATCTGAGCAAAGAGATAGCCAGAAGCTATTAAATATCCCATAACTCTTATAATATTACTCAAGGTAATTCTTCTCTTAACCATTTAGATCTAATTATCCAAATCAGAGGTTTGCAGACCTCTATGGGGTTTGTCAAAAATGCCACCAACAAATAAAATGTAATAACAATGTATAATTATTGTAATAAATAATAATTAACAAAATAATTAACACTAATTAAGATAAAACGCATAAAATTAAAACAGTCAAACTATAACATTTTACTTACTTTGTTCTTGTACTTCTAATTTGCATGTAAATGAAAATGCATCTTAAAATAACAGTTTTGTGAGAATCATTCTAAAACGTTTAAAATCTTAATATTTTCCCTTTTGTCAACATTAGATCACACTGCAATGATTGCTAAAAATTGCTGGATGTGGTACAGCCCTACTTATAACATTTTCCACCACTGCCACAATCTAATGTACAATTTTCACCAAAAAAAAGATGCATTGTTTTGAAATGTGAAAAGTTTTGTGCAATCATTATTTATGATTGTCTTGGATATCATTTGGTCACTAGATGTCAGCATTGCTCTCGAAAAGCCTTGTCTTACAAAATTCATAATTCTTGTGAAAAAAATGGATAGAACTGAAGTTACGGTAAACTGAAGTGAAGTAATACATAAGTGAACATAAGCGATTTTTTTCTTTTCTTTTCATGGATCTTAGTCATCTCATTTTGTAACAACCACATACATTTTCAATGAGAATCAGTCTGAATCTTTCTTTCTTTTAGTTAGAGAATACCTCAAACAGTTAAATTTTTCTTTATAAATCTTAACTTTTTTATTTTAAATAATATTAAATAAATAAATAAAAAACTAAATATATATATACTGGTGGTTCTATAATTGTGGGTACATTTGGTGTCCCCACAAGAAAAAAGTCTTTTTTTTTCACTTTTCTTTTGGCAACAGTTTATTTTTTAAAGCCATAAATAGTTACTTACTTAATTCTACAACATTAAATTATTTAAAATTTATTTTTTTTCTTAGAAAAATGTGTGTTCTCAATCTCATATTAACTCTGTTACCATACCATATTTTGCCTCTAATTTTGTGGAATTATCTCTCAGAATTGTGTAAGTTACAGGACATTATGTCATTGTTTACTCACTGACAAGATCTGAAGCTCTGAAAAGTATCTATGCTCTCTCTGAGAAAATGTCTTAATCTAAAAACCTCTTACATCAAGAGTTATTTTTAAAACGCCAACTCTCTAACCACAATATCAAAAGGAAAACTGAATTTATTAGTGATCTCACTTTGGGTTATTTAGAGGTCTTTTAATCATGTTTTCATAAGTGTCATGTCTTCTTAGCATTTATGCCAGCAAGTAGAGTTTTTGGGAAAAAAATAAAAATGTAAATTCTGTGTATATATAGTGTATGTATATTGCTGGTCAATATAAAACAAGATCCTCAGGTTATTCAGAATACACGAGCAAGGTTAAATGCTTGCTGAACTACTAAAACAGGCCGTAAATGATTTTTTTTCTTTTTTCTTTTAAATGATCAAGTTTCAAATAATACTATGCAAAAATACTGTTTTGTACACAGTCCACAGGTTGCACAAAAAATTGTTTAAAACGGTTTTCTCTTATTATTTAGCATTCTTTCATCTATATAAATTGTCATAGAAAAAAGCTATGAAAGCTGTCAGTGACAGCTTTTATACCTTTTTTTTTCTGAGAGCGTATCAAACAAGCTTCTATAAATTATTTTCCAGCTAAGTCTTATCTGTGATGTGTTGGTGCTGAGACCCTGAATCACCTCTTCAACAGGTTTTGAGCCTCTTGCCTGTACACAATGAGGCTCCATTGTTTCTGTCAACCTGCCTGAGCTTGAAAAACCTGTTTATAGATGCAGAATGAATACACTTCCCACATGCCACATGTTTCTACCCAGTTCAAAAGTGCTCAGATACCTCATGCATGCAGTCTCCACTGTCAGGACTAACAAAAGCAGACTTGTTTTTACTACAAGCTTCTCTACTGGCTGTACAAACAGTACTTTTATAAAGTCATAATAGAAGTCAGCTACATTAAATATATATTCACTTTAAGTAATAAAAGCCAGTTTCATAATGACATCATCCTATAGGAAGTAACATAACTTTTCATGGAGAAACAACAGCACAAACATCAGTCAGAAATTGCAACACTCCTTTGTACAAGACAACACTGCTGGAGCATGTAATGGCATGAAAGTGTTGGTGTTGTTTTTGGCAGTAGTGTTGTTCAGCTTTAATTAACCACATTTCACAATAGTCAAGATAAAGTCAGTGAAATGTACAGTGGGTGCCAAAATTATTAGACCAATAGTATTTTCACCAGTTAAAAATGGTTTTATGTCAGTTTCTGTTTTTTGCAGTAGTGCTGTATGTCAATAGGAAATATCAATTTATATTTCTAAACATTCATTTTGCCATTAACTGTAATAATCCAGTAAGATTTTTGCAAGCCAGTGCTCCACACAGAGATCTGATCTCATTATCTGTCTGGAATGACAAGAAACAGAACAAACTGAGACAGACTAAATCTAGAAGAACTGCAGCAAAACTGAAAAACACAAGTGCACCTAGGGCAAAAGCTGCTCTTTAATGAAAAGGATGGTCACACCAAATGTTAAATTCATTTAGTTTAATAGAAGTTAACTCATAAAGGAAAATTATTTTGAGACAGCATCCTCATAACGTTATTATTTATTTGCAGGTAGGATTTTTGAAGCATCTTGGAGACGTTGCCACAATTTAGATTTATGTCTCAGTTTGCTCTGTTCATGTCATTCCAGTCAGACTAGATGATGATGAGATCAGATCTCTCACTGGCTGTTGTTTTTTATGTTCATAATCCAAAGAACTAAATATATTTTCTAGTATTTGTCCAAAATATTGAGAATGTAAATGAAAATTACATCATTTTTATAATTAAAATTTCATGGTTGATGTAGTCTTCATAAATCATACTTTGTTTTTGTTTATTTTTTTCACTTTTTCTGGGAGGTTTCTTTATCAGCACTCTACTTGATGTGTCTGATGAAGGTGTCTAATCAGAAACATCTGTAAAGCGTATTACTGAAAAGTTGTAAATAATTATACATATAGTACAGTTGAATGAATAGTTATTTATAGTAGTAATAGTGGTTGGTTCAACAGTATAATTGTATATTATTGGATATGTTCACTGAAGAAATGCACTGTTTATACTGTTTTCAAATATCTGACATCTTGAACAATGCTTTGAATAGAAAAAAAGAAGAAAAAAAAAGCACATCAATCTGTGTTGTGGTGTGAGGCCAGTGGTACCGACGTTTCTTTTAGGAATCAAAAATGTCACCTAGTGGACTTCGTTGGTATAGCAGCTCACAACAATATAATTTTTTTGGTGATATCAGTCTCAAATTTGGAACACAACTTCTTTAGATCTATGGCTTTCATTTCATAGAAATTTTAGGGTAAACCAAAGTTTTATATATATATTATTTTATTAAAATACAAAATTTTATTGCAGTACTTTGTTATTACAATAAACCTAAACAGCTATAACATTTTTGTTTTATATTTTTTTAAACTCCAAGAAACTTCAAAGTCTCTTCTTTAAAACAAGACCAGAATGAGGATTATATTCAAAAGCGTTCCAGAATTATATTAATTTGAATTCTGACATTACCTTTGCAGGCCTACACTCAAAAATGGGCGTGACAGTTAACAGGTTAATGTTGGAGCCACCCGCCATAAAACCAAAAAGTTTTAATTAACACTGCCACGCCCATTTTTCCAACTTCTTTTGTATGGAAAACCACCATTTTGTCCTTGTACAATTTCTCCATGTTTTTATTATAAAAATTTATAAATGTGTAAACCACCATATATGATTTTCATGCATTTCTTTTTTTTTATGTCTGACTGGTAGTTACACCTTTTGGGGGAGTCAAATATGAAGAAAGTAAGTTCTGGTGAAGTGAGGCAAATTTTGCTAAGGTAATTTCAACGTGTTAGGTAATTGATTTTACTTCAGTTTTTCGCTTCCTATACTATATCAAAACACTTATTAACAGGTTTTACTGTCAGTGATTTTATGGTAAATTATATTGAAAGACCAGTAACTGGTAAGCACATTCTTCAGAATATCTTCTTTTCTGTTTGGCGGTACCTGGCTTGGGTAGATGTTTTGGTGGAATGGTAGATGTTTTATTCCCATTTAATTTTAGACTCAACAGAGTAGGACATCTCTGCCTACCACCTACCCCCAGCATCACAAAGCCACAATAAGAGAACAAATATCAGCCTCCTTCAGGCCACTGGCTATTTAGTGAGAATTCTTAAGGTGCGTGCCTTAATCTATACTTAAATGGTTAGCTCAGACTTTCTTTCATCTTCACAACTCAGGTATATAACATTTGAGAGCTTCCTGTCTCTTCATTGACAGTCCACCTAACTACCTTTTAATCCCAAGAAAGTTATCTTATAAAGACATAATTTTGAGTAATCAATGTGACTCCAGTAGTTTAATATCAGTGTTATTAAGCTACGCAATTTCTGGGTTTGCAAAAAAAAAAAAAATTAGCACTTTCTTTACTAAATATTATCATATTATTCAACATGAGATGCATGCATGCATGTTTTGGATGCAAGAGCAAATGTTGTTGTGCGAACATGCATTGAAAATTTGAATTTTGTAAATAGTTTTTTTGCACAAATAAATTACTCTGGTTGCTTCACAGAATTGAGGTTAAACCACTGGAGTCACTTTAATTACTTTTATGATTGGTTTTGCTCTTTTGATCCTTTGTTACTTCAAAATCAATCAATTCAAAAGTCTGAATCTATCCAAAACAGTTTCTTGTTTGAGTCACAAACGTCCAATGTTGATTGAACCTTTTCCATCATAAACTTGCTGTATTTATAAAACAAAAATAGCATTCACTTTAATTGGTCTGGTTTTGTGTTGTCTTGGTAGAAACCAGGATTTTTGTTGGATCTGATGGCCTTTCCTGCTCTGTGAAGTAACTATGCTCTGAACTTTACTGTTTGCAACTGTAACACAATTGATCTACATATCCTGCGATTTTTTTATCTGCTGAAAGTTGTTGACTCAAGCACAGCTGTGCTTTGTCGCTAGTCGTAGGTATTGACTTAGCTTTTGACATTCAGTGACTTACATACAGTACATTCACAGACCATCTGACAAGCAGCTTTCATATTATTTCTGATGAAAGTAATGTACATTCATCATTTATCTCAAATGTGAACCTTCTATCGATGTAAAATGGCTTGAAGTGAGCCTCATACCATTTAATACATCTTAATAATATTCAATTGTCACTTTCCTCTGTGGTGTGGAACAGATTTATTTTACAGTGTAAATGTAACTCTGTCTTAGTGTTATGTAAATCAGTGACACAGTGAAAATCTTAAGACAGTTTGTTCACTCAAAGCTGATTTTAACTCTAAAAGATTTGAATTAACACCAATGGATTTGCTGTGCAGAACAGGAATGGCCCTGATAGATCATTCATTTGCATTGTACATGTTGACCAGGCCATTAACTTGAGTTGACACAGCAAACCCACACTGTGAAGCAAATGGAGAGATCTGGGGTGTGGTGGGATTGCTCAGATAAACCTCAGGCTCTACCTTTGAGGAGCAGGTCCTCCCACCCTAATGACTGCTGCCTGTCTGAGCAGTAATGTGTCACCAATTTTATATCCCGCGGACAAAGAGATTATCAAGATGGTCTGTTTACTATTGCATCAAAATATGCTGTGGATAAATATGCTCTGTCACTTGGGTGACAGTAAAAGTAACTACATTAGCCTACATTGTTTTTTATGTCCTTTAATTTGTATTGTTTATATTTTCATAAGTGTGCTTAGGGCCACTGTTTTTCTATGTCTGTAGAACTATATTTCTTTTACACACAGTTGAAATCAATGTTTAAAATTAATACCGTTTCATATTTTTGTGGAAAAGGTAATATTGTATTTAGCATTCTTGAGGAAAATGAAAAAGAATAGCACTTGTTTAAAAATATAAATCTTTTGTAACATTACAAATATACGCTTTTTATAAATTTAATGATAAAATAAAGTTTACATAAGCCAACCTTTCAGATGGTACTCTATTATAGATTTCTAATAAAATATAAATTTAATATTTATAATAATACGAAATGTACTTTGAGCACCAGATCAGTATAAATGATGTCTTGAGTAATGGCTCTTGAAAATTCAGTTTGCCATCAAATTACAATTCTAAAATGCATCCAAACGTGATTTTAAAATTGTAGTAATATTTCACAATATTGCTGTTTTTACTGTATTTTTAATTAAAGGTATTTAGCCTTGGTGAGCATATAAGAGGTTTTTCCAAAACAATCTGTCTGGATAATTTTACTAGATTTATACAGATGTGTGAGTGACAAACTTGGAGCTTAAGACTACATACCGCAAGAATATTATAAAAACAAAAATGTCTGCTATGATCTTGAAACAGAAACAAATGACTCATCTTTAAAAATTTTGATGTCATAAAATCCCTTACTGAGAACCGATAACCAGCTCTCTATCTTCAGTTTCTGCCTAGTGACGTCACACCCATTTCCAGTAAGATTTGGTCGAGACTACCTGAACCTAAAGCTGCACATCAGCTATACTTCCTTATTTGTTAATAGCACTGTCTGACTGTCTATGATTGTTCCGCTCCTAGTATTGACTGAGGGGGAGGGTGTTTAATCTACTGAGGCATTAAGTCACAAGACAGCTACATGCCTCTAGCTATAAGGCTCCGTAGGAGATGGGAGGTCCTCTTATGCATTACTAAGTAACAAAGTAACAAAAGGCCCGGCGCAACACAAGACCAGTCTTGTCCTATGGCTGTGAAACCAAGGTGCTATCAGACGGGTTCAGCATTGCAGCTGCTTTCTCTTCCAAATCTGGGAAGACAAGTCATGATGCTCTATGAACACAACACTGCAAGCAAACATGATACCGAAAGTTGTACAAGCATAAACATTTCATGGAGCCTAAAAGCCCTTGTTAGATAATGATGGGCTTTTAAGGCTGATGGACATGAGAGGTCAATCATTGTGAAGGGGCGAAGAGAGCATTGGAGCTATAGTACATGTTGACAAAGTTTATTAGAGTTCATACCCATTAACAAATAAGCAACATCTTGTACATTGTGCTGGTTAAAAGCTCTCATAATAGCAGTGCAATTGCATTCGTAATTATTTGCACAGGAAATATTGATTTGAGTGGAAGAGTCATAGTATCGAAGCAGAGCACTTTGAAGTGGATGAGTGGCTTTGATGGTGTATGCGGAACTGGATTGTCCATAGCGAGATAAGCTACCATCCCCCACAGTTTTTTTCAGCGCCTCGCCCAGCTTTTTAAAAACTCACCAAACATCTCCAAACTTGTTTGTTAAAAGCACAAAACACAGCTCAGAGGACATTCAAAGGTTTTTCCGGAAAATCCTATAAAACAAAGCTGAGAACAGTTGAAGCAGTTGTACTTGCAAATGGCACTTTTGAAGTGTTTTAAAACATTAATTCTCTGTACACCGAAAGGCCATTTTTATTCCTAACAGAGCACATCAGTAAATGATATGAAAGCAAAGTGCATTTCCACTAGCTGGCAGACAGAGCACAGTGTCTTTTTGAACAAAAACAGTACTGCGTAATCATTAACTTAGACCTCCACTGCTGACCTTGTAACCTGTGTAAATGATTTCACACTCAATGCTATTTATGAACGCACATAAAACTAGTGGCACAGGCACTCAGTCAAAATAACTCTTCTTTAATTGCAAAAATTCTGCTTAAAATACTATGGACTGCACTTGTGAGTGCTTTTATTTTGCACTGTTATGATTTAAAACACTTTTTAATTAAAATTCTATTCAAAATTCTATTCAAAGTGACTATATAAACTACTGAAATGTTTCATTAGTTCATTGTATATATAGTCACTTTTAATATAATTTTTCATCTTGTGCTTGCAAGTACACAAGGAAATCTGACTTTTTTAAAGAATTACAAAGTCCACACTTTATGTAATTTGATATGTCATTTTTAGAATACATGTATTAATTATTTTTTCATTTCAAAATTAATTTTTATGTTTAAATGGGAATTTAAGACTTTAGGCAAGTGAATTGATTATTAGTAGCAACAAACATTTTTGTTAGTACAATAAGATTAAACACAGTCAAAATAGCGACATGTATTTAGACCCAATGTCATGGCCTAAAAATTAGCTCATGATATATTAACCAAACTTAAATCCAGTTAAAAGCAGAAAGTGTGACGACAAGGCATAGAGAAAAAAAAAGGTTCCCATGCTGAAAACTATTTCTCTCTTTTTCTAAAAGATCTCAGAACAGCCTTTGACTCAGTCTGGGAATGGTATGCAGACCTTGGTCACATTCTACTCAGAGCATATGTTTTCTCCTGCAATATTTGTCCTCTGGGCTTATCTACAGCCAGAGATAAGCGGACTCCAAACAAATGATTAACAAAATATTCATTGTCTTCTTTCCTGGGTGCTCAGATAAATTTCAAGCGTTTCTACAAATTCACATATGGTGCACTGAAACACACAGAAACTGTATACTTTTAGTTTTAACAGACTTGCTACCCAACTAAAA
>JAUCMR010010317.1:0-15409 GCA_032357425.1 Enteromius argenteus | reverse complement strand
GCCTAGACCTGAGTGGGTTTAATCAAAAAAGGTACAAAAAGCTATCATGGGGTACAAAGGTACAAAGTACTAGTATCTACATTTTAGGTACTAAAAGGTACTTTTTGAGGTACTTACATGCACCTTTTAAGAGTTAATAAGGCACAACAGTGTACCTTTTGAAAAGATAAACAACTCCAGTGACAGCTTTTAAACCTTTTTTTCTGAGAGTCTTGAGTCTCAGTCAAGACCAAAACAAAAAGTGGATTGAGTCTGAGTTACAACCAAGTCCAAAGGCTCCAGAGTCCATGACTAAACCAATACCACGACAATGTTGTTTTAGACTCAGACTTGGACACTAAACACTGGTTTTTAACTCCTCCTGCCCCCTTTCAATGAAACCATGTTGGATGCTATAATCTAAAATCTTAAAAGAAGTAACCTGCAATTGTTAGAAGTATTTCTACTTTATTAAACCCATAAAATGTTATTTTGTTGGTTTATTAAATAATTTCTTTGACTCAAATACCATTTTTTATTTAATGTTACCATGTTTAGGTTACCTTTATTAAAGTGTACCTTTATGGATACTGTGTCTAACGTTTTCCCATGTCCTCCAGCAATTCTTTATGAATGCATAAAAAAACAACGACAACAACAACAACAACAGAACACTTATTGATAGCCTTCTTTTCTTTTTTCTTCAGTAATAAGGTCAATTTCTAGACTTCAGTCAGTAAGTGTAAATAATACATGTTAGTTTATAACAGATTAGTTTTGTTTTGTACAGTGTGTATAGCAATGGACCTGAGGATTGAGATGTGCCACAGGGATATAAAACTGGAGCAGTTGCAATTTGCAGCAGCAGTCTCACGGCAGACAATCACTGCAGGTGTGGAAACGGCCAATGAAACTGCAGGAGAATCGGTCGTATAAATAGGAGCTAAGCTGCACCATTTGATGAGACCTGAAATAAAGGAATAAGAGGATGGGCAGCACAAAACCACTAGAAGTGCAGAACATGTTTGAATATGATGAATATTAAAGCTCTTTTTCTTGGCTCTGAAATATAGAAGGTTCTGAAGCTCTGCTGGAGGATTACAAAACACGAGCAAAAGAGTAAATGCAGATTTACTGATGCACAGAATTTGAGAATTGTTTGATTCTTGTAAAACATGTTAGTTTGTCACTTGTAAGAAAGATATCATTTAGTATACTTAGTACTATATGGATATATACTGGAATATGAACTGAATGTAATGTTTTGGGGATGGTTAATTACATTTTAATTGCTATTGTTTTAAAAGCAATTTGCAGAATTAAAAGTGCAAGTAGCACCTAAGTATATATTTATATGTAAAATCATAGTTCCTTTTGTTGTTTTTGAAATATGGTTAAAGTGTACCGTTAAATGTACTAACAAGTTTTCATGGTATTAAAAATATATTCATTTATTTAAATATATTTGTAATAAGACATGATGGAGTTGCAGTTTACTACATTTTAATTTAATGAAGTAACTTTACATTTAACATTGAACAATAATAAAGTGCACATATAGATATCATGCACTTTGAAGTAAACGTGTCTCTCTTTACTACACTTAAGTGGACATTTATTTTATTATATATATATATATATATATGTATATAATTCTTTTTAAGGAACATACGCACGCCAACAAATTTCCTATCATATGCTTGCGAATACTCCGTATTATATTATTATAGTCATGCCAAACATGTGCGTGTCATATGTGCGGCAAAGTCCATTTTTGCATATCAATACTGCAAGTTTTTGTTTTTATTTGATGTACTATTTATACACATTTTCATGACACTGGGCTGTATTAGAATCTGTTATGTTTTACTTAGGAGTAACTTGGTAAGGACTAGTGGTAATACAACAAATCAAATATTCTCAATGAGAAAAAATAAATAAATTAGTTAAGATAGGGGCAAGTGCAAACTCTTGGCAGCGAATACAACAAGTACTAGACCGGCTGGCTCCACAGCAGGAGTTGCACTGGAATTGCTTTTAGAGGCAGAGTTGCAGGCGATGAAGCAAATGGTAATTCCATTTCAGTTCACAAGATTTCGTTCTCAGCTTGGCTGAGTTGGAGATCTCTATCGGTGGGTAAAAATGTTCTGTTCCTGGGTTATGAAGAGGCTCATGTCACATATGTATGAGTTTGCATGTGTGGCTGACCTAGGAAAGATTTATATGTAGAGTATTTTCCAAGCTCAAGGCCATTTAAAATAAAACTAAAAAACATGAAATCACATCAGTACGTTAACTAGACTACACATTATATGTGTGTGAATTGAACCAAAGACATCAAATTTTTATTTTTCCCTAAAGCTCTGCTTGCATGACTGTAAAAAATTAGGAAGTATATGATTGCAAATTGTACTTGCCTTAAAAAAGTCTTTGTTATGATATCAGCATGTTGCTAAGCAAAGTCAGAAATGTAAATTTGGTCAAGTATGCTGATCTGTTAAGACCAGGAACACAAAGACAGGAATATTTACACAAAACACTGGTGCAAATCTGATGCGCATATCAGATTTAATGCTGTGATTGCTGGGGCTAAATTATTGGAATTCCATTTATGTAGTCTGCCAGTAATGCATACAAATCTTGATGTGCGTTTTGAAGAATGTTCTTCGTATAAGAATTGGTCAGAATCACAGACAGACCCCAGTGTTCCACGATTCAATCTTGAGTCAATAATTCATCTTGATAAATTTGAATAATCTCACTGTAGGGTATGTACACTCAGACCCGTGTTCACTACAGAAACATGATTTAAAATCTGCTCCAAGAAATCAATACAGATGCAAAGCCAAAGGGCTAGATATCGGAAAGTCGTTCTTTCAATCTGACTAGGGGTCTTGGGAATTTCTGCTGATATGCTATAAATCCAATCTGAAATGTCATATTAAATGTGGGATCGGCGTTTAGAATGTTAGCAGTTCTCTGGAGGCATGAGGTGCGTGCCAGTAGCTTTTTTGATGCTTATTGGCCACTTCTGGAAGAAGTTAAAAATAGTCTTTCAAACGGAGATTTACAGTGTTACGAAAGAATAAATGAATGTATGTTATTGACACCAACCTCTTTTTGTCATGTCGCCAGAGTTTCTTTTTAGTGCTGTTGCCATAGTGTACTGTACACCATAATGTCCAAAGTTATCTCATTTATTAATTGACTGCTATGAAGTTTCTTTGTGATATTCACAAGTGAAATTACTGTCATTTATTTAAAGTGCAGGTTTGACATGGTATTAGTTTATTTTAAAAACAAATAAATATTAAAATGACCCAGAGAACACATACTGGGGCTTGCTTTTTTTGCCATAACAGAAACATAAATTTAATTTGATTATTACTGAAAATTATACTTTCATATTATAATTAATTTTGCATTTGTAAGAAGCCAAAAATGTAATATATATTTTTTTGTAATTAAGAAAATATATTAAGTATGGTCTTTATATTAAGTAATAACAGAATAATATGTAAATCTTTCTAAGTATTACATGTAATATATTTTTCTTTCATTTTCTTAAATTTTTTAATAATGTTCTGAATTACATTTTTCTCCAGTGTATTTAAATATCTTCCGGCTGTTGCATCAAAAGCATCTCATTATGGCAGTAAAGATTACTTGAATATGTTCTCAAAACTAGCAGTAGGATCTTTAAGAGGATCTTCTTTTTTTTTTTTGGTATGCATTCTACTATGTAGTAACCATGTAATAACATTGTCGGTTACATCATTCTTCGGTTTCCAGGTCAAAGTAAATGAGGGCTGGTTCTGAAAGAGGTCCACAGATCCCCCGGCTGATCATCAGCACCATTTCAGTGGAGAGAAAATCTTTAATCCTTTCTTTGTTTTCATCGTTCTCCCCCTCACACTTCTGCACCAGTTATCAATTGAAACTGCAAAATCAATAGCACGTCCAGTACCCTACAGCCCAAACAGAATCATCACATTCACCAGCAGATGGGAGCGAATCAGGGTGCTTATTAAACACCAGCTCTGCTCGGCAAGACCCATCCCAGCTGACATTTTCGACAAAGATCTGAAAACAACAGGAAGGGTGGGATGGAATCACAGACAGAGAGGCTAAAAGAGACACTTCCATTTTTTTGAACAGCTCAGATTTTGAGATGTTCTTCTCTCACTGGCCTTGTGGGAAACGTAGATCTGATGTAAACCATCGGCCTTTGTGCACTGACTATCAGGTCACGCTCTGCTGAGAGGAAATTTCACTTGCAGAATGTCAATAGGTCAAGCGTAGTGTAAGCACTTCCATGAGAGATTCCAGACCATTTCCATCATACAGGCTTTCATTTACAAAGGTCATGGGTGTGTGTACATGTGAGGATCGCTGTTGTACCTGGTAGGAGTTTGTGTGGATATGGGAAATTTTATTTATAGAAATCACTGTAAGTGTGAAAGTTAGAGGTGGCTCGATAGCACTTTTTCAGAACCAATCCCGATCCAAAACTAAAAATTTAAGTAACCACCGATACCCAAAGATAAAGTCCATTTATGCAAAACTATTTATCTTCATTTACAGATCATATTAGGAACATTTAAGAATGTTGCAGAATGTACACAGAATCTCAGATTTGGATCAGTCTGACGGATACCCCTATCCAGCAGAAAATAACAGTATCGGAGTGATACCGATTGTGACGAAAGGGACAGAGAAGGGCGGATCCATATGCAACAGTGTACAGGATAGTTCAGCAGGGTAGCGAGGGTCGGTCGATCGGCAAAACGGAACGATAAACAAAAGACAGGGAAAACGCTTTGTAAAGGAGGGCAAACACTTACGATACTCCGCAACTTAACAAACACAGAGGAACTCTTTATAAAGGCGAGACAATAGGATAAACAAATGGGCGTAGCTGTGGAAACTAACAAGACACAAACACAAGAGAAGCAAGGCACAGTAGGAGACAAACGTTTAAAATAAAAGTCCACATAACTCTAAACAAGGGAACCATAGACAGAATACATAACACCGATACTGAATATCGGATCGGTGCACCCCTATTGGACGTTCACCAAAACATGAATTATTTATTCATCCTCATGTAGATTTAAACTTATTACTAGTTGTCATCTTCATCTTCATTGTGGCACACTTTTAAAGTGTAATAGCTAGTGAGGGGTGCTAAAAGCATGTTTGGCTTTATCTGAAACTGATAATCGGTTAGTTTTTTTATTACATGGGTTGTTAGATGTATTGTGGCAGCTTGGAATTGCAATGGTGATGGGTGCTAAAAGTTTTAGAGTTTTAGTTATAGAGCAAGTTTACTGCAACAGAAAATCCATAAAAGGGAGCTGGTTTTGTGATGCAGTATAATCTGCAATGTGATTCAAAGAGATAATCTGTATTTGTAATCATAATTTGTGTAAAAAGGAATACAATTAGAGTTTTACTTCCACTAGTGTTCATGTGTGTATGTAGAGACTTGTTCCTATGTTGAGCCTGTGTTGTTTAAAACCTAACCTAACGTTTCTTTTTCTTTACTGGACGTTTAAATGTTATGTATATATTTTTAAACACAGGCTTTTGAGTGTGCATGTCTCCACCAGATTCTTGTCAAACCAATTTCACAGTTTTGTCATTAATGCTGTAATCTAGTTTCCCTGGAAGCCCGCAGAGAATGCTATCAGCCTGGGAGAAAGAGAACTCAATATGACTCCTCGAGCATTCAGGGTTGGGTTGAGAGGAATCACGGATTGAAAGCAGTGTGCTTTCATGTGTGTGCACATTAGTGTGTGCGTGTAAGTGTGTTCTTTTACCATAGGATGCCGTGGTTTGATTTCCCCAGATGTCACAGTCAGGCTTCATCAGTCCTTTGGAGGAGAAGACTTTAGAGCAGCGAGACTTGAGAGAGAGAGACAGTTAGAGCTAGAGAAAGAGAGATAGAGAAATAAATAAAGGATGTTTCCCCTTAAATTAAACATAATTCTAAAATGCTTGGAGAGACTTTGGGGACTCCTCTTGCTCAGTACTTTTTTCGACTAGAGAGTGTGCTGTTTAGGAGAGCGTCTCGAGTGTCTCAGATTATGTGTGCGGTTGAAAAGTGTTGGGGAATGTAAATAAGTGCTGTATACTTCAGGGAATACAGCAGAGTGGATGTTTGAAAACTCAACAGATCTGTAGCACAGTAATAGGATATTGAGTCAGATTTTACTGCTACGATTGTAACTATTCATCTTCGCTGTGGTACAACTTGATTCAGATTCTGTTTAACGTGATGTGGATTCTGTTTTATGTGCTTTCGGGCACTTTTGGCAGAGCAAACAGCCTTACATCAAGATTGGAAAAAATAAATTACTTCATAAAGCTAAACACTATGACATAGTTGGTTGTTTTCTTAACTTTAAATTTATACATGGCAAAAAATCAATGTAGAGCAATAGTGATAAATATGGATGGACTGCAGGTTATCCAGTGATGAATGAATGTTGTCAAGACTGTGGTGTTATAAAGTAGCCAATAGCAAAACCATGTGGCATGCTAACACATGTGTATATCCGACCCTATTATATTGTATTCGCTTGTCATATTAAAGACATTACGTTTGGAAGTCATATCTATCAAGCACAGCTTACTCATTTACTTTAAGTAATAACATTATGTTCTGTTCTGTGTGACTTTTGCTGCCCATACTGTATGCTTTAAAAGATAACACATCAAATAAGACTTCACTTTAAAAAAAAATTGTGAAATATTTATGTTTCTTTAGTTGTAAATAAGTATTAAAGTTTACATTTGAATTTGATCAGTTATACACATATTTTATGTTCCACAATCGAAATGTACAGAAATATGTTTACCTCTAAATGTTGCATAAATTAACCTTGATTGACAATGCATTTCATTTCAATGCTTTACATCATCTTTAATTTTAGACAGCTGTTGTGATCTGTATAGTCTGACAAAGGCCTTTGGTAGCCTTTCACCTGTTAGACGTTTCCTGTTACTAAATGTTATTCATTCATTAGTATTGAAAAATATGCGAGTACATTGAGTTCTTCCCTCCTGACGGCTGATCTTTGAACTCTTCCTGTTGGTAAATGAGTGTTACATGATATTACACTCCGGTCACAGCTCTTGGGATCTTTCACAGCTCATTATTACATAGCAGGTGACAATGCCTGCTACATAATTCAAAAAACAGAGGCCTGTGTGCCATGACTGAAAGAATCTGTAAAATGTGCAGCGTTGTATACATTAGGAATACATTAAGAACCACATTGTGAGGAGGATTCACTGAATATGAACCACATCTGGTTTAAAGGTGTGCTCATCTACATACATTTGTATTATTATTCTTTTTTTCATTACTTGATTATCATTTGATGAATTACTGTTGCCATGATCAAACTAAGTGTTAAATGAAATTCTGTACTCTTTTTTTGAAGGGCAGTATTAAGGGCAGTCACAGTATTAACAGATACACATTTTTTTATACTTAAATGTAATTTACATTGTCTTGGTGCATTTAGCTGGTCAAACTGTCAAACTTGTGAATAAAAATAATCTACAAATCAATCAAAATTGCTTAAAAAAGCCTCTGCCCTCAGGTATCAATCTGTCCTTGCCTTTCATTTTAGACTGATTGCAAACATTTATTCGTGAAAACAAACCATTTCCTCCCACCTGTTATGTATATTTATTACAATTTCTTGTCCCTCATCATGAAGTTTCTTTGTTGATGACTCATGATGACTTTACCTGATGGCATTTCATATTTTCATATTGCATTAAATATGATTACATTCACTGGTCAGCAGCAAAGGTGTTGAAGACAGCAGTACAAATATGATTTAAAAAAATTTATGCATGTATTATAAATTTAGTTTTTGATCTTTTTTTGCTCAATTTTGTTCATGATTTTGCTCTCAGTCTAACAAAATGGCATTTAATTTCTTAAGAATGAGAATAATAATAAAACCTGAAGCAACCATTCTTATCCGCTTACTCTCAGTATTGCACAAAACTCACATAGGCACACAGAGACAGCAAACAGCAATAGAAATAGTGATGGAGAAGAATTTATTGAGCGATATGGTGAGAAAGGAAGTGCTCCTTTAAACTGTCACTTTATTGAGGAAGGCTCAATTCACTGTCACTCGTGTGTTATCTGATCGGTGAAATGTCACTCACAATGTGGACTAACTCTCTTATACATACACACTAAAGTAAAGCTCTTCACAATCCCTTCTACAGTACATTTCTACTTGTGTTGATCCGTTAGTTAAATTGGAATACATGATGTACAGAAAATGTTACAGTTCTCCACAGCAGGCCTTATGTGAACTCATATGGGATGTTTGTGTCAAAAGCCAATAAGTGAATGTGAAGTGGAGCTAAAGCACAGATTTGTCTCTCTTCCTGCTCATCAGGTAGAACTTCCTCTTCCGCCACACGCTTGACCAGTCGGATTCACTCGGCTAACAGATCGATGCTGAAAACCCAAGCATAGCTAAATGAAATTACTCTTACCCTGTTGCGTCAGGCAAAAAAGGAGGACAAAGCATGAACACAATGCAAATGGCTTTCTTTTAAGCTTCAAGAAACACAAAGAAATAATGCCAAGGACAGCACATATGCATCAGTGTATGTAACAACATGCCTTTTGAACAAGCAAAAGTAGACACTGTCTACCTTCCTCCTTTCATCCTTTTGTTCTTATCATTATAGTTGACTCAGAACTCCTTTGCACATTAATTTTATTTTATTTTTTATCTAGGCATGGAACTTGAATGTCTGTTCTCAAAAACAGCATATATTAGGCAAACCTTGAAGCGGGAAGCTTTCAGCGGACTGTAAATCACAGTCTGTCCATTACTTACTCAAACAGCGATTCTTCTTTTCTACTTATTTGCGGTTGTTTCTTTGTCTGCAGTGTCATCATCTCCAAATTTTTTATTTGTCTTCAGCTTCTTGAGGCGCTGCATTATAGAAATCGTTCATTCAAAATGACAAATAGTTTACCCACCCTAATGTCATTCCAGACTTTATTTCTTCTGTGATACACAAAAGAAGATGTTTTACTGTAAAACTGGCACAAAATAGAAGTTTCTTTACCATATTGTCCAAATAAAAGGGCTTATCGAAAAAGAAAAGAAGCTGGGCTGGACTTTCCAAGGCAATAAGGTTTTGGCACCATTTTTCAAAAATGTTGTCATGCTTTTGACTGATGCATATGCTGCATGATTTGAATTTTGTGTGCTCCAACATCCTGTTTCCAGCATTAAGGCCTATTAATTCCGAAGCAGATGTTGATGTCAGTTCCAACGGCACGGTCGGTCAATAATCATATTATTTCCACAGCGCTCCCTCTCTTCCTCTGCTCTTCTATCATTATCTTCGGCTGCTCAAATCTGCTTTAATTGTGACCAACTTGTCTCATTCCCTTTCCCTTTCTGAGTCTGAGCCTCTTAATAATGGATGCCAGAAAACATTAAGTACTTTAGCAGAGAAATTAGCACTTGACCTTTGCTTTCAAAAGAAGATAATGTCTGCTCTGCCACTGAGGAGAAAGGCTGGCCATTTCCTCCCCTGAGGTTAAGAAGAAAGACATTACAATTCTCACCTTTGATGAGAGACAGAACTGAAGGCAGGCGAGAAGGAGAGAGAGGGAGAAAGAGAGAAAAAAAAACTGCAGACGAGACAACGGAACTTCAGTCTTTCAGCTTTCTCGTTCCTTTGTTTGATCGAAATTCCCCCCAGAGGTTCCGGTTTACATTTCCGGCACATCCGGAGATTTTTAAAGTTGGCGTCGAGCTAATACCGAGCACTAATATTATGAGATATACATGGGTGACCAAAGCGCAGAAAAAAAAAATCGCCTCAGAATCCCTCTGATGAAAGTATTAACATCAAAACAGATCCCTCAGGCAGCGAACACTGAAATAAAGTCATGAAGCGCAAGAGTTGGGGGATATATTACAGAGGAGGCAGCTATAAGACAGATAGATTTAACAGAAAGGAGGAGAGAATGGAACTGGAGGGATCGGAATCATGATTTCCTCTTTTCAGCCGATAAGAGCTCGGCGAACGGAGAGATAAAGGCCTATTCACAGCCTCGCGTGTGAAGTAAGAGGAAATTAGGGGGAGGGGGATGTGGCAGCACAAAAAGGCGGCTTTCATCAGCCCACGAGGCTGTGGATTTCTGCAAATACACCTAATGTCTCTTTGCATGGAAAGTAGAGCATGTGGAATAACTTTTTTTTCATTTACAGATGACAAACAGTGACACGCAGGGATTGTGAAAGAGACTCAGAGAGATGTGAGTCAGAAGGCAGGTTGAGAGAGGCTCTTGCCTCAAGGCCTGCTGGGAATCAGATTTCCTTTGAAAGATGGAGAGCAAAAGAGGGCCGAATTCACTGACCTTAAGAATAAGACAAATATATATTTCCAGTGGGGGAGTGTAATAGCTTGTGTTTTGTTTC
Organism: Enteromius argenteus; assembly: GCA_032357425.1. Lineage (NCBI taxonomy): Eukaryota > Metazoa > Chordata > Actinopteri > Cypriniformes > Cyprinidae > Enteromius > Enteromius argenteus. The sequence continues at coordinate 4,943 of JAUCMR010010317.1, read as the reverse complement.
AGCGATTTCTTCGCTCGGTGCTCTGCGTGCTGGTCATTTGTGCTGAGCTCTGTAAAAGGGGGCTCGCGGGGAGTTTTGGCAGAGGGAAAGATGCTCCATACAGACCGGGCAGGTTTTCTGTAAACATCTGCACCTCCTCATTTGCATTCTCTCAGCTTCTGAAATTAGCAGGATGAGGCTAATAAAATCATTTTTATAGAAAGCAGCAATATTAGGTCACCATCTGTCACCTGACTAAACCTGTTCTTAACTACACGTGAATGATGCAGCTTTAAAACACGCACTAAATGACTTTAGCTTGTAGGCCTTTTTATGCATTACGCCAAGACTACATAAACAGAGACAACTCAACAGAATAATTAGTTTCCTGATATTCCTTGTATTCTGCAAAAAAATCTTGCCCAAAAACCCAATATAGACCATGAAGAACGTGTGCAATTCATTGCAGATTCCAGCAACAATGGTGGCAGTAAAACACCAACAATTTATATGACAAATTCTGATCATAGGGTAGATTATTAAAGATGTTCTTTTTTGTTTACCAGACATTTTACTCTAGTGCTAATACATTGCGATGCTTGTATTGCACGACTGACCCCGTATGGCTTTTCTGACATCATAAATTTGCTCTGTAGCCCACCTGGTACCTCTTTCACTCTTGATGTGCAACATTGTGCAGAGTATGTAAGCTGTGAAATATGAGTCAATATAAAAGAGATAACAGATGCCTGGACACAAGCAAAAATGGCATAGTTGCTACAGGAAATATGTATTTATTTCAGATTTTCTTTTAACACAACAGATTAGGTTTAGAATAGGGTTGTGTGAGTGGTGGATTGTTTTGGTAATTAATCTTTAGGACATTTTATTTCCGAATTATAGCAATATTTACAAAAAACCTATAATAGAAAGTTGTCAGATTCACATTCTTCTGTTTAGACTCATCACTGGAAATTTCACAAAATGTGCAAGAAGCTATGTAGGATTTTAATGGAAATATCACCACAGCAACGGTTTTACACTGAACTTGGGTTAAAAAACAACAACAACAAAACATAATTTTTGTATAATTTCAATTTATCGATAACAACATTTAAATCATACTTCTTCTGTATTGTATATGTAGATGGGAAATGAACAAATGAAGGTGACTGAAACATATAATCATCCACATAATCAAGTTCTTAGTTGTTTCATTAGTATTTCATTGAACATTAAAATGTATTTTCTTTGACGAAAACCCCTGAATCCAGGAAAGTCATTTAGAGCTCCTTCATGTACTAATTTTGGCACCATCCAATTTTCTTTCTACATTTTTGCATTTAGAGACATACATTTTTATCTACACAAGGTTCTCTGGGAATTGTACTCACAACGCTGCCATTACTAAAACTGCAGTCTACTGTTAGAGCTATAAGAACACTGCAACTCCCGTGAAACATATTTAACACCTTGATTAAATCTCCACAGACAAACGGCAGAAGAGACTGATTTATTTTCTTCAATTTATACATGCAGTGTGAAGAAAAGCCTGTCATTTTTCTCAAGTGCCTTTTTTTTTAAACAGCAAAACTGCAGCCAAACATCCTTCATGCAGTAGCTCAATTGCTGTCAGCAACATGGGTGATAAATGAGTGTATGTTTGAGAGAGAATACTGTGTGTTCTTCTGTTAGCGAGCGAGCTCGTGAATGCTAAACTATATAAACACTATTAAATACTTAATAAATAAAGGAATTATTTTATTAGTGTTAAATTACTATTAAAATACAACGCTGTTCATGACAACCGTGCATAAGAGATGGTTTATTCGGTCTCTATCAGCCAGACTTTATGGCATGCATTTTCTCCAGCTCAGTGCACATTATGAATGCAGTATAGAACCCTCATTAAAGTCAACGGGTAACGTAGACTGCGAGACGTAACACAGTTAAATCATAAGGTGCCCGGAAGACACATAGGCAGACGTGGGCATTGAATATCTCTGTAATTCAAATGTACAGCTGAGCATGCTGGGAGTTTGGAATAATGATTTGTATCTTGGTAATGAGGTACCTTAAATAAAACGGATCTTCCAAAACCCTGCAGTTCTACATCCAGGTTCAGCATCGAGAGGTTACGGTTATACTGACCTATGACTGCAATCAGTATTGTTGGAAGGGAGCTGTGTAAATCTGCTGTTTTGAAGTTTGTTAGGTGCTCGCTGTTTTGATTTCTGTGACTGGATGTGATGGCAGACCCGTGGGCTGGAATCGCTCTGCTATTGCCGTTTTACATAAGCACTCCAGTATTAAGTGGCACTTCTCCAGAATACAGGCTTTTCTGCACAACAGAGAGAGAGAGAGGAAAAATGAAAGAGAAAAAAAGAGCGAGAACGAATAGAGACTCACAGGTATTTATAACGGCAGTTCACAGGGGCTACGTTCACACAGTCAATGTTTTACTAACATGGTCTCAAATTGTCCTGTTCATAAAACAGCTCACAGTAGCGTTTAAATACTGCGTGTGATGGATAACTGAAGTCAGTGCTTTTTTCCATTCCCATTTATTCCAGAAGCTGTGAATAACGCCTGTAACCATAGTGACAGACTAAAGTAAATATCAAAGATGCATCTATAACACTGCAAAGTCTTATCACATATGACACAATGGTGTTTAATATGAGTCCATGCAAGATATGAGCCCATGCATTTTCAGTTTTTAATAACTGACCGTTTTGAATGATTACTTTTAATAATGTGAGTTTAGCGTTTATGATCCAAAACCTATGGATAACAGCTTATACACTATCATTCATTGTCATTGTTTTCAGAAATAATTCTAATATGCTGATTTCATGCTCAAAAAGCATTTCTTATTATTATCGATATCGAAGCCAGTTGTGCTGCTTAATATTTTTTGTGGAAACTGTGATGCATGTTTTTAGGATTATATATAAGCAAAATTGGACAATAGTTGTCTATGATGCGTCTATGATATATTAATTTAAATATCCTTACTGTTACTTTTGATCACTTTATGCATCTTTTTCTAAATAAAAGTATCAAATTTTTTCATTGTTTGACATTATTAATCTCTATCACATCGCATCATAGACAACTATTGTCCAATTTTGCTAACCAAAGTCCCTCTCGAAAATGCATTGTGAAAATTGAAGGGAGTCAGAATGTCGTTTTCACTCTTGCCTTATACTGAACTGTGTGAATGTAATTGTATTAAGCACTTATATGCTGTATATATATATACAGTATAGAGCACAAGACTGATGACTGTATTCTGCCTATGGGTGAGTAGATATATGAGCAAGCTAGTTCAGGTTTTACAAAGGGAGTGACAGAGAGAGAGAGAGAGAGAGAGAGAGAGAGAGATTTTGTGGTTAGGTGCCATTTGGCACATAACATTTTTCTCTGGAGCTTCCCAGCAATGCAGCTGACATTTAGCTGCTGTTTCCCTTATGAGCTAGTTTTTGGTTTCTACAATTGCTAATATGTTGAACAAAGATTTTTATACCCTAACAAGCCTGACATAATCATTTGTCTTGGCTCCCACCCGTCCCTGTGATCCTTTTCTTTGGGATGATATGAAGAACAGAGGTTGACGGCCCAGGCAAAGGGTTTATCCGTCCCTCTCTCTGATGGAGTCCTGAGAGGTCTAAAAGACCGCATGAATGATGGCGGTGAAGAGGGTGTTTAAATTTGCGAGAAGGGCCATAATAAATTAGGAGCTGGCTCAGCCAGTCAATTACGTTGGGTTTCTCAGCCCTCCCTGGGCATGAACTTCCCTATTCAACAGCTCGGAATATGATTCATTCTCATCTGATCGGATCCCTTTTGATGTTGCAGGCAATGTTAGTAGGTCAGTTTAAGTTCCCCCAAGAGAATGTGTGGTCACGATGTCGATTTGAGGAGTTTGTAGGACAGCAATTCAATGAGTTCTTACAGAATGTCAATCTATAGTTGTAGGGTGAAAATGTTGTGGATGTTTATAGAATCTTTTGCCCAGAATAAGAATGTGTGCAATAATAATGTGTCGGTTATGGGTTTAGCATTGTAAAAGATACAGAAAGGCTGAAAGTAAGGTTCTTAAATGAATGTCAGTAGTTCTTTTAGGGCTGTACATAAAGCTTGGCCTAATGATGAATCAATCTGTGCTTAAAAGATTAGCACTACAGGTTGAATAGCTTGATAGTTTGATCAATATTGTGGTGAAGTGAGAATTTATCAGATGATATTAAGCTGTTGGTGCTATGGACTTTTGTGTAAAAGTCTACATTTTATGTGGAAGCACATTTGTGGTTCATTTCTTGACACAAGAGTAAAAGTGTTGAGATGCGATGAGAGAATGATAACAGCCGTTGCTAATGTGTTGGGCGTATTTTTTCCCCACCTTCCAGCTACTGTGATTAATCCTGTATGGGTGAACCAGAACACATGGCGTATCTGGTATTCAACCAATCCAAGAGGGCCAATGACACACTTTGTTTTCTCACTTAATGGCTAACACTCTACACATTAATTTATGGATTTATGGAGCTTCAAAATAATGGCCGTTATCCACCAGCATTACCAAGCTTGAAAGAGCCAGGATAATTTTTTAAAAAACTCAGACTGTGTTCGTCTGAAATAAGAAAGCCATATACACCAAGGACGGCTTGGGGGTGAGTAAAATATGCCATAATTTTCATTTTTGGGTGAAATATTCCTTTAATCAAATATACCTAAACAAGGTCTTCAGGATTACTAGAAAGCTACAAGCAGGTGAGTTTGATCAGGGTTGGACAGAACTAGACTTGCACCTAATGTCCCACTACGTGAACGTTTTGCAAATAACGCATTTCGAGAGGAACGCAAAACGAATTAATCCTGCATGGCTGGCAGCCCGTCATCCAATCATTCCCTCGTTAACTCGCATCCAATCGCTTCATTTCCTGTCCACTATAAAAACC
>JAUCMR010010075.1:0-15427 GCA_032357425.1 Enteromius argenteus | reverse complement strand
ATATATATATATATATATATATATAAACTACAAAAAATATTCTATACATTTTAGTATTCATTTTTCTAACCGATGCAGCAAGAAAGGTAAGAAAAGCAATATCCCATATAACTTATATATATATAACACATACATGCTTTCATTATTTATTAAATCCCTCCTTTGTGTACCTTGTACTGCTCTGGACTTTGTTTTGAAACTTTATATTTCTAGCACTTCATGTTATTGCCTCCTTAAATTGAAATTTTGGTTATATTCTTCATTTGGCTTTGAAAACACATCTGCTAAATGAATAAATGTAAAAGTGAAAACCCTTGCCGGTAGCAAAACATCATGTGATGTTCTGACCTCAAATCCGTCAGAGACTTTGGCATTGACTTAAACACACTCACACTTCCTCTCACACCTGCCATAACACTGTGTGTGTGTTTGTATATGAATGTACGCCCCATGCAGGAATACTGCAGCATGTGTATGTGCGTGTGTGTGAGAACGTACGGCTCATGCAATAATACTGCAGCGTGTGTGTGTGTGGCTTCCCCTCTGAGGCTTTTGCTAACAGATGCTAGTTTTCCATCAAGAATTATTTCTTTCTTGTCTATTGCACAATTGAGCCCTGTGCGAGTAAACACATTATTTATCTGTTTGTTCAGCACGCTGCCCGTCTGAGAGGGATGATGTCATTCTCTGGGAACGTTCCCATAGGATGCACATAGTGCTGCTTCATATTAGCAAATGGGAAGGTACGAAGATGGATTACAGCACAGATGCAGCCAAGGCTGTTTTTTTACTCTGGTCCTTCATCCGTTAAAAGTTTCGCCTTGAATTAGACAGAAGCTGCTGCGTGATGTTTGATTTTTTCTTTGAGTCATTGGTGCAGAAATCAAAATGCAGTGAAAAGTGCATGGAACAACATGATGAATACAGCACCTTTTACTGATAATTAAAACAATATTTAGTGTAATAGTTAGGAAATTAATTGCACACGAAGTAGTTGCATGATTTTGAGCTATCTATATTATTTGTCTGATGCTCTGTAGACACATAAAAGGTCAGTATCACATGACTTTTTTTAAAACTGAACAAACAAGGCATAGCTGGATACATGTCCTCTATTGCCTATAAAAGATATCAGGGTGGCCATTCCAGTTTAAGTCATGTTATTTTAGTATTATTGTTTATTATAGTTTTTTCTTCATATTTGACTTATAATTTATTTTTATATTCTTTTCTGTTTTTATAAAATTATTACTTTTTTTGTTAAAGTTTTTGTTGTGTATTTTAGTCAATTTTAGTTTTATTTATGCTCAGTTATCATTTATCATTGGTGCATAAAGTAGAATATTAAAATGATTTCTTAAGGATCTTATGACACTGAAAACTGGAGTAATGATGCTAAAAATTCAGCTTTGCATCTCAGGAATAAATTACATTTTAAAATATATTCAAATAGAAAACAGTTATTTGAAATGATAATAATATTTTACAATATTACTTGATTTTACAGTATTTTTCATGAAATCAGTGCATCCTTTATCAGCATAAGAGACATCTTTCAAAAATATTAGTAGTTTAATTTATTGATTTATACATAATGAAGTAACAGAACAAACTGAGACAGACTCAATCCAAAAGAACTGTGGCAACGTCTCCAAGATGCTTCAAAAAACCTACCTGGAATGTTACCTGAAAAACTATGGGCAAGTGTACCTCAGAACAGAAGCTGTTTTACCAAAAGCTGTCTCAGATATTTATTTGATTTAGTTAATAGAACTTATTTATGGCATTATTTTTGAAAGCATCCTCATTTTACAGGATTTTTACACGAGTGTCTAAAACTTTGAACAGTACTGTAGCTTTCCAGGTAGGTTTTTTGAAGCATCTTGGAGACGTTGCCACAGTTCTTCTGGATTGAGTCTGTCTCAGTTTGTTCTGTTACTTCATGTTATTCCAGACAGACTGGATGATGATCAGATCAGATCTCTGTGTGGAGCACTGGCTGTTGTCAGACTCCTCGTGCAGACAATAATCTCACTGCATTATTACAATTAATGACAAAAATAATGTTTGAAAATGTAAACTGATATTTCCGACTGACACGCTACCGCAAAAGATAGAAATAACCCACTTAAAACCATTTTTGTTGGTGAAAATACTAGAGGGCTAAGACTTTTGCACAGTACTGTATATATATAAATTTAACTAAATAAAAATGAGAAATACTGCCATTACAAGTAGCAAAGTTTAATATTTATCTGTATATATATATATATATATATATTTATATATGATTTATTTCAGATAAAATCCCTGGTTCAAGCAGTCTCTTCTTCTTTTACAATGCCTCTGAGTATTTCCTCAACTCATCATCTGACAAAAGCAAACACATGTAATCAGTCGTCTGCAGCACGTCTGGCTCACAGCAGGGAAATAACTGTTCCCAGGCTTCATTAGACAATGACGGCAAGCAGACAATGTCAGGAAAGATTTCTCTGCTGTCATCCTCCCAGGTGCCACGGCTTTATTTTTGGACAATGAGGAGCCGCCCCATCTAACCTTCTGGTCCTACAGGAGAGACAATAACAGGCCAGGGCAGGGTCTGATGGCTTTCAGAGAGAAAAAAGATTCAGCTGTAATGATCGACTGAGCAAAAACACAAAAGCGCTATAAGACAAGAGCTGTAGAGAAACAGAGAGCAGTTGGTGGTCAAATGTTGGTCCTGGAGTATGAGAGGGCAGTGTGAAGAAACGACTGGCCCAAGGTCAGCCAAAGGGGAAGGATGAGGAATTTCAGCTCTGTCTGAATTCCTGCCAAACTCTATCTCTGTCTCAGGCTCGGAGGATTTCAGACTGCTTTACGCTGAATATTCGGGGCAGATGTCAAGCTAACAGATGGCACAGGACAATGTATTCTCTCCACACCATTCGCATTAATATTACAGCACTCTTACACTTTTTGGATTTTAAAATAATTGTATAGATGACGTATTTAAACTGGGACTTTCCGTGTGTGGAAATCACTGTAATTAAATTCCCTGATATTTACAGGTTTCTCGTGACCCTGCTATATACAGTAATAGATGATTTCCATGGACAATTCAGAAAATAAATAGATAATCAAGATTCACAAGGTCCTCGAAATGTCAGGAAATTTAATATAATGATAAGAAGTATATACAAATACATATAGTACGGTAACATACAATAAACATTAAAATACAGTATTTTATATAGAATATATATAATCAGTATATGTGTGTGTGTGTATATACTGTATATATACAGCAGTCACACAGAACCCCATATTGACAGAAAAACACAGAATTGTGATTTATTAAAGATTTATTAAAAAAGAAAAACTGAAATATCACATGGTCCTAAGTATTCAGACCCTTTGCTCAGTATTTAGTAGAAGCACCCTTTTTGGAAAAGATACAAGAAGTTATATATATATATATATATATATATAACTGGAAATTGAGTATCACCTGAGACGGTATTGTCTGTTGCTAAGCCACAGTGTACACATTTTGATATATGACCTTTAAGCAGTAACAAAACATAAATTATTGGCAAAACATATAACTATTTACCAACTGTGATGCAGATTCAGTGAAATGCTGAAAATGAAATGTGACCTGCCCTTTGCAAACGTTGGCACAATGACCCGTGTGTGTGTTTTATGTGAGCAGAGGGACATCTGATACCATTGGTATCAAATCACACAGCACTGACATTTGGCCTCGGTTTCCAAGAGACGTCACTTCTGACCAAGAGCACAGCTGTTGTTTGGCACGCTAATCCTAAACCAACCTTTACCGGTAACCGTGTTTTGATCAAGGATGTAGTAGTCTACTCAAATTCTCATTCTGAAATCCTCAACCTCTAACTTACTACAATTTGCAACCTATAACCACTCTAAACTGGCAGATTAAAGCAAAACAAGTGGAAAATGGACAAATATTCAGGCCTAAATTTAAAATGTATGTATTTGAATTGCATATAAAATATCCAATCAGTCGAAATGAAACTGGTAATATTTCCATAATAGCTGGCTGCTAATAAACTGAATGTGTTTTAAATACACAATAACAAGATTTATATGTTTATCATCAAAAATTGAAGCATGTTAAAAAAATTTTACATGAAATTAAATAAATGTAAACTTTACAATTTTCAGAGCTGGAAATGTCAAAGTTTAAACTTGCGTTTTTAATAATACGTAATATGATATAGCACAACAACAACAATAATAATCAGAAGAAAACTATTATTATTATTATTTAATGGTCATTTATAAACTTAACTCTCTCATTTTCTCAATTTCAATAATACATTTGTAATACAATTTAAAGAATAAATTAAAACAACAATCTACATGAAGGTAAATCTCACTAAATGTGTCAAGAATATGCCATGCCATATTATACCCAAAAATCAAAAGAAAAAAAACTTTTTATATTGTTCATATACCTATTTACTGTAAATTTTTTATCTACTGTGAATGTTTGCAATTTTCATAACCGCCACACTGAAAAAAAAGATACTACTTTTTTTAAGATAAGTGGTTGCAAACAATTTATTTGAGCTACATTTAAATATAAAAGTCAACTAAATTTATTTAAAATAAATGGAATTGCAATCACTTACCTCAAAAAAAATTGTAAATTCAATGAATCATTTCTTCATGCATGCAGTTTCACCCAAAATTCTCATCACTATGTAATTCAAAACAACATTATATAATAATCTAACTTTTTGATTACAGAAATATTTTGTGTTGCACTATGTATGAATGAGATTATTACAGTTTAATAAAAGAAAAGTTTGTAATTTTCTTTTGTAAGTGTAGTGGATAGGACAGAAAGGGCAACAAAATAAAGTATATTGACTATAAATTCCCCTCACACAGTGCTATAGCCCGGAGGCAGCAGGTTAACTAGATACCAATGTCTGCCATTTGATAAGGTTTTTCCATAAATTATGAGCTCAGCATCATTCTGCTCTCACCAAGTGCATCTTATTAGGTCTCAAATAAGTAACAAGGTGTTAATGCCACCAGAAAAAAATACATAGCACCATAAATATAGACCAAAGTCCACAGCAACAAAACCAGGTGTGAGTTTATATTAGATTTATTTACACCTGGTCTTTTGGAGAGCTAAAGAAAACAATTGATCAATTGATCAAACTTTACTTTTCCCTTTTAACATGTCAGTCTAATTTCACTTCAGACGTGAACATTCCTGACGTCTCTTCCTCCCACATCAGCCATACCTCTGCCTGCTTTAGAGGGTGAGGTGTTTACACTGATAATAATGAATCTGAAACAGGACACTGAAGGCTGGGGGAGAAGACAGACCCTCACAGCACACGAGGGGAACCGCTAGCATAATAGGACAGGGAAGAGCTTGCACTTCTCTCCTTTTTGCAGGAAATGGGCGAAACCTGGGTTGAAATTATTTCTCCGACATTTTGTGCTGTGAAGGAAGCGTCCTCCTGATAGAAGAGGTCATTTGGCTTCCTGTTGTGCAGCAACAGTTTTTATGCTTTTCAGCATGAAAAGAGCATGTCAGGAAGGGTCACAGTAGTTACAACAGTGAAGTATACTGTCAAATACCACAAAAACATGTGATGGTCACATGTCACCACAGAAATCAAAAGAAATATATATTTAAATATATTATATAAATATTTTAATGACATTATTTTTAACCATAGTTAAGAACAAAAAGTCAAATTTCCCACTATTGTAATGATACTTGTTTCTTGCAATTCCATTTAAATCAGGCTTAAGTTTAAATACTGTAATGACTGTATAAGTATGTTACTATTCCATAATTAGGGCCCGAGCGCCATGGTGCCCACACATACATGCATGTATTCATATGAAACTCGGTACACATATAGATCTCAATGAGCTGAACAACTTTCAATGAGCATGTTATTGGCTCCGCTCAACAGGAAGTTGGCTATTCAGGGATGTTTAAAAAAACGCATGCTATGGAATTTGATATACTTCTCTAAGGATTTCCACCACAGTGAACGTGATCTCAAGACACTGGGGACGCTAAATTGCAAAGGGTTTTTTGATATCTTGAACGGTTTGTCTGTGGCAAGTCATTGAAGTTATAGTGAGAAATGAGAAACAGGAAGTGTCCAATAACGTCCACATACATTGTCTGATTTTGATCAAACTTCAGGGATGTGTTCGATGTGTGAAGTTGATCGCATATATGTGATTATTAGGAGTCAGAGTTATAGTGCCACCAACTGGCAGCAGGAAGTGTGTCGTTTTCAGAATGCTTTGAATTCAGCATCTTATTTTTACTCGATATGCTTCAAACTTCATCAGAATAATGACAAATTACAGCCGATGTAAAATTATTAATGGAATATTGATACCGTAAATGCTGTTGCCATGGCAACATGTCGAACTTTAACATTGTTGTTGAAACTCAATACACATATCAGTATTAATGATAGGCAGACACTGGCAAAAGCTCATAAATGGGTGTGGAGCGCACTCTACAGCGCCACCTTTTGTCAAAATATATATATATATATATTAGATCCACTATATAAAGCATATTTAACTTTAAATTACAAGATAATGCAAAACTTCACAGTAGATAAAAAAGAATCTACATTAGATAGGTATGAAACAAATCTGAGTACAATATTACTGTATATGTAATGAAAATTATGATTTACTAACCAAGTCACAATTTGGTAACACTTTACAATAAGGTTCATTAGTTAACATTAGTTGGTTAAAATGAACTAAGAATGAACTATACATCATTTATTAATATTAGTTAATGTTCACAATCTGTTTGTTAACATTAGTTATTGCACTGTGAACTAACATGAACAATGAATGACTGTATCTTTTTTACGAACATTAAAAAATGTTACTATAGTGTAATAAATGTATTGTCTGATCAACAAATTAACAAATGACACCTTATTCTATAGTGTTACACATGATTTTGTTTTAAATTACAGTAATGAGAATTTTGAATGAAATGTGCATGATTGTTATGTAAATAATGCAAAAAAAAAGTAAATTAATAAAAGAGTTACTAAACTTACACAGTTCTTTAAAAAATAATATTTTTGTAGGGTATAATAATAATACAAAATTATCACTTACAATACAATTAAGTTATAATTGTGTTCTGAATTACATAGTAATGAGAAGTGGTTGCAATTCATTTATTTTAGCTACATTATATAAACTAATTTAGTTGACTTTTGTATTTAAATATTGCTAAAATAAATAGTTTGCAACCACTTCAAAATAGTATGTGGAATTTTTTTTCAGTGTGGCGGTTATGAAAATTGCAAACATTCACAGTAGAAAAAAAAAAAGTACATTAATTAGGTATATGAACAATATAAAAAGGTTTTTTTTTTCCTTTAGATTTTTGGGTTTAATATGGTAATTTAATAGGGTCGTTTAGTGAGATTTACCTTCATGTAGATTGCTGTATTTACTTATACCTGAGATATAAAACACCTTAACACTGAAATCTGACAAAACGCATAGAAATGCTATTGTGTCTTACATTAACAGACTAATCAATGGTTTTCTGTAGAGGAAATGTGTCGGATAAACTGCTACACTTAGGATGTGCGGCGGCAGAGATAAACATTCCAGACTTCAAACACATGAAGATGAAGGTAGCAGGAGGTATATCTAGGACTATGATAACAAATGGAACACACCAGGAACCAGTCAAAGACGCTTCAGCGTAAAAAAAGCCCTTCAAAGGCATCAGAATTAGTAGGTTTAACTTCTATCCACCTGTTTAATGAAAGAAAAACTGAAATTCTTTGATGCTTCGCTAAAATATGAGTTTCTTTGACAAAAACGACTGAATAAACATGTCAGATTTTCTCTTATTTCTAATGCTAAGATGCATCATCTATGATAAATGTAAAGATGCATTAGCTCTGAGCACATATTCTAACGTTTCGCTCATCCAGTGACAACTTTCGGTCTCTTTTGTAGATTTAAAAATAATCAAGTCTTTTAATCTTCTGACTGAGATGTCGAGAAACAACATTTTTAATTACTTGAAATAAATACTCCAGTACATGCATGATAAAAAATGAGGCGTGGGCAAAGGGAAAAAACACAGCACATTAAAATATAATTGTAAGTCTGGTAAATAGTGTAAAACCTATGGCACACACTCACAGCAGCTTTTGCTCATTACAAATTCACACATGGAATACAAACATTATTATGCTGATGATTTCTACAAATCTCAATGACATCCATTCAGCTAAACACTGAGGTAAAGACTTTCAGTTTCATTTTAAGGCTTCTTATGTAACGGCCAGTTCTGGCCATGTTATATTCTCAACCGACACAGATTTTGCAAAAGTTGTCAGTTTTAGTAAAAGCTACTTCTTCCCCAATAACATCCAGTTTGAAAAAAAACTACAAATGTGAGCTTGTGTAAAGCCAACTGCCATGAAAAGTCAATTTAAATGTTTAATTACTACATTTACTTATGCTACACTCTTAAAATACAGGTTCTTGATTGGCGTTCCACAAAGAATCTTTAACATCCACGGAACCTTTCAAATGCAGAGAAGGTTATTTAGATAACGGTTCTGTTCTCTGCGACATTCTTTTTTGGAACCCAGAATTATTCTTCATTGGAACTGCTGTGAAAACCCTTTAGGCTTTTGATACACAGGGCAATTTTGCCAGGCAACTTTTGCTTATAGGCACTTTCCCATTAAGAATAGTTAAGAAATGATCTGAATATTTTAGATCACTCATGGGTCCTGTGTCTCACCCGGTTGCCCAACGACAGCAACATTGTCTACAGTTGCCCTGTGTATCATCAGCCTTATGGAACCTTTATTTTTAAGAGCGTATGCGGGGTTAAACCTGATTAGATCTTTGGTACTTCAAAATAAACATGCCGGGAGGAGTTTTAATTCACAGAATGAGAGTTAACTGGCGGTAAAGTTCTAGGTGAGGATCGTTCCCTTAGTGCCTGAGACAGGAGTGTGCATCCGTCCGAGACGGCGCATGCAGAGTTTCTCAGCCGCTCCCGATAGGTGGGCATCTGAGAGCTGCTCTCGGGATGCTGGGAAATATCCCTGAGGCCCTGGGTCAGAAGCACGCAGGCCGAAACCACGCTCATGGCGCCGCCCAGAACGGCCGTCTGCACCCCTTTGCCCTCGAGGGGGATGGTTGCGGCTTTGCCGAGGAACTGCGGCTCGGTGGCGAAGCCCACCAAGGCGTGCACGGCCTGCACAAGCGGCCCGCTGAAAAGAACGCAGCGGTTTCGGGTCAGGTCGCTTGGACAGGCCTTCAGCTCGCGCACACATGCTAAAAGAGCCGTGGCGCTTGTGCTCATGCACTTTACGCTGGCTTTGAACTGCTCCTTGGCAAACTTGTCCTTGGATTTATCACTGGCCAGAGAGGAGGCATCCGTAAGCGTGGTGAGGTTCTTCAGGATGTTCTGCGAGACTTCCAGAAGGAGCTGCGGAGTCAGGTCGGCCAGAGACGTTAGGCGGAGAACGTTGCATGTTTGCTCCACTTCGTGTCGGCATCGGGTGACTTTGTAGCGATCAACCAGACCGGAAACGGCAGCTTGGGAACCCGGGATCTCCACGGCTGCCAGGTAAGCGGCGTGCGCCGAATACTCGGTCAATGAGACCACTAGGTCCCCCATCTCACCCAGTCTGTCCCCGACTTCCAAAAACTTCCCCATGTTGAGCTGGCTCTGGATATCGTGAACGATGATTGACAGCTCCTTGGTTCGCGCAATCACCGTGTCGCGACATTTCTCGAACGTCTCGGCTACCGGCATCCCGTCGGTGTTCACCACCGGCCTGGTCTCGCTGGACAGCAGGAGCAGCTCCGCCACCAACTGCATTTTGCTTTTGCATGCGTCACAGATGGATGAAAGTCTTTTCCTTTGTTGCAAGCTTCCGCTAAGGATGTTGGTAGAAACCTCACTATCTGATTTTCCCGAGCCACTACTAGCCATAGTAGTGTGGTCGCGCTAATGTTCAAAATAAAGATCACAACAAACGTTCTCTTGTGCGAACATGTGATTTATGTCATTTTCTTCAGTAAAAGCAAAAGATTCCCGCACCTTCTCAGAGAGAGTGAAACTGGCCAATAACGTCCTTCAGAAAAAGTCCACTCAGCTTTGAAAACTCAAAATAATATGAAACTTCACTCAATGCACCAATATGGGAAGTACTTTAGAAAAATATTTAGATTTGTTTTTTTTGTTTTTTTACATATACAATGCGGGCAAAAAGAGCAGATGAGAGCTGTAATTAAATATCCCTTCAAATGAACCGCCCGATGTTTAAATAATCTGATTTTAGGTGTGCATAATGAGAAAAAAAAACAACAACATAGAATAGAATTCACAACTACCTCTGATAAGGTAGGCTACAGTCTGATCAGTTTCACAGGTTGTCAATGTCGCTCCAACAATGCAAAGAAACCAAAAACACTCTTTTATACAAAAGGCTTCTGCAGTGCCATGTACAAGAAGATGCCCAGGCGAAGGCAAAGTGCAGGTTGACTTCCAGAATCGCTACTTTTTCTGTGTGGAATCTGTCATTTCAGGTTTTCTTCGTGTCATGCACATTACATGCATTTAAATACGTGTCCTGCTGCAATACGATGCTGCTGATGATATATTGACCGTCTTGCTGACCCGCCGACCGAAGCGGGTGACGCGCAGGCGCCCCGCCGCCACTGCTCCATCATCCCAGGACACCTCGGAAATTCATAAAACGTTCCCGAACGACTTTCAGCCGTTTCTTTTTCATACACAATCCAAGTTCTGTGGACAAACTCAGTTCCTTATGCATATCTATTGTCCACACGCCCTCTCCAGCAGGAAAGCATCGGGTGTCCGGTGGCAGATAGTTTCGCTTTTGCTTGCCATTCTTTTACGGTTTGCTGAAAGTTTTAACGCGGTTTCCGCGACGATGACGAACTTCGTTCGTTGCTGAGACTCTCGCGCGTCGGTTGTAGTCTCCCGCTACATCTTGCGTATCAGGAAGCGGCGGGAGGGTGTGGCTGAGTAGCCTGTTAGCTTCCCGCAAACTCTGGCACTTTCATGCCCTCCACAACCATTATTCCCGGGCAGCGAGACGAAATCCCTCCTTTTCAGTCGCCGGCCGCTCAAACGATACTCTTATTTTTCTGAGGTGATGTCAGTCGCACGAGAAGTCGTGTTCATTCCTCACCCAGTCATCGTTTCCCGAGGCCCCGATGTGAGACTCAACTACCGGTCTGAGGGCAAAAGTTACACCCTAAGAGGAATTCCAGTGAAGTTCCTTATGTTTCCCCTTTGCGTTTGTTTAGCCGTGTGTTGTTTCCGTTGTTTTGCCCCAGGTTTGCGCTTCCCTGTAAATCCAACAGGTACTCTCGCGTGTGGGTATTTACTACTTTCACAATGTTCGCATTCAGAGCGGCATAGAGCGAATTATTGTTTGGTTTAGCGGGAACGCCGGTGGCATTATTATGCTTTTGTATTCCAGTGGTCTGTTGGTCTAAATGTGCTGTTTAAAGCATATAGCTTTATATTTACAATGAATATATATTTGCACTGTATTTATATTCTAATATATTTATTTTCAATTATATATCAGTATAATACTTATATAAGAATTGATTACTGCAATTAAATTAATAAAAAATAAATTGGTTAAATAATCTTTTTAAAGTTAACTATATTTCTTTATAATATAAATACATTTTAAATAGACAATTGTATGTATAAATTACTAAATAAAATAGATTTAATAACTAAAAGTAAAAAAAAACATATTATTTATGTTAATTACAATTCCTTTATTTCGTTTAGTGCAAATATACATGCATTTATATATCTATTATTCGTGTTTTTTAATGTTTTTTTATTATATATCTATTATTCGTGTTGTTTTATTATTATTATTTGGGTTTGGTCTTTAACAGGCATTTGAAATAACAATCCAACAAAAATATTTGTGTTGTCAAATGTTTGATTAGCTTTCACTTGTCCTCTTTTGTATGACACTGGAGGAGTTCACTTGTAAATAATGTAAGTATACATACTTGTGTCGAGAGGTCTTTATAACGCTACTGGCAATAATAGTTCAAAAATAAATAAATCACCCTACCGCGCTGATAAAAAATATCAAACCTGCCTTAAAACAGCTGACTCATCTTGGGAAGGGAAATCGGATTCACCGCTGCAAATACTATGACGTAAATGCAGTAGGGTACTTTTCATTGGACGACAAGAGACGTTGGGAGTGCGAAGGAACCAATCTGCACTGAAAACCCTCCTCTTTGGACATGGGAAGGGCTTTGAGCAACTTGAAGGGTCATATATGATGACAGTCTAAAAATTGCATTATTAGGACTTACATACTATGAGGATTTCATATGAAACTCTTCAGCTTATCTTCAACCCTTAACATTAGATTCTACATTGCTTTACTCCATCAGTTTCAAACAACAGATGTTCTTCATGTTCAATGCAGATCCCTGATGTACTTTGTTTGGTCTGATTCTTTACTAAGTTCCAGCAGAATAAAGCTACTGGATTACACAAAGCATGTGTGTGTAGTGTACTAGATGTGAACTGGGGGCTGAGGCCGTGAATACTGCATGTCAGTTGTACAGCTGCACAGGGCACTGTGCCATTGGGTGGGGTGTCCTGAGAGGAAACCGTTCCGATTCTGTTGAATGAGCCTCACACTTCATATGCGTCCCATGAACAAGCAATGTAGAGACCCAGCTTGTGCAAAACTGGGAAGAAGAAAAAAACAATTATATTCTTATGTTTTTGTTACATTTTATTTGCTATCAAGGGAGTTTAGCTATAATGCACGCACTTTTGTAGATATTATTATGCTTCCATAGCTACAACAGAGAAGAAATCTAAATAAATAAATAAAAGTAATACTTACATTATACAATCTTTATAGGTTTCTTTTTTTTTAATGTTAAATTAATTTTAGACAATTTAAAACAGCATTAAAAAAAAAGTTATTTTAGTGCATGATTTTGTTTTATTTTATAGCCTAAGTGTAATCTCAAGATATGCATTTAAACTATAACAGAGATGCAAAACTAAAAAGTTTTCACATGTGATGTTTATGTTATTTTATATCATAATTTTCCATGCACACTCTGTATTAAGTGTTTCTTCTTGTTTTATACGTGCTTGTACTCAGGCTAATGCACATAAAGTTTTTGAGGAGTGGGAAGGAAATGTATGAAATAATGCATTGCATCAGAGAGTCTTCGTCATGTATTTTTCACTTGATGCATCATATGCATATTATTAATCTTTGTAATGCAATTGTAATGCAATTATCTAATAAACTGTAATTTGTGTCATACTATTTTTTGCATCAAATAAATGAAAAGAAAGGAAGAAAAAGACACGTGATCAAGTGACACGCCCCTTCCTTAACCGCATGACTAGCGGAAAGGTTTCAACCAATCAGCGAGCTCCAAGTTTAAAGATGGCGTCTCCCGTCAGCTGCAGGACTGTATCAGTATTGTTTTTCCTCGTATTATTCATATCGGTTCACTGTACAGACACTAAACCAAAGAAGAAGAAAGACATAAGGGATTATAATGACGCGGATATGGCCAGACTGCTGGAGGAGTGGGAGGTATGAACGAACTGACGAACACACTGCTGCAATCATTCAGTCATGTGCCTGCTCTATAAAATACCATGGTACCAGACAGATAGATAGACGAGACTGAATGAAATATTGGTGGATATCTTGCTTTGATTGACACATTTAATAAGGACACTCCATGAGTCAAAGGTTGCCTTTGAATGAATACGGTTCACAGAAGTGTCACAATCGTTTAAACAGTACTGAAGTATACAGAGATGATATAAAAAATAAAGCTATTGAAATATTACCTGCATATATTTGCATTGACAATCGACTCTGCATTAAAGGTTTAATGTTTAATGTCAAAGGTAAGCCTATAAAATGTTTGCCATTTAAGGTTTTAAATATTTTTAAAGTTTGCTAATATATAATATAATATGTAAAGGTTTGAAGTATAATATTAAAAAAAAATAGTGATTTAAATTTTAAAAATAGATTAAATTCATTCAAATAATTAAAATATTGTTATTTACATTTTTCCTTCTTGCGTGAGATCCAAATATATCATTTATATTGTCCAGTCCTGTCTACCAGTGATTTAACTTATGGCATTATATCATGAAAGGTTATTTTCTTTCTTCAGTGATTGACATCTTTTTATTTATTACAGAAAGACGATGACATCGAGGAGGGCGACTTACCCGAGCACAAGCGCTCTCCTCCACCCGTCGACTTCTCTAAAGTAGACGCGTCCAGACCAGAGGAGCTCCTGAAGATGTCCAAGAAGGGAAGGACCCTGATGGTCTTTGCCACTGTGTCAGGAAACCCCACAGAGAAGGAGACGGAGGAGGTCACCAGCCTGTGGCAGGGAAGCCTCTTCAATGCCAATTTTGATATTCAGAGGTAACAACCATATTCCTATGCCAGTGTTTGATATCGAACTATCCAGTCAAAGCGTTTAGATTATAGGTTCATAGCTTTGTGGGACGTGTATATCCAGAGCATCTCAGAATGTCAGGAAGAACTTATTCATTGCCATCTGGACACAAAGTTTAACAAACGTTTAAAATGTGTTTTGTCTCTCATCCAAGTGGCTCCAGCAGTAGGATGATAGTCACCTTCATTTATGTAGCGCTGTATACAAAGCATGTTGTTTCAAAGTACCGTAATACACAGAGAAATAACAGAATTAATTATCAAACCTCAAATTCAAGTTCTGCTGGAAAGCAGCTCTGAACAAAACAATTGTGGCATTATTCTGCTCTGGTCAGTTCAGTGTTGATTTAGTTCAGTAAAACTGTTCATACCAGCATCTGGTGTTGTGGAATGATAAAAAACTGTGACATTGTTTAGAATCAATAAATTTGAGTCTTAATGTCTAGAATTGATCTTGTACTATACGATCTTGTTCGTTATATTTAAATTAGAATGTGATTTTACTTCAGTGTAAAAGATTATTTTTTAAAAGAAATCTGTGCCTTTTATTTATGTTATACAAGGACTAAAACTTTATATCATGCCTCGATCATTGTTACAATGTTATAAAGACCTTTTAAATGATTGGATTTTATTGTTTTACCTTGAATTATTTAATAATTGAGCATAAAAATTCAGCATAAAAGATTATTACATTATTAAACCTGTAATAATCCAAACAAGAAGTGAAATAAACATGAACATTTTTATATATATATATATATATATATATATATAAAATATACATACACATATATATACATGTATACATATAGGGTACCTCTTTGGGGTACTGGAGGGTTCGTGGGAGTTTGCTCATCCAG
>JAUCMR010010037.1:0-15431 GCA_032357425.1 Enteromius argenteus | reverse complement strand
AAATGCTTTATATATATATATATATATACTGAATTTATTATTATAATTATGTAATAATTAAAGAAATACATTTAATGCTGTTCTAATGCTAATTCTAATTTTTCAAAGTACAACTTTCAGTGAGTGTTGAGCATGTACCAAAAAAATGAAAACTCTAGCCAGTGATAGATTTTAGCTGAAGCACAAGGTTTGGAAACTAATGGTAACTAACGAGCCCAGATGTAATTTCTAGTCATTTCTAAAGACCTCAGTGTCAGTGCTCATCTCTTGAGGTTTAATCAACAGAAGTAGTCTTTGTGTTTGTGTTTTGCTAAAGCTTGTTCTGGTCTTGTCATCTCTCCAGCTAGAAGATTAGAATGAAAGCCTCCATGATAAACCCAAGCGTCTCCTGTAGCTAGATATCTACATCTCTTCCTCTCTGAACAAACGACCTACATCTGCTTCCACCTAGACTGAAGACTGACTCTTCGAGAGTTTGTGTTCCTGCTCTGTTTAAGTTTTTTTAGAACTAAGCTGCTCCAGGTCATCATGAAGAAGCTTAGATAAGAAATTCCTTTAAAATGGTGCCAACATGGAAATATACCTTTCTTTAAAGAGTTACTGTGTGTCTTTTTTAAAAGGAAGTCATAACTGTGATGGATTTGATTACCCCAGTGTCCTTGTGCTGAAATGGTGTCTCCTTTCGTTTTATTGGCCTTTTAAAAAAGTTTGTCAAACTCTCCATGTGCTCTGGGTGTTAATGTGTCTTTAGGACTGTTGGAGTTGTCAAGTTAAGTGTGTTTTACCTCTGAATGGATTTTACAACCACTGGAATGTCGATTATGTCTGGCTTCAGAGGTCATCTTTTTTTTTTTTTTTTACTTTAGTTTTGGGTTTTTTTGGCAAAATGAAGGTGAAAATCTTTGATTTTTGATCAATTTCTTTGTATAGACCATGAACCGCACTCCGCATAGCATAGTGTTCTTTATAGCATACATTTTACATTAATCACCAAAAGGATAAAAACACAAACATTTCCGCTCAAGGCCTTCTTCAGTGTGTTTTTCAATCCCTCCACCCACTTTTTAAATCATTAATTATTGACCTCATTATTCATTAGCCAATATTCAATCACTAAGAATCACACATTTAAATACTGGACGATTTTCATTTGTATACAACCCAAAATCTTCACCTTCACCCAAAACATTACAAAATATACCCATAACTACAGTAGAACATGAATTACATGGGATCACATATTTATCCCAATTATACAATTAAACAGTTGATTAATAAACAAAAACAATGGTTAAGTACAATAATTAAGATCATTAGAAATATCATTAGTCATATGGAACTAATCATTCATGGAACTAATGTTTACTGTACTGTAAGAGAACATTCAAAAATAAAATTTCAGTGTTTGACTAATAATGAAATGAAATGTTTACTTTAACGTTTGTATAACCAAGAAAAAAAATGGACAATCTGATTGTTCAGAGAACTTCATTCAATATTTAATTTACTTACTGGGAATGTTAGCGTTTTTAGAACAAATCTCTGTTTACATGGGTTAAATATCCAAATTTCTAGCATGTTTTCTAAAATTGTCTTTTTGCTTGTCTGCACAGATTGAGAACTACGTCAAAGACAATATGAAGACAGAAATAGTGCAGTTACAACAGAATGCCGTTCACAATCACACAGCGGCCATGTTAGAGATGGGCACCAGTCTTCTCTCGCAAACAGCTGAGCAGACGCGCAAGCTAACTGATGTCGAGACACAGGTATGTTTCTCCCAGGATCCATTTCACGCTCCATTAAGCGAACAATCTTTTTTTTTAAATGTATCCCTTTAATACGCCTCAAATCCAGCCAAGAAAAACACTAGTGCTGCATTAGACATACAGTCTCTTTTTAAGTATCATGCTAATGTTTTTGTTGCTGAATCTTTTTATGACTTGTGTGCTTCAATGAGACACAGAGGGATACAGCACAGTTGTGTTTTGCTGATTTGTCAAATAAGAGGTTAAGGTTGAGAATAACTGTTCCTAAGTGCTACCGTATGGTACTGCGGTATAGCCGTCCTGTTTATGACTTCTCCTGAGGTACCGCTCAGTTAGTATTAACTCACTAAATGATTTTAAGGTCTGTGTTTTTGAGGAAGGATTACTGTATTTTTATTGGAATGTTATTTTTTTTAGGTTTTAAATCAGACATCAAGGTTGGAAATTCAGCTGCTGGAGAATTCACTATCCACCAACAAGCTGGAGAAACAACTTATGATACAGATTAATGAAATCAACAAGATCCATGACAAGAATGGGTAAACCTCCCACTCCAACACGACTCCTCACACACCAAATATGCAAAATTAAAATATATAAAAGTGTAAATGTGTGTGTGTGTGTGTGTATATATATATATATATATATATATATATATATATATATAAAGGCATTGAAAAAAATAAATATTGTAATTTGTAACATTGCACACAAGAAACAATAAGCCGAGCCACAAAAAACATTTGAGAGCTACAGTAGTGACCCTGCTTAAGCCATCTCACTGTGCTGCTGTTTAATTCTGCCAATACAGATGTTCAAATATCACTCGCTTGTAATTTTTAGAAAATACTAATTCTCATGCCAGAACCACAGTACAGATCATTGCACAAAATGATTTTCAATTCTTGACAACACAAGCTCTCAGACATTAGCTCGGTCCCATACGGTGCAGTGCAACAGAACCTGCCAAGACGTGAGTGATGTCCCCTGACCCGCTGTTAAACTTTGTCCTCTGTGAAGATGAATTTTGCAATGCAAAGCTTTTGGAATATGCTCCAATTTTCTATGTATTGATTGTTCTGGTGGGACATGTCTGTTCCTGTCAAAACGAGGGTTTTTAATTCCCAAAGATCTCTCTGCTTTGAGCCCAGCTGTTGTTGAAAGGACACAAGCATTCATATCCCTCTATGCGTTCATGTCTAGCGTTTTTGTTACAGTTAATGTAATTACTCATCCTATAATATAGATTGACATTATGACTTTCTCCTCTTTCAGTCTAAAATTAATTTTACATTCCTTTAAAGTTCTGTGTGTATCAAATTTTGGTTTAATAAGCTGGTGAATCCACCCCAGCCTGCATCAAGTTTCCAGAATGTACAGTACAGATTTAAAGCTTGGATCCATTTTAGACAGGCACCAATGCCCAAAGCTATAAGATGAACTGTGTTTGTTTGTATGCTGTGTAAATTATGGAGATTGGCCACATTTATATGAGTAATGAAGCGGCCTTCATTTTTTTCTGCCTTTGAATACTGAAACATAAATACAGTATCATCAAAGTCAAATCTTGATGAAGCCAGGGATTCGTAACTTTTTTGGCCCACGGCAGATACAAGACATTTTGTGTACCTGTGAGCCACATGTTCAAAACATGCAATATGATATATCTATGTTAACTAACTCAATGCGTGTCTTTGCTCTTCATGACTAAAACAAATGTTACTGTCTCATGGAACATTAGAAGTAAAAAAATTAATAATAAAATTGTAATTTAATCAAATTTTAGATATGAAGAAAAAGTACTTCATTGTAACATGTACAAAATTGCAATAAATAATATAAAGTTTTCTGTAAACCTTGACTATGTTTTACCATGGAAACCGGTTTCTGCCAAAAACTGACCACCACAGTCTTAAAAAATACATAAAAATGACTTTGAAGGAGATCCCATATTCATTAAAGGGTTTTATAGTAGTTACAATGATTGCTGTAACAATGTTTTGGCTGAATCAATGATATCATGGCATACATGTTATTACAACACACTGTGACCCAAATTTATGAGTATGTATCCCGATTTGACCCATACTTCAAGGAACTTGCCTTAGGTTGTTACATTTCCCATAATTTTAAAATTTAACCATCCTTTCCTTGTTTTTCTCTATGATTGCTTTCCCTCATTTTTTCCTCAGGTTCCTGGAGGAAAAAATGCAGGAGATGGAGGACAGGCACAGAGAGGAGCTGGAGGCCCTGCGGGAGGAGAAGGGCAGTCTACAGGTGCTGGTGAGCAGGCAGAGCTCAGTGATCCGGGAGCTGGAGTCTCAGCTGAGTCGAGCGACCGGGAACAGCACTGCCCTGCAGAGACAACAGCAGGACCTGATGGATACCGTACGCAACCTGCTTAGCCTCTGCGCCAAGGATGGAGACACAGCATGTGAGTACAGATCTCTTTTTTTTTTTTTCGTGGAAATAACTCTCCAGCTGTGGACTTGCATATACCCAATGTTGTTTATACTGTTTTTAGAAATATTTTTATTTATTTTTTTAAGTATTAGTTATTTTTTTTATTAGTTTGAGATTTGGGTAGGTTTACATGAAGTCGTAAATTCTACTTTCTATATATTTACTGTATGTACAATATATCAGGATATTCTTTTTCTTTCTCTATTTCCCTTTTCAAGTTTTTAGTTTTCTGGGTTTACACTTTATTTTGATAGTCCACTTTAGACATTCTACAAACTATAAGTAACTTTGTACCTACATGTCAACTAATTCTCTCTTAATTGGCAACTACATGTCTACTAACTCTCAGAGTAGACTGTTATGGTAGGTTTAGGGTTAGAAAAGTAAACTGTTATATGGGGTGGTAAGAACCAGAAAGGCGTAAGTGATATTTCATTTCATTTAATATATATATATATATATATCCATTTCACCCAAAATGTCACTTACGCCCTTTTGGTTCTCACCCTTCGACTTGCAAAGTTTCTCATCGTCAGTATGTTGTATGTTGTGGACCGATCAAAATAAAGTGTTAGAAGATAATAAGCAGACAGTCTACTCATACTTTAATGAGTGCTAGTTAACATGTAGTTGCAAAGTTACTTACTGTTAGTAGAATGTCTATAGTGGACTTCCTTTGTGTTTAAAGCAGGTTTTGCCCTCTGTGCACTTGCGCATATTTTTTCATGTTTTTTCTTGAAGCATCTTGGAGATGTTGCCACAGTTCTTCTGAATTTAGTCTTTCTCAGTTTGTTCTGTTTCCTCATGTCATTCCAGATAGACTAGAGGATGATGATGAGATCAGATCTCTGTGTGGAGCACTGGCTGTTGTCACTGGATTATTTCCTACTGACACACTTCAGCAAAAGATAGAAACAACTGGCATTTTTAGCTGGTGAAAATACTAGTGTTATAATAATTTTGGCCACCACTGTATACCTGAATAATCTAGCAGACCAGGACCACCACCAGCATCCCTCAAGCCCCTGAAAAATGGTGCGTGACATTCCTAAAGCAAATGTCAAACAGGAAGTGATAGAAAGCAAAAAAATTTGCAGGCACAACAGGGCATTTTTACATAAAAATAGTATGTTACACAGTATGTTATCAATGAGAAAAGCTTCTTCCTGGTAGGTGTGAAATGTGTTGTTTTCTTGTTAAACGTCACGTTTAGTGAGACAGCACTGTGAACCTCAACGGATGCGGCTTATCACGCTTCAGCACACTGCCTGTGGTTAACAGTTGACTGAAATGTCAAACAGCCCCTGATTGAGTTACAGGCCAGGCCTAGCGTAGCCCCAGCGCAGCGATCTGGGATTGGTGATTTCCCGCTAAACCTCGTGGTTGCCTTCACACCAGCAGGAGTCAGTGTAGTGAACTCATTACCCTCGTTTCCCCCGCTGCAACCCAAGTGTGGCCTCTTGGCCCCATGTCTATCCGACGTCTGCCCCACTTCTCTGTGGTCACAGAAAATTTACCTTCAATGTCTGAGATGGGACTGCACAGGTCATGGAGTCAACTCAAGCTCCTGAGCTTCCGTCTTGCTGTGAGGGCGAAAAAAAGAAAAAACCCTCTACTTCCTTTTTTGTTTTGGGTTTTGAGTGGCCCTTAAAATGACGGCAGTTTCATTCTACATGGCAAAAAAAACTGATGATTTTGTTTATAAAGCCATGTTTACCAGCAAAAATACTGGTTAACAAACTTGATCTTTCTCATGAAGCAATGCTGGTTCTCTTTTGGAATACAAATGTAGTTATTTACAGTATAAGATTGTATTTGTCACGATCGCCAGCAACCCTAAGTCCCTTCGTAACAGTATTTACTGTATGCAAACTTCTTTTTTCAATACATTCGTAGTGAATAGTGACCAGAGGCAAGGCAATATTTCAAGATTTACACAAAGCTATCATATTGAGAGGAAATACTTGGAATATGGAGTTAAGGCAATTTTTAGATATAATTCTAATATGCTGATTGTTTGTTGAACATGTAGTCATAGCTTTGGAGCACTCCAAGGTCCCACAAATTTATATTCTAAAATAAATGCTTATTTATTTTCATGATCTGACAGTAAATTATCAAGTACCTCAGTAACAGAACACACACAGGAAAGAACATCAGCACATAGTGGAACACCCTACAGCTTCTTGGATTTAGACTTTCCTATTTGTACATCAGCCAATCATGCTAAATGAGACCATTTTTGATTCCAGCTAGGTTTTGATCTGTGCCTCGGCTTGAAACCTAAATAAAACTTCACAATTGGGTTCATTTAGTGGGTCAATTGAGCGTATAAAATACAGTTTAGGTTCACTGTGGTTTGGCGTAATGGTAAGATGGGACCCATAACATGATTTCTTGGTGATTTTAACAAGCAAGCATAATTGTGCACATTACCAAACAAATTATGATAAATGGAGATTCTAAATAGCCTTTTGTTACATTGTCCAGCTGCAGTGTGCTGTAGAGGTCATTTTCCTGACCTCTGGCTGAATTCATCAAACTTAATGACTCCTGTGGGACGGCCCATCCAAATAGGTGGCAAGGAAGGCACCGTAGGTCTAAAATCATGACTCAACTAAACCTCCATAACAGTGTTCTAGTAAAGCTCTAAACTCCCTTTTTGGGAAAAAATGACAGAAAGCACTGTTTATCATGCTGCTTTTCTCATTCAAACATGACTACGACATTGTTTAATGTGCTTAACCTTCGTGTACCTAAATATTTGAACTATAAAATAACCGCTTCACCGTGTGTGTCAAAAGAAAAGATGGGATGGTTTTAAAACATTGCACAGCATCTTTGATTGCAGTGAGTTAATAATTGCAAAGCTGTTATTTGTGAAAATATTATTTAAAGCATTATTAAGGGTTATTATGAAAAACTCATTAGATTGCTTTTTTTAGACACAACTGTTCTCCCCTTTGGATGGCTGTAATAAATCCCTATTTGCTAATTATTATTTACTCAATAGTATTTTTTTTGATCAGAAGAACAAAATATTATTTTCTATCTCCCTAGGGAGGAACAGACTATGACTCATGAAGATATACTGTAAAAAATGTAGTATGTCAGAATACGATTTTTGGACTGAGGCACATATTATGATTAAGATGGTTTATGGCTTAGGAAATGTTTTTAAAAATACTCATTATTGCATTTCTGCTCGCTCAGCTGGTGGTCATCATTCTCACGGTCTCTCAGTCCAATTGAAAGAATCAGATTTGATCGTTTCAGTTGTTTATATAAAGATGCAGTGCAGTAGTTTGAGTTTTGATTTCGCCAGCACACCGCACTGGGATTTTGAATTATTGCTTATTTGAAGCTTTATTTTGTGTCTTCAAGCATGTGGAGAATCCTGATTTATAAAATCACTACTTGGATGTTCTTTTCACATCAACTTGTTCCAAACAAAAGTCCCAACTGAACCACCAAGAATTCAAATGTAAATAAATAGTGTGATTAATAATTTTATGAGCCAGGACACAAGCTGTTTAATAGCTCAATTTACCATAGTTTAGCTATGTAAAGTTGTTCCTGGGCATTCAGACGTGGTCAGAAGTCCATGTTTTGCGAAGATCACAGATTAGTTTGGACCAAACTCCAAATTCAACATAAGAGAAACCCTAAGCATTTTGAAATATTTCATAGCTCTCGACAAAAACTTTTTTAAATTATGTAAAAAAAAAAATATTTGAATGTACAACTATTTGCATAATTATATGCATTTTTTAATTTATTTTATTTTATCCATATTGGCTCACATTGCATTCAAGGCACACATTTTATTGAAGCAATAAGCCCCAAGAAGCCATGGTTTATAGTGCATTTATAACAGCTAAGGGGCATTTTTAGGCTCAACGCAAAGTGCCTTTAAAACAGCTTTGAATGTTCAACCAATCAGAATCAAGGACCGGAACTATCCGACTTATAATGTAGATTTTAGTTCTTGCTTTTCCTGGAATTTTGATCAATGACCTTGGCACTGCTGGCACCATGCTCTACTGTTCATAAAGCATATTGCGTTACATTTTTCCATATATATTTATTTAAATGTGCAATTATGAGCATTATGCTTTTTGTTTTATTTTTTAACATTTTATTTATTTATTATTTTTAATTATATATATATATATATATACAGTAACAGCAATTAGGCTTTATTTTCTTTTGTCGTGTTTTGTCTTTGCTCGGGTTGAACTTGTCTGTTGCTGTTGCTCTCCAGTCCTGCCATTTTCAGCTCCTGGCTATATGCGGTAAATTGCCGTTGTCTGACACAGCTGGGTTTTTGTTGTGTTAGACGCCGCAGTGCGAAGTTCCCCTCTGTCAACCTGTCACAGTGGGAGATCCTTGTCGCTGACACTCAATCCTTTACTGAAGAGGCAGGAATAATATCCCTGAATGAAGGGTTGCCTGCCCAAGCCCTCCGTCCCGCGACAGGGATCAAAGTTCTGCCTAAACACCCCTGACACGTCTCTCTTAGCAGTGACATCTCCTCTTCTTAAATAGTCCCAACAGAAACAACAATAGTGTGAAAACTGAGATGCGGTCTTTAGCAATGAAAGAAGAAAAAAGTCGAGGGGAATCGGAAGGAATTTCCATCTATATAACTAGGACACGGTGGGTAAATATAAACCACTTGTTATAACAGGAACTTGAAATTTATAGCTTGTAGTATTTTGTCCGCAGACTCTTGCTTGGTTTCAAAATATTGGCGGCGTAATTGTCTGCAGATGGAAAGAGACGCAGCTGTTGGTTTGCAGAGGTCTGTCAGAGCCGAGGCGCTCCTCTTTAAGAGCCGGAGATCAGCACTTTGATTAAAAGACTTTCACACTTTTAGAAATATGTCAATCACTGGAAGAAGATCATGTTGATAATGCGAGCAGACTTGGAAGTCCTTGCTGTGCTTTGTAATTTCGAAATAATTCTAACCAGATTTGAAATCCTGCATGAAAACCGATATAGTATTTTGAATTTGCCGTGACTCTGTGTATTATTTATTCCATTAACTCAGGATGTGATTTATTCCACACCGTGCAATATTTTTCAACATTATTAGTTCTGATATTGTACAGCAGTGTCATTTTTTGCTGTGCTTACATATTTTGAGCTGTTTGAATGGGTTTGTAACATGAAACAGATATTAGGTGCGGACAGTTTTATACACATCCCTCCGTGTAGGCCTGCTGACAGAAGCTAAAGAAATAAATACTGTATACTTGTTGTCAATCACAATTATGCATTATAAATAATCTTTTTCTATACATATATGCATGTAGGAGATTCCTTTTTAGGAGCTGCTTCTGGTCCAGCTCCAGAACATTCCACCTTAAACCCTCTTTTATTAAATTCAAGGAGGTTGATGTAAATTATTTAGTATTAAACTGTCGCACAGCTCAGTGGGTCTCGACAAATAGCTGTCACCTGCCAGGATTTGAGAGGTTTGTTAAAATATCATTAGGCTGTTAGTCTGCAGTATTGTTGTCTTGTTGAAATGAAAGTCACGGTGTTGATATGTTCTGTTTGGCTGAATGTGAGGCTCAGTCATGCTGAGCGAGAGAGTGAGTGGAAATTGTTTTATTTGTTCAACGCATCGGAGCCGATCCACAGATGTTTTCTGATGTACGTGTACCAATATAAACAGCTCCATTTATTATTTCTCTGATCGTTTATGTTTTTGCTATTTCTAACATGGTTTTCTTTGTGTATTTAGTGGTGCCAAACAGCACAAAGCAAGCTGACGAGGAGAGGAAGTTTCAAGACTGTGCCGACCTCTACCAAGCGGGATTCCAGAAAAATGGAGTTTACACTATTAACATTAGCCCACAAGAGACTAAAAAGGTAGGAATTCTGTTTTCAGATCAGGAATAATATAAATCAAGAGGTAAACATAATACCTTGAAGTCATCTATTGAGGAAATTGTCGGTGGCACAGAAAAGAAAACACATAAAAATCATATACTTGCCTAATATCAAGAAGACCACAAAATCTTGCATTCGATCATAAACAGTTAAAGAAATCTTTTAATTTATTTCTTTTATTAATAAATTAATTATTTATTAATTATATAGACAGCCTATTTTTGATCAAAATAATAATAATAAAACACAATTGTCCTCATTTACTCACCCTATATTGCCCCAAAACTGCATGGGTTTTTTTCTTTTCTGTGGTCTGTGGGAGGGGGGTTGTTTGGCTTCCAACAACTGACTCATTTGTCCTAGTCAGAAATACAATTTTAAATGATTGTACAAAAATATTATGTAGATACTAACAAAAGAATGAGGTTGATGTGCAAATTTCCACTTTTTACAGCATGAATGTGTATAAAAAGTCTGTATCCGTGAATGTACATATCTGTCCCTAAATATGTGATTTTGGTGTTGCTCCAGCCACCGATACTGGATTAATTGCAACCAGGTTGGTCTGTGTGTTCAGCTGGGAGACGCCACGGCTTTCTACCCACTGTGCTAGATTATAGCCAGGTGTTCCTGAGCGCCACAGCTTTGATCTCAGGCCTGCTCCTCGACCTCTCCACTAATCACTGTTTGGAGAAGTCACTAAGCTAATGGGTGTATCTGTTGTTGTTATAAGGACATACAGATCCATAAGGTCAAGATAAATGTTTTGTGGTATTTCCGTCCTTGTATATTTCTATGTGTGTGATGTTGTGCATGTCTGTCTCCAAACAGGTGTACTGTAACATGGAGTCTGCGGGCGGAGGCTGGACCATAATCCAAAGACGTGAAGATGGTACAGCGGACTTCCAGAGAACTTGGAAAGAATATAAAATGGTATGTTGCCATATTCCTTCCCACTAACCTCATTCTGTAACGGTGGACATGATCTTCGTCTTTCTCATTTAAGCAACGCATATGGGCGATATATCTTCTCCGGTCATCTGTTTTTGATTTAGACTCAAAAGAGTGAAGGATAGCCATGACACCCCATAGAGTAGGAAACAGATGAGTCAAATGAGATAATGGGATTCTCCCTGTGCTAGGAATGATAGTTTGCACATAGTCAGTGTTATTCTTTATTGGGAAAAAAAAAAAATGTCATAGTGAAGCTGAGCCCTCGGTGCTGACTTTGTTGTTGCCACAATAGGCTGAAACGTAATATTAAATCACTCGATCAGACTTTCAGACATTGAAGTATTCCATTGCATGTTGATTCAACTAATAGATTAGTTCTAACACTACTGTTGACTAAGAAGAAAGTTACATATAAGCCAATTACCCATCCTGCTTACATCCATTTTTATGTGAGGTTTGAGATACTGCATTAAAAATACAGGTAAACACAAAGATCCATAAAATAAAAAATATACATTAAACATACATTTACATTTTTTTAATTATTGTTTGTAATATTTAAATTTTTTGGTATGGTTATAATCGAGGTAGTTTTATATATATATATATATATATATATATATATATATATATATAAAGACAAGTTATGTGACTAAATAATTCTGTCAGAAAAGAAATGTTGATCTGGTTCAGCATTATATTAAATTGCATTAAAATAGCTTTTATCTTTGTTTTTTCTAATTTATTTTATTTTTAGTTTGAATGTACTTTTTTGCAATGTTATTAGTATTCCTTTAATTTATTTCAGTTGTAGTTTTAGTATTTTTTTGTATTTCAACCTCAACTTATTTCACCCATTTCAAATCTTTTAAGTTCAGTTTATTCATCTAATATTCAATTTGTGTAGCTTTATTTAAATTAATGGGAAAAAAAGTTTGAATACTTTTATTTAAAAATAACAACACTGCTCTGGTCATTCTGAAATGTTTGAGCCAAAGTCTGTAATAAAAATAATGGGCTGTACTATTACCTCCCAAAACTTTGACATACCATCACATCCAGTCTTGAGGCATCTTCCTCTGATTGCTAGCAAACATAGTGTAAATTAAATTCCCAACTTGGATAGAAGCAAAGCTATTGAAGAGATCCAGACTGAAAACTAATGCAGCATTGGACTTGCCAGAAACAGCAAAGATCAAAAATGCCTATTCCGCAGATCAAATCTAGGACAAAAAGTTCAAAACATTTGTCTGTGTTGGAGTGCGTTGAGTTAAAAATAGCGACATCTCTGAAGCTCATTTAAATAAAAATAGGCTGTGAGATTATAAATTCACTTGCCCTCAAAATAACATCTATTGAATGGCTGGATCTCAAACAGTTGATTAATGACAAGTCTATTGTTTTAATATTCAACGTGGTCATAATAATGAATGACAGTCATGTTTTGAAAAAGCCACATCTTTGACCTGGACCTGTTTGAGGTTAAGGGACATAAAATCGGCACAGACTCTCATAAAAGAGTTGGTGCACTTCTTGCTAAAGCTTTTATTTGTATGTTCTCTTTTTTTTTTTGGTTTGGATCAAATGAAATATTGGAATAACTCCACCTCTCCTCATTTGAGTATCCAGCCAGTCACTATCAGCACCATCAAGGTTTTTATTTCTCTTTTCCCAATCAGTTTCCCAAAGGAAGATGGGAGAAACTCTTCATCAGAATGGAATCAGATATTTAGGCTATGGAAACAATTGTTCCTCGGTTTTGGCAGTGTTAATCTGACTTTTCTCCATTCCTCTCTACAAGAGAAAGGGTTTTGGACAGGCCACTTTGAATGGCTATTACTGGAATGATACATAGCAACTGAGTGAATTGTTGAGACACCGATGCAGTGTTATATAGAAAACCACACACCCAAGAGAACTCCCTGTTTTAGGGTATAAAATAACAATTGATCTTCGTTTTTCCTCTACATTACTCACATAAGGAATGATGCGGTTTCATGGCGAGAAAGCTTCTCAGGGACGAGCTCATGCACAAAGGCCAGGCTTCCAAGGGGAAAACCAATCAGAACAGAATAAGCACCCCTGGACAACATAAACAGATACAGGTTATGGAAAAACAGCCATCAGGTTTCAGGCACATTATAAGGATTTTTGGAGGACGGAGCCTCTTTACCCTCACAGGAGTGCTACAGGCAAAACGAAATACTCATGTTTACTGCACTGTTACTCTTGCTCATCAATCACCTGCTCCCATGAGCCAGCAATTAATAAGTGAGAAGAAGGTTTTAGTCAGTCTGTAACACAATATAAGTGATATCATCATCGCTTCGCCTGTAGCACGGTTCATTTTGGTTGCATATAAACTCATATAGGCGTTGTTTAATTATTATACCCTGTGATACAATATAGCCACATGGTAACATATTTCTCATCCAATAATATGACCTTTGATTTTCCTTTTCAAAACTCCCTTTACTCTGCTGAAGTTCTCCACAAAGTTGTCTGTTAATAAATGTCACCGTTTCTTCTACACCGTGACATAGTTTTACTAAAAATATTGATGTTTACACACAACAATGCTTTATTGTAATGAGAAATGGCTGTGTTGCATTTAAGTGTTAGCTGTTCCAAAACTAACAACAGTGAGAAAAAGGGTTTTTTTAATGCTTTTATGCAAAACATTGAAGTTCAGTTTAGAATTACAGTTTCAAGTACACAAATACATCCATTAGGAAATAAAGACGTTTTAATTTATTGCAATTTTGCATAATTTTATTTTAATTATTCAAAATGTATTTATTTAATTCACATTTTCTCACTGTAATTCATTTACTTACATCTTTTGTAATTATATACATTTCTTATTCACATACAGAACACAATTTGTACCATGCAGGGTTAAAATAATACATGATGGTATTTGTATATGTTAAAATCCATCCAACACTTGTGATTTCCATTGCCTTCATTGGAAATTTTCTCATTTGTTAGAAGCAGGGAGGAATGCATGGAAAGGTACACTAATTACACATGTTGCTCATTAAAGATTTGTATTCGTACTTGGATGTGGTTCTGTTACGCTGTGCTGTAATTATTACTGTCGCTAGCACCTGCGCCGCATTATGACATGTTTCAGAAGCCTTTCTGCAGCTGTTTAGAGCTGAATGGATCGATTACAGACATGGAAACTCATCCAAAATATCTTTGGAAGCCAAAACTTGACTGTTAAATGATTTTTGTGTGTGTGTCCATAGAAATGACACGAGACAACATACTGCTTCTCATCTGAAATCATGTCATACACTACATGTTTAATCAGATGCTATATACACAGTTCTGCATTTCTCATTGGCATTACAAAAAAAACCTTATATTGGTACCGTAAATGCCATGTTATATTGTAGTGTGTTTTCTCAGTCTTTCCAGATCTGATGCAGCCGTTAAACATTTAGGCTCAGAAACGGACCAGTGGTTATTGATACCTTAATGTGTCAAAATTGTATGAAAATCTGCAATTATTATCTCTAGAAAATGATGAATTGTGGAATTCTGTCCCTGTGTTGAATCTATTAGGCTTGAAATATCTTGGACAGGATTTTCTTTCCCACTGCCTTATCCAAGGCCTCCCGTGACCCAAGTCGATACTTAAACTGACCCAGAGTCCACCCTCTTTTCTAGGGCTTTGGGAGCGTGTCGGCTGAACACTGGCTGGGAAATGAGTTTGTGCACATTCTGACCAATCAGAAACAGTATGCCCTCCGTGTGGAGCTGACCGACTGGGACGGACACCAGGCCTTCTCTCAGTATGACAGTTTCCACATCGACAGCGAAAAACACAATTACAGGTACTTTCTGCTTTTTAAAGTGAATGTTGCTCATTATTTTAATGCAATACACTGGAAAAAAAATATTTTGCTCAACAGCTAGTTAATCACTGATTTGAAAAGTTCAGAAGGTTAAAAGGGTTTCTGTAAAAGACGTGCTATTTTAGGTTATGTACTGGACCGTTCTGGCATGTGGGTTCAGTATGATTTTTAAACGTTTTTCCGAATAAGCCTTTTATGCTTACAAAGGCTGCATTTTAAATTGGAAATACTGCAAAAAAAAGTAACATTGTGAAATATTATTACAATTTAAAATAGCTGATTTTTATTTCAAAATATTTTAAAGGACTGTTTATTCCTTTGATGGCAAAGTCATTAGTGTCTCATAAATAAATAAATAAATAAACTAAATTATTATAGGTATGTGTTTTATATATGATGTGTATGAACAAGTATGTTATATTTAGTTTGTGAGAATATAAAGTGTTGGGTTTCACTTTATTTTGATGGTCCCTTTAAC
>JAUCMR010009887.1:0-15444 GCA_032357425.1 Enteromius argenteus | reverse complement strand
TGTCCATTGTTAGTTCAAGTTCAACCTGTCCTCCAACTAATACGCCCGTATAGGTCGTTTGTACAAATATGTTGACATAGTTTAGGGTTGATTTAGCTCAGTTTGTAGAGCAATGTATTGGAAAATAAGACGGGAACCCAGAGAAGGCATGTGCTCATAAAACCAGTCATGTTTTTACATAATTTTTTGTAACAGGTAGGTTTAGGGGTGGGGTTGTGTGGTCGTACAAATTAATTGGCATGTTTCCCCCGTGTAAAAATATTTTAAAAAACAAAACAAAGCTATACAGTGAATGTTTGAACACACACAATGATTATTGGTGGAATGGGCTGTGAGGTAAGGGGCACTAGGTAAAATCTCACCTAGGGCAGCAAATTGGCCAGGCCCGGCCCTGCTCACAACCACCATATTAAAACACCATATTAAAGCCGCATGAAGAATCAAAGCTCATCACATCTTTGCCGCAAGCAAAACTATAGACTGATATATAGAAGGTGCACAGAGTCATTCACACAAATATAAAACACCATCACACTTTAATAATACAATAAACATGCATTGCCTTGTCTTGCCTTCCCTTCCCTTATGACTGTAAATTATACATTGATTTGTTCTATTTGCTTCTAAAATCTGTACATTTTTGATTTTGTCTGCATTTTCCACATCATGGGAATCATAGGGCCCTACAGTCAGTAGATAGCATTTCACATACATTAATTGGGAACGACTCTAAATGACTATGTCAGAGAAAAGGGATGAAAGTGCACCTTCTGGGAATAATTATATTTCTTATTACTGTGGTTACAAATAAATGTCTGACAAACTGAAAGTAGTGTAGAAAAAGGTGATTTGCTAGCACTGATTGTTGATTTGATTCTCAGGGAACCCAGACACTGATAATTAAAAAAAAAAAAAAAAACATCTTGAGTGCATTGTCACTTTCATTACAGCTAAAAGCTTTATGTGAGAAAGTATGACAGATGTGTTAAACAATAAATCCGTGTTTGCTATAAAGATAAGTTATCCAAAGTGCAGCCAGGGGACTGAAGCCCATGGGTAAGCATTATAGTTTGTGCTTCTCCAGTTTCTTGGCTTATTTGATCACTGATTTGATTTGCTGCACACTTGAAGGTTCCTGGTATCAGGCATCGTATGAGAAAGTTTCAGCATCTGCTGTGCAAAAATACATTGTTGAGTGAGAATGATTTACAGTAGACTCATCTGAAGTGGTGTGGAGTGAGTATATTTGCTTCAGTTGATTTCTTTCTGGCATCCAGTAATGGTGGACTGTAATGCACTTATATATTTTTCAAAAAATGCTTTTTTGAAACACAGTGACTCTCTTAATGATTATACAACATAATTATTTTTTTGAAATTATTAATATTTTTTTTTTTACATTATAATCAAAATGTGTACTTTTTTGCATGCATGTTTTAATTTTATTTATTATTATTGTTATTATTTTAAGTGTTTCTTTTTTCAGCTTGTGTTTTGCTTGACTTGCTATTTGTGAATTTCTTCTACAAGTAACTACAAGTTAACACATTAAACTAAACATAAAGTTTTGAAGTAGAAAGACTAAAATTGTAAAATTACATACTGTATTTTTTATTATGTAATGTATACATAAATACACCCACATACAATATATATTTTGAAAATATTTACATGTATATACATTTTTATATTATTATATTATACTATATAATATATAGTATTATTATATAGTATATATAATAATAATATAATTATTATATAGTATATTATATAGTATATTAATATATATATTATATTAAGGTTAAAATAATTGCACTTTATCTAAGAATTGCCTTTTCTAGCATGGAGCATACACATCTAGAAGTTTTCCTCTGTCCTTTCCTAAAGTTGTCTTTTCTCTATCAACTGAATGTTACAAACCAGAATACTAGACAGCAGCATTCTGCTGTTTGATCTCAATATACTGCTGTGGAACGTTGAAGCAGCAGTCCAGGACTTTGTGAAACTTGTAAAGTTGGCCTGGAGTCTGAGAAATTTAGAGATGATCCTGCAGTGATAATATAGAGGCATCAAAGGACTGAAAGCACCTGATTCTGTCCGGCCCTTCAAAGCATCACCAGCACTGAGGGGTTTTCAGAAGCAAAATTGGACAACCCAATGCATGTCAATGGGACATTACATATACATATATATATATATATATTAGTTCATAAAACCATTCATATTTTTTGTTTAATTTAATTGTATTTTTCTATATCTATCACTATGACTGAAGGACTGTTTCCCAATCTATCAGCGGTAGTTCAAAGTCTAATCTTTCATAAACCCACAGCGTTCACAGATAAAACAAGAAAGCTTTATAAAAAAGCAAGGTTAAAGCGTTGACATTTGTCTGAGCATTTCTCTCTGTTGTTTCAAATGAAAGTTGAGGCAGTGACTCCAGCTCTCATAGATCCTGAGCCCAGCTTTCAGGCCTCACGGCTAAGAATCTCAATGGGACTATGAAGAACAGATGAAAGAAAAGACAATCAAAGACGACTCAAAAACATGTTGAGTTTGCTTTAAGTGAAACACTTTGAAACCCACTTCCCGCGCTGTTTTTATGCGGAAACTCTCATTAGTGTGGCACACATGAAAACAACAGTATTTCAATCTGTGTGAAAATTAGCTCAAAGACTAATAGACTCTCTCTCTGTGTCTTCAGTTTTACTGCTGTAAGTCTTTACTGTTTGTCAGATGTTGAGTTATTGAATGACGGATGCTGTCACTGAGAGCAGTTCACTTTTATCTCAGCTATAGGAGAAGGCATAGATCCTTTATTTTTGATGCACTCGCACAAGGTCCAATATTAGATTTTTGCCACCCTGACCAATGGAGGGTAAATTTAATGACCATAAATCTTTCTTACTGCCCACAAAATTGTATTTTATTTTTGTATTTTTAATATTAAAGCTATATTTCCATGCCTTAGGCAATGCAATTATTCCAATGTTTTCTTCAGTGCATGTCACTGTGTGACTCACAGCATTATATATGAGATCTCTACTGAAACTATATCTGACATTTGATTTTGTTCCTCATATTTTCATGCTGGTGGTTTAATCACTGTTTGTTTATAGTGCAACCAGCAGGCAGATTCTTCTTTCTGGCCTTAAAGCAGTCAGGTAATTCATTTAATAATAATAAAAATGTATAATGATGATGATAATAATGATAGTAATTTATATATTATATGTTATTATATTTATATATAGTTATTATATATATATATATATATATATATAATTAGAAGATGCACAAGTCCTGACTATAATGGCTATAATTAATTTTTTATGTAAACAGCAATGGTGCTGACGATATATAATAATAATCTTAATATTAAGGATAATAATAATGTATTATTACTGTTGTTGTATTATTA
Organism: Enteromius argenteus; assembly: GCA_032357425.1. Classification (NCBI taxonomy): domain Eukaryota; kingdom Metazoa; phylum Chordata; class Actinopteri; order Cypriniformes; family Cyprinidae; genus Enteromius; species Enteromius argenteus. Next base: position 12,023 of record JAUCMR010009887.1, on the reverse strand, counting down.
TTATTAATTAAAATATGCACAAGTCTTTTATATGCATATATATTGTTTATGTCAACAACAATTATGTTGACAATAAAAAACAATATTATATTATTATTATTATACATTATATATTATTATTATATACATTAATGTTGCTTTTGTTTAATTTATTAATTATTTTAATCGTGAATAATAAGTTTTATATTACGGTAAATAAATAAATAAATACTTTTATTATTTTCACACCAAGACATATATATTAGAAGATGTTATGTTAGACCTAATTGTTCATGTTCTTTTTTATCAGTGTCAGACTATCAATTTCATCAGTTTTAAAATAAACCATGTATTATATTTCCCTTCCTATTAAAATAAAATTAATTAATTTCCTTGCGTTTTGTGTCTAGTGAATGCAAATTGAGGACACTGAATGTTCATATGTGAAGTGGACTGTATTGAAGCCTGAAAGCCAATTTCAGAGCCCCTGGACGTATCTGTAATTGCGCTCACTCCATTTTCCATACACTTTACCAATTAAAGGTCTACACCTCATCCTATTTAAGAGCTGTCTCCAGCCACCAAGGAAATTACAAGAACAGATGTTCAATCCAGCAGCTACGCACAGCTCTCATTTGAACCCTATAGAAACTACGTTTTTATTGATTCTTTCATTTCCACTTGGATTCATAAGTGTATGTGCGACAGTTTCCTGCTGAGCCAGAGCTGGTTTGGGCATATATAGCTGCCATATGCTTCCTGCTGCAGAGCTCAGGGCCACAGCAGGGTCTGTGTCCTAATTGAACTGTAATTGACTCAGCAGCAGGAAAGGTCAGTTTGTCACAGAGCACTGCATACAATAAGTCGTCAGGCCTTGTTACCTGATCTCACGGTTATGACTCATGCCACAGGCTCTGAGATAATCTTCTACAAGATAAAACATGAAACTGATGCTTATAATTAAGAACACACCCACAGAAACACAATATCAAGTGAAGTACAGAAAATGTACATACTCAGTGACATGTGGATTAACACTGACACTAAAGTAATTACCTAATGTAGCTGGTGCCATTGATTCTTGGCTTTCTGTCTTGTATGTGAACACTAAAGACAACAGGAATTTTGCTGTCCTCACTTTTCTGTTCTATACACAAGTTCTGGAGGAAAACCTTTATATTTGCCTTTTTTTTGTTTATGAAAAACGAAATAAATAAAATACAAATAATAATAATAATAATAAAAGCAATAAATAAAAAATATAAAAATAAATCTAAGTAATTTTATTTATTATGATTAGATTTATATATATATATATATATATATAATTAAATTAATTAATGTATTAGATGTATTAAAAGGCATTTTTTTTATTTACATCATATTCAAATATTTTTGGGGTTTTTTAATAATACTTGTATTTCGCAAGGATGCATTAAATTGAGAGTAGAAAAATAAATGATAATTAAACTTTTTATTTATCAAAGGAAAAGACAAAAATTGTAACATTTAAATTAATTAATCATAAGAATAAATTATATTTTAAACATAAAACTGTAATTTTAAAATGCAAAATTATTATTTTTTTTAAACACCTAATGACCCAAAACATTTGAACAATAGATGCAAATCAAAGCATAATCGATATTTTTGCATTGTGTGAGCATTGTTAAATGCCAAATGACAGTCACTTGAAAGTGCAGGCCTGTGGATTTTCTTGAAGTTGCTCTCTCTTCATTAACACAACCTTTTTGCACATTTGCACATTAATTATTCTGATAGGAAAAGAAGATCTCTGATTCATAAAGAGGCAACATCTCAAGAGCAGCCGCCGCAATAACGAAATATTAGCTCTGTTGTCCTCTAGGTTAATTACTACAATACCGCTGAAGCAAAGGTTAAACAAAGGTGAGCCTTGTTGGCATTTAGCTTGGATATCCAAATTCCTCCTCAGCAGAAGCGTGAAAACTCTAAATCTCAAGCGTGGGAGATGCTATGAAGGAAGGGTGAGTTTTAACGCAGGAGTTAAATGTTTTAAATGAGAAGCTCTTCCAAGGCTGGTATTATGAAAATGTCATTGCACTTCTAGTGGGTGAAAAGTGATTTGAAGTGGTGAGACGTCCTGCAAACCCACCTGAAAATTGCTGTGGAAATGAACGTGCTTGTTATTGCCTTCTAAATGCTTGCCTATGTAGTAAACGGCTTACCAAGAAACAGATTGCCTAGAATAGATGTATTAAGAAGGGGGTGTTTGTGAGTTTCCTGCGGGTCTTATGATGCCTGTATGTTGGAGATTAAGCCAAATTTGTTCATTACTCTTTTCTTTATAACCTCTCGACCCTCAAAAACAGAGCTGAAGATGTCTAGGTTTAATGAAAAGGATGCACCCGTTTAATCAGCCAAACAAGCTATTTAATTAAACTTTTCAGTGAATTCTTGAGCCCCGAAATTCCTCAAATCAATCCGGCCTTCTTGAAAAATGAGTGTTGTAATCAGGCAGTCGTTTGCGGATCGCTATTACTTTTTTGTGTGTGTGCGGATGCATTGGAGTCTGCACATGTGTGAGAGCCCGTGAGTGAATGGAGTCCTGTCGGAACTGATTATCTTTGTAATTACTCTCCGGTCTCCGGTCAGCGCTAACAGACATGTTTAATGCTAGGCGTCAATCTACAGTCTCACGATGAAACGAGCGGGGAATTCTGAGATAACAGCACTTGGAGGAACGCAACAGAGCTGTGTCTCAAAGCTCACTTCAGTTGTGACAGGCTTTTCAAACTCTATGACAGAGCCGAAGCAGCTAACCAAACATTTGATGCGGATCCAGTCAGTGTTGTAGTACTGTGGAAAGGAATGTGATTTACATTTTTGGATGGAAATTGGAGTGATGTGGGGATTATGGCAAAGGGAAGAGACAGATGTGGGGAAAAAAGGAGGAATTATCTCTCAGAAACATCAGGGGAAATAGAATGAGAAGTTATGGAGCTGAGTAGCTAATGAATATGAGAGTATTGGAAGCTGAAATTAGAGCTGTTTGCAGATCATTACAGGCAGTCAACAAATTATTTATTCTATAATCATTAAAAAATCCTTACCTCAAAACTATAATAATCTTAATTTTTAGCTCATTATTCCAGTCTTCATTGATACATGATACTTCAGAAACCATATTTTTCTATTTTGCTGATCAAGAAACATTTCTTATTATTGTAGGTGCGCATTATTAGATCGCTGGTTTTGACAGATTAATGATAAAATAAAATGCATATAAATACAATATAATTATAAATAATTATAAATTATAAAATACTGATATATTCTCAGAATTCCGACTTTATATCTCGCAATTCTGACTTGATAATTCACAGTTGCGACTTTATATCTCACAATTCGGAGAAAAAAGACAGAATTGTTAAATTAAAAGTCGCAATAACCTTCTTTTTTTTGGTGGCGGAAACAGGCTTTCACAGCATGCTTATTATTAGTTTTGCAGGACCCTATACATCTCTAATACCTACATTTAGCAACTACTAATAAGCAGCAAATTAATTGTTTATTGAGGCAGAAGTCATAAATGGTTTGTTAATAGCATGAATTGGTAAATAAAGTGTGACCTATGCATCCTTGCTAAATAAGAGCATTCTTCTTACTATTGTCATAATTAATCTTACATATAGATGAATATAAAATCAATAAATCAATACAAAATGTAATATAACCTTTTTAAATATCATATATCATTAGCAAAATATTAGCTTTCTTATGAGTTGACTTTTTTTTCACTCCACACTATATTGTATCTCCATACCATACCATTCAAAATTGAACCATATGCCATGCAATACTTTTCTATTTCAAACCATATTATGATGGTAGTAATGGAGAAATAAACATACAAAGAGAAACGCACACCTTTTTAGGTGCAGTTGGACTGGTTTGACTGAGCTAAGGACCTCCTTCATCCATCTGAGAGGGTTAATTGGCTACTGTTTGTCTGAAACAGATGTTCCAGTTCAGATTAAGGGAATCTTTATAACCAAGTGTCTTTTAGACTTTTCTTTCTCTCTGACACTATGCGATATTTGGTCTTTATCTCTCCTGCTTTTTATCACCTTCTGTCTGTTCTCCATTTCCCACCTCTTCTCTCCAGCCTTTTCTTCTGTCTGCTAAGTAACGGATTTGACATGGTGGGAATGTGGCAGACGTAATTTAGCTGAGTGGAATCAGCCACGGCTCTTTGTGCAGCAAAGCACCGAGTGTCCTGTTCATCTCTTTAAATGTTCTCCTCGAACAGAGCGCACGCTTCATCCAGTCAGCTCTAACGAGCGCAAATGAATTCCCTTCAAGAGCCTGCATGGATATTTTTTCCCCCTCAGGAAAGTGTTTATGTGTGCCTTAGAGACAGACAAATAAAACGAGACAAAGAGGGAGCGAAACAGATACGGAGTAAGGATTTCACAGGTTTAGCTTTTCGTGTAAATGTGTTTACTATCTCCAGGGGCATATACTTCTTCTTCTTCTCACTTTCTCTGATTTATTGCACTAAACCTTTCATAGAGAGATTTTAAACCAACATCTAGGTAATGAAACACATCTGGATCTGTGCAAGTTAATTAGTGCTGTACATAATCAGTAAAATAGAAACTAAAGCACTGACATTTTGTATAAAAGCATTTTTATATAATATTGCATAATATTTCACCATTTTAACTGAGAATGTCAACCACCGGTGTAGTTTTCTTGATCAGGTTAACCTCAGATTTGACTTAAAATTATAAAAACTTTGCAAACCATAACAATGGACCCAGCATACTTACAATCATGTGTTAAACATGTAAGAATATAACAGCATGATGCTGTTTGCAAACAATTATTAAGATTGTCTGATCAGTAACGGATGAAAAAAGTTTTGCAGAGCAAGTAATATAAATTGAACTTACAATTTTAATAATGTGAGAATTCATTGTTAGTAAAGTATGAAAATGTACAATTATTAAACATTATAGATATGCAAAAGAACAAAACATTTATAGCTGTAAAGCTTACTAATGCGTATTAATGTTGGAACAATGCTTTATAAAGGATAAATTGACTATTTACTAATGCTTAACTAATAATTCATAGTGTGCAGTTATTATAAAGTGTTACAAATTTCTCTTATTGCAGTATAACATTTTGCCCATCCCCTAGCTTGATGGATAAATTCTCATATACTAAGATTGAAGGAGGGTCTACAAACCAAAATTTACAGACTTTGACCAGTGAAGTGTTCTGTAGGCCTCCTGTACCAGTGTCTAATTTTCCACAAATCATAAGACGTTTTAAATTTCCAGGACTTACTAACTAGCTATTGGGTATATTTCTTTTCTGCAGGTTAGATACCAACAGGCTGACAAAACATGGCATTTCTGAAGGGAGAGATTACCTTTGTCTTCTCCCTGTGGGCTTTCCTCCTTTATGTAGCACTAATGTCCCTTCCACTGGGGGCAGAGGCACCAAAAAGAAGCCAGTACATCTGGAAAACAGGTGAGTTGCCAATATTTTTGTTTTTTTCTTTTGGTAGACAGAATGAAATTCATATATGTGGCCCCTAGCTGAATTCTGAGTGTTTTCCTCCATGATTACTTGTTTCTGTCATCATTCACTCACTGTCATGTTGCAACAGTACAAACCTGTATGGCTTTTTTTTCTTCTGTAGAACACAAAAGGGGGATTTTTGTAGAATATGGCCACTGTTTTCCATATGAAAGCGATTCGTTGAAAAGATATGACTCAGAAGATGTGTTCAGATACTGCTCTCATAAGGGAGCTAAGGCTTTCCATGAATATCTAAAATTTGCTCTTTTGTCAAAGCAAAGCAATCATATGGCTTCAGAAGACTTTTATGCTGCTTTTTTGGATCCTGCATGATACCCCAGTCCTTATTTGCTTTAAAGAAGGCCAAGATCACCTTTCTGAGCTCTACAGTAGAAAACAAAAGTGACATTTTGATTTTTGCATTAATCGTCTCTTTAACAGGGCACAGGGTAAATCCTCACACAGACAGAAATCCAACAATTATTTCCAGGTTTTGAGAAATGCTAAACACACAGCTTGTATTTGTAAGATCCACCCATATAAGCCAGAGAATTCGAACACATTTTTGCCAGTCCAGTTGAAGAAGTCACTTATTAGGATTGCATAAGCAAATGTGTGAATGTGAGTGTTTGGTACAGTACAGGCAGTCGAGAAGCAAGGTAATGAACATTTCTGATCTGTGTTTGATAGAGGAGAACAGAAGTAGCAAAAAAAAATGGTCCAGGTTGGATATTGATCCTTGTTGTCGCAGATCTTGGATCAGCAGGCATGTATGTACAGCACTTCAGAAAACTGTGAGACCATCTGCCTGTGTTATCTGTGAAGTCTGATCAATCTTATATCCAGCTGGAGTTGCACTGAGAATTCCTCATGTCGCCATGGCAACAATTGTTAAGTGTGAGATTGACAGCTCGCAAAGAACAGAAGATTATTATTTGGCCTATTAATGCTGTCCAGCGCATCCAAGCTACAATTGCCACAATTAAGCACTTCTCCAGAACTAGTAACAAAACATCCTACATATGGCTGTGAAGACCTCAGAGAAAGTTCATATATTAGGCAACTGTCATTCTCAGTAAATAATTAACAAAAATGAGTATCCCTCAGTTTCTCTGGCTGGATGCAGGGACCAAACTGTGGGAGGTTTAGGTGATCTGACAGCCCTTGTTCAGATGAAATTATTCCATGAGAAGGAACAGGAAGTGAACAGGGAGGCTATCAAAACAGCTTTTAATGTTGTGTTCATTGTTATAGTTTTAAACATTTTGCTATGCTTTTCTTTAAGAAAAATAATATATTAAATAGTGCAATTTCACATATAATTAAAACATATTTTTTGAAAGGAATAAATACTTTTATTCAGCAGGGATGGATTAAATTGACAGCGAAAATGACAGTGAAGACTTTCGCATTGTTAAAAATAAAATTAATTCAAATAAATTCTGTTTTGAACTTCTCAACTTATAGTGGACAAAATATCTTAACGTGTTGCAAATAAAAAACACATGCAAAGAGGGGGAAAAAAACATCTTCGTCAGTCTGACAACACATGCACTGCAAATACTCACAACATAAACAAATAAAACATTCTGGAAAAACAGAAACACGCTGCAAAAACCACCTCAGAAATGTTTAAAAGGATAGTTCACTCGAAAATGAAAATTATGTCATTAAATACTCACTCTCATGTCATTCCAAACCCTTAACATTCTTTTATCTTCGGAAAACAAATTAAGATTTTTTCTTTCTAATTTTCCATAGACAGCAAGGATATTGCCACGATCAATGCACAGAAACATAGCAAGGTAAAATAGTCCATGTGACATCAGAGAATCAACCGTAATTTTATGAAGCTGCAAGAATACTTTTTGTGCGCAAAGAAAACAAAAATAACATAATTTATTCAGCATTTCTTCTCCCCAAGTTACCATCCTCTGCCATTTTGAAGAGTACCCAAGAACGTAAACAATGGTGATTACATACATTCTGGAGTGCTCTCCAAAATGAAGAACTGCTGTGTAAATTATGTTATTATTGTTTTACTTTTTGCACACAAAAAGTATTTTCATAGCTTTGTAAAATTACGATTGAACCCTGGCATAAATGCAAACGCATGCAGCCTTGGTGAGACTTATTTTAGCATGTTTATATTTCAGCAGAATTACTTCTAAAAAAATTTAAAAAGATGATAACTAGTTGATTTATGGCCACCAACTGACAGTTTCTTTTAAAAAGTTGACTCCCTTATTGTAAAATTCAAACACTGGATGGATGGGTGGGTGGATCAAAACATGTCCAGTGCTGCTGATAAAGGCAATTGTAAAAATGCTTTATAAACAAAGTGGTGATGATAAGGATGTAGAGGTTTCGTGTGAAGCAGTGGTCAGTTCTCGGACACTCTGAGTCAGTTTCCTTACGTGTTGTGTGTGGATCGAAGAGCAGCTCTGCAGGGCCACAGGGGTGATGATTCCTGGAATGTAAAATCGATACCGGTTTCATCCTGAAGGAGTGGGTCCACTTTTGCACTGTCTATGAAGAAACGCTCATTTGTCCACCTACACACTCGCTCTTGTACTCAAGGTCTAATTTTCTTCACCTATTTTGTTCTTAATTTTGTTCACAGTTTCCCTGTTGTGGAAATGAGAAAACTGTGTGCAGACAAGAAAGCAAATTCTTGAGTTTGTGTCTTAAAAGCACTCTGCTGCTTGAAAATCTCATTTTGAAGCAGTTTCCCTGGATTTCTTGTATCTAACATCACAAGCTGGACAGCTAATGACTCTGTCTTGCAAAGCAAGACGGTGAAAATTAACCTTCCAGAGATGAAGACAGCTAGCATAAGGTGGTCTCAAAGCTAACAGACATGTACTAAAAGCCATAAAGGTACTTTAATGCAGGAATTACTTTCATGCATCGGCCATACTCAACCTTTTTAACGACACTCTTCATAACTCACAAGTGCTTCACAAGTGCCTTAGGATAAAATACACAGTATGTAAAAAAAGTATTCACTTTATACAGTGAAAGCCCTATATATATATAAATACATATATTTACTTATTTATTCTTTTTTTTTTTTTTTTTTTGTACATGGCACGAACAGAGCCAGAAATGAAATATGACCTATATGATAAGGCACTGCTGACTTCTCACTCTTTATACATATTTAGCATATGAGAAAAAGAAAGAGAGAAATGACTTGATCTTTTTTTCCTTTTTCAGTTAATCTCTTTTTTTCTATTAAATGAAAGTGCTCACAGAAAGCAGTGAATATTGAGCTTCAGTTATCCCTTTTTCTTTTGTTTTTTGTTTAATTCATCACTTGCTGTACAGTAAGTACTCATTTCTTTCATTCTCTGGGTTCGATTACTGTGGGGTGAATGAGGAGAAACCAGCACCATGTACAGATGTACACACAGAGCCTTTCACAGAATTATAGTTGGTGGTCGTGAGATGAATAGGATTCCTCTTCAATCGGAACTCATTCTTCTCATAGCGGAGGTCTTATTCACAAAAGACTATTGAAAGGTTGGAATTACATAGAGACTTGAATGGATAATCACATTATCTTTATTACCTTTATCTCTGCCTCTAAATCTGGCTAACTATAAATTTTTTTCTGTCATACTTATAAATAGTAGCTCCAAACTGTACACATTTATACATTTACTAGTACATACATTCAAATACAGAAAAAGAGAAAGTTAGTCAAGAAAAATGCTTTGAATTGCAGGTTTTAACTGATAAAACAGTAGATGTGTTGCTCAAAATGAAAGTACTTGAACGTCTCAGTTGTCAGATGTTATTAGAGCATGTTCATACAATAGTTAATGTAATTTAATTCATGTTTTACATCTAAGCAAACAAAAATATGCCAATCAGTGCTTTCCAGAGCAAGATCCAAAATCATTCACATTTAAGACGTCAGAATCCACCCAGACTCCAACCGAATCGTGACAGACCAAAAACAGCTCTATTTCCTTTGCTAAAGTCTCTGTGATTGGCAGAAAAGCACTGTAATTGCATCTGTGACCATCAGTAAGTAATTAATCTGTCATGTGCCCTGTTGTTTCACCCAGGACACATCCAAAAAGTGTCAGACCAGAACATTTCTTTGCGCTGTTGAGGGAGGATTTTGCCATCTTCAGAGACCTCTGGGTCAGGAAATGTGTTTTCCTTGCTTCTTTTTTTGTCTTTTTTTATATGTAAACAACACTAATGGCTCTGACACTTTCAGACATCATAAATATATAATTTGATCTCTTTCGGCAAAAACAGTGGTTGCATTGTTGATTCATGCTGTGCAGCATATGTACCAATGCACTTGTTCATTAACAAGGCACAGTAGCCAATCTCCAGTTATACTTAGCTCTCTAATTCAGCTAAACAGAATTTGATTTGGTTTAGCATTGCATTTACAGACTCTTAGTCATCTGTTTTAATATGTTACAAAAAATGTAACATACTGTAGTTGTGTAGCATAGCACCAAGGCGTTTCAATTTGAGTCACATTAGTTACTGACCTAATATCTGGTTTACACAGATACTATTTTGAATGTATAATACATTACTGTACTGACGTTTTGGGGTCAGTAAGAAGTTTATCAAAGAATCATGTATGGAAACTCTAAACTATTAGCAGCACAACTGTTTTCAACATTGATAATAATAAGAATCAGCATATTACAATCATTTCTGTAAGATCATGTGACAAACTGAAGTAATGGCTGCTTTGCTCTCACAAGAATAAATTACATTTTAAATAATATTAAAATTAGTGCAGTCAAACAATTAAATTAATCTCATATTTATATATATTTTTTTGTTTTGTTTTTTATGTAATGTATGGTGTATATTTGTTATGCATATATAAATAAACACAGAATGCTATGTTTATACAGTAAATATATTTATATAAAATATAAGTTAAATAAATAGAATTATATATACAGTATAATTAAATGATAAAAATATATTCTGTATGTGTGTGTGTTTCATATATACTAAATAAATATACACAGTACATGCACACATATTATGTAAATTTATTTTATTTAATTTATTTACATTTATTTTGGATGTGATTAATGAGACTTGTTGAGCATAACATGATATTTCTTTAAAAAAACGTATCAACCTCAAAATCCTAAATGTTAACATATATTTAAACTAAAATAATGAATTACAGTATGTTTATATGTGCAACCGTTTGTATTTTTGTGATTAATTTGAAGGGTTTTCAGACACTTAGTATCACATCACAGTATGTATACATGGTAAAATCATTGTACTAAAGCACAAAAACTTTCTAGCTGTTAGATTTTTTTTTCTTTTTTTGGCTGGAGAAGACTTCATCTCAGAGTATGCAGCTAACAATGCTAAGGCTACAGGTTAGATTGCCTGGGAATACATGTGCTATAAATGTATAATTTTGCATTGTTTGAAAGTTTTGGACTAAAATTATCTGCCAAATGCAAAAAAATAAATGAAATAAAAATTGGAAAGAGACCAATAGACAGGTGTTTTCAGCATGCTGCAGTGAGGTGATACAGCAGTACAGTTCTGTTGTTTGCCGTAGGTCTTCATAATAGAAGTACAGCCACTGAGGAATCCCACCATAGAGAGAACTCTGGGAGGCTTGTGTGTTGTGGGTGATTAAAGCTTTTGAAAGTTTGAATAGCGGAAAATAACCTGTCTCGGGTGTGTTTAAACCAAAGCATCTGATTGGTGCTAATGAAATATACCTAGCTGTGGAGGCCGATGGGTTTTGCCTGGGGGCAAAAAAAAAACCTGCGGGAATGAAAACCAATTTCAATTTTCACTCAAAATATGCTTTTTCCAAGTTAATAGAAATTGATAATGTGTAGTCTCCCAGATAAGATATCCTAGTTCAAACTGTATCCCTGTCTTTGTGCTGCCAAAATTGAGTAAAACCATGCCCAATCTTGCCGACAGTGACTTTGCTTGCGATGCCCTGGGAGTGACCTCATCCCATCTCACAGCTTTAAGTTGCTGTGACACCATGGGACAGGGTCCCGCTCGTATCTCAGTTCTGTTTCTGTCCGCCTGCCTGCTGAGTTTCAATGATGACCACATGAGAGACGGAGGGAGATAGAGGATCAACTCCCTGTGAGACATACAAGTCAGTTTGAAAGTTGGAAGAAGCTTGTCACAGCTGTAAGGGTGACTTTGTGTGTGAGTGTCTTCCAACAAAATGTACTTTTTAAAATATTATGAATCTTTGGATCTCAGTGTTGTTGCAATAGATTTCAAATTATCAAATCAATAGGCATTTATTTCATTTAAAGACAAATGGCACATGCACACTTTTCACGAAATTGGTGCACTGCAAAAACACATTCTGACTGCTAAATATTAGTGGATTATGTTTATACTCTAAGTGAAGTTTTTGCAAATAAACTATTTCGAGAGAAGCGTGGTCGATTAATCACGGCTGGCATCGCATTGCCAAT
>JAUCMR010009334.1:0-12790 GCA_032357425.1 Enteromius argenteus | reverse complement strand
AATACAGTTTGACGACTATAATGCCTCATGCACTTGAATTTGAAACACAGCTGTCTGTTCTCCTCACTTATTTAAATGTTTTTTATAGTGCTGGACATCGATTAATCAATCACATTCAAAATAAAAGTTTGTTTATATAATATATGTGTATGTACTGTGTATATTTAGTACGTGTATATAAAGAGACACACACACATACAGTATATATTTTGGAAATGTTTACATTTATATATATTTATGTAATTTACATCGCATATAAATATATTTAATATAACACATTTTTCTTAGACATGTGTGTGTATTTATGTATTGGTAATACATATACAAAGTACACAGAGGTGTGTTATGTCCTTAAAAACTTTTATTTTGGATGTTATTAATCGTTGCCCAGCACAATTTTTTTACATTTATGTGTTTCTCTGTTGTTGTTTTTCTGTATTATTTGGCTATAAATGTGGCTATAAAACATGTTATATAAAGCTTGTGCTTCTTTTTCAGAAACCCATTTTAAGGTGTTTGTGGGACTGTGACTGAGCATGATGGGTGCTCTCGGGAACGGTCGACGTGGCGGTCGCTCTCCGTCTCTGCTCGTGGCGGCTCTCATCGCCTGCGTTCTCCTGCTTGGCTTCAACTACTGGGTCTCCAACTCAAGAAACGTTGAGCTGCAGGTTTGACACTCTGTGATTAGATGTAGTCTGTGGCAAGTGGTGGAGTGAGTGGCTGTTAACTATAATTTGCTTTTTGTTGTTCTCCAGAGCAGAATATTGGAGATGGAGAGCCGCATGAGGCAACTGGCTGCAGACCGAGACCGAGAGCAGCAGAGCAAGCTGAAGGCCGAGGAGGAGACGCGCAGACAGAGCGAGCAGCTAGAGTTAATGGAGGAAACACACCAGAGACAGCAGGAAAACGCTCTCGGCACCTGGAAACTAGAAAGAGTATGAAAACACACGTTACATTTGCTCACAACAGTTCAGGTGAAAACACTGATCGTGCGGTTCTTAGTCATTATTTAAAAATCTTATTATTAAAATGTATTATAATAAATAAAATTCATAGTTTAGAATAATTAAAATGTTTTAATTAGGGCTGTCAGTTAACACATCAACTTAATAACTTAATAATGATTTAGTTATAAAGAAACAGTCCGGTTTATGATGCTGGAAAACAACTCCAGAAATGCAGTTATGCCCAAAAATTCTCCCGTTTTTGTCTCATGTTTATATCACATGAGCAGCGGGAGCAATATCATTAGTGCTGTTTGTCAAACGTAAATTTAATTTTATACAACAGTTCAGTAAATACATTAATATTGTGTTTAAACACAACAAAAATATTACCTATAAAGCCTCAGCAGAAGAGTGTGTCTCTGAGGAACACAGCGGTGTTTAGTTTCCGAATGAATCCGCACTTTGGACGAATCGTGTGAATCAATGATTCAAATTTCCATTCATAAAGAGAGCCATTTACTGAATTCCTGAATGAATCAGCCATCTGAAAAGATAAAATGAATGACTCATTAAGACATTTACCGTTACCTGCTGGCAGTTTAAGTTTATTATTTAGAGTATTATTTCATATAAAAATAAATAAAGGGGGAAAAAACTTTCAAGGGATAGTTTACCCCAAAAAAACTAATTATTACTAATTAACCTGAATGGCTTTATTTTGTGGAACATAAAAGAATGTATTTTGAAATCTGTTGGTAACAAAACTGTTTTGACCTCCATTACATAAACGAAGAGATGTTTCTTAAATTATCATCTTTTATGTTCCATAGTTTATGTTAGGCCATTGAAGTCTCTTATACTCAACAAGGTTGTATTTGTTTTTATTTAACGTATACGTTTGTAAAATAAATATCAGAAACTAAGACAGCAGTAATGATGCTGAAAATTCAGCTTTACATCACAGGAATACAATTTTAAAATCCATTTTAAACATAGGAAACATTTATTCTAAATTGTAATAATATTTTACAATATTACTGATTTTACTGTATTTTTAATCAAGTACTTGCATCCTTGGCTTCTTTCTTCTGCTGAACATCTTCAAAATGTCTTCTTTTATGTTCAACAGAAGAAAGAACTTACATTTTTCAATTACACAATTTCTACCTGAGCATAACTACAAAAACATATGTTAAATAAAAATATAATATATTATGAGGTTTTTTTTTGTGACATTTCCAGTTCTATTACACAAAGCCAGTTTTAGTGGTTAGCCAGGTAAGTTTAGTTTGAGTGGTGTTCCTGATCATATTAACTTAAGCTACACGCCTAACCTGTTCTGGAGCTGGTTTTATTCTGCGTACGAGATCACATTCTAAAACTGGACTAATCAGCTGTGAACAATGGGACATACATCTGACGCAACAATGTGTCAATACCTTTATTTCATGAACCAAATTAAAGTTCAGAATTTGTGACAAAATTCTATATTCTTTAGTCTTAATATTGCAAAATTTGCTATTTACAAATCCTTCATTGTGCTCAAATAGGGAGACTAGATGGTGCTATAGTGATATGTAACAGAAATGTCATGTGAGCATTACTAGCTATTAATACCAAAAATGCTTATATGCTCTAATATTTAAAAATGCTCTCTACATAGGTATTGCTGTCTATATAAGCAGGTCTGCTAGTATATCTAATTTTGCTCTTTGAGTTGGCAGGTCATTATGTTTTGATGCCTAAAATATCATTTATTGTATATGCTAGATGTTTAGTTCTAAAAAAGTCTTTTCTGTGTCATAGGAAAATCTGAAGCTCAACATATCCTCTAGTGCTAAAACAGTGCAAGACATGAAGAGTAAGTGTCTACCTCATATTTGCCCTACTATATGTGTTCTATGAGGCATATCATCTTTCCTTCACATCGCTGTTGATTTTCTGTTTCTAGATCGTATGAAGTCATTGATGGAGGATGTTAATAAAATGCAGATCGAGCTGAAATCCTGTCAAACTAACGTGGAAACAATTAATAAGAAAGCCACCAGTGAAATGTATGTTAATTCTGAATGCTCTAATTTACAATACAAAAGACATTGGATTCCTTAATCTGTGTGATAATGGCTGTGTGTGATGGGATTGTGCAGGACTCAGTGTAACAAACAAATTGAGGCCATGAAAGAGGACTGCAATGCCAAACTCGCAGCTGCCAAACTGGAAAAGCAAAAAACCTCTGAAAAAGCTGCTCCACAGGTACAGATATTTCTTTATAGTGATTTTTATATTTTTGTTGTCTTTCGCCCCTTTCCACTCACACAATCTCTGGCCTTCACAGAATGCTGATGGTCTCATGCAGAAAGCCTCTGTTTTAAAAGCCAAATCTGATGTTCCTGCTGCAAATCATTCAGATAAGAATGCGGCAGAACCTCAAAAAGTCAAACCAGATGTGGATTCACAGTCTAAAAAGGATGCTCACATCCAAATCGATAAGTTAATTATGGAAAAAGATGAGAAAGGTATGAGATTTTATGCTTGTAGCACAAGTACCGCATGTTAAATGCATGTTATTGAGTTTTCTCAAACTATTTATTCATGCATGTTTTATTTTTGCAATTTTTCCAATTATGTTGTCTGCAACATCCCTGCAAGCTTGCTTTTATGTGACATTTTTCAGCGCAACCTCCACCCCTCTAAAAAGGCATTTATTCCTGTGATGCAAAGCTAAATAAGAACTATTATTTATAATTGAGCATCAGTAATAACTGAGCAGCAGATCAGCATATTAAAATGGTTTCTGAAGGATCATGTGACACTGAAGATTGCAGTAATGATGCTGAAGATTCAGCTTCACATGAACAAATTACATTTTAAAATAAAGTAAACAGTAATTATTTATTTTAAATTGTAATTTAAGTATTACTATAGTATTACAAAGTAGTACTGCTTTTACTATATGCTGCTTTAGTTTCTTTCTTCTGCTGAACTCAAAAGAAGATCTTCAAAATGTTCAACAGGATAAAGAAATCAGTTTGTCTCAACTGAGTAAATGATTGAATTGTAATTTTGGGTGAACTACTTATAGGATTAAGATTTTTTTTAATGACAATTTGTACGTGAGCATAACTAGAAAAAAAATATTTATTATAAAAATGCCTGAGTTTTTTTTTTTTTTTAACATTATTTTAGGCAAACCAGAGGTGGATTCACAGGCTAAAAAGGATGCTCACGTCCAAAACGATGAGTTAGTTGTGAAAAAGGATGAGAAAGGTATGAGTTGCCTGTTTAAGTCGTCTTTGTGGTTTTTAGGTGGTTAGTTACAGGTTTGAGTCCCTTATTTAATGCAAGACTTAGAGTCATATCAAAGATATTAAAATAAACAAAGAAAAAAAAAGAAACACATGATTTTAGATTTTTAAAGATTTAGATTTTTTTTTTTTTAAATGCATGTTATTGATCTGGGCCTGTATTCACAAAACATCTTAAGACTAAAAGTAGCTCCTAACTTGTTGATTTAGGACAAAACCTTAAAAATAGTGTCAGTCCTAAATTTCGGACTCCTAAATTTTTCAGGAGTATTTCACAAAGCATTTTAATGCTAACACCAGCTCCTAAACCTGTGAAACATTAGGAGTCCTGAAGAGTACTTCAAAGTCACTAAGACCTAAGACCAGCTATACTAAATGGCCATTGTCAGCAATCCGCTCCGAAACATAAACATTGTAGAAACATTTGACGATAATGAGCTTTTAAAACGGTGTCACATTTAGGGTTTGGAGATTATCCCAACTACAAATTTTCGTTTAATTACATCCTTTTCATTAAAAAGTTAGGTAAGAAGTTTTTAAAAGAATATATTTTAGCTAAATTTAAATAAACTAATTTAGGTGACTTTGAACTAAATTTGTTTAATCAAATGTAGCTAAAATAAATTGATTGCAACCACTTACCTTAATAATATTTTTCAGTGTGTTCTTTCAGTATATTCATATATATTATATTGTTTAAATAGTGACACTTAGTCTGCATTTTAAAATCTTTATTTAAATGTAACAAATAACTTTTTGTATTATTGTAAAACCTTTATTTGAATATGGCAACATAACATTGCTCTACAATATTTCTATGAATAAATCTCTGACAGAGACTCCTCCCCTCTTCTATCAGCCAATCACTGTGTGCACAGTTAGTAAGCATGCTGACATCATCCATAGCAACAAGGTCAACCCCGCCCTTACTCTTAGCTTAAGACTTCTCTCAATTCCTTAGTAAAAGTTTGTCTCCGCAGCTTTGTGAATAGGTTTTAAGAGTGAATACAGGCTCTGATCTTGTATGACTTTCCATGCTTATTTATTTATTTCTTTTTGACTTTTACATTTTTTATCAAAATATCACAATGCAAATATTCTGGTAAAATGGCAGACTCTTTTCAGATAACATATGGCCAGCTTTTCCAGTTATTTTGTCTTCCTTAAACCCCATGCCTGCAAGCTTACATTCATTTGGCTTAAACGCAACCTTCACACCCCAAAATCCATTTAATGCTTAAACTTTTCCATATTTTCTGATAATCTCTTAAACTTGGATGTAAATCACAGTATAGAAGAAAAGATCTGTCATTACCTCCATTAAATCATGACTTGCACTCTGGCTAAAATACAAAGTCGTAATTCATTTGAAATTTGCTCATTTGTGTTCGGAACTTCACTCAGCTTTTCCATAATATCACTCTTTTTAAATCTTTAAAACATTAAAGCTGTTCACACCAGTTACAGTAACTTTTAAAGTTTTAATATTCAAAACAAATAAAGTCCACACAACAACTACTACAGTAAAACCACAAATAAACAATATTGTTGTAATTATGTTCAGAACAAAATATTTCAGCTAAAGATAGCAAAAAAGCAATTACAGTCAAGCAGACTACATAGAGCTCAAGCTTTAAAAGCAGCAGACTATAACTATAGTTAAAGGGCTACTTCACTCCAAAATGAACATTTTGTCATTAATCACTTACCCCCATGTCGTTCCAAACCCGTAAAATTTTAATTTTGGGGTGGAGTTCTGTAAATTTCTTACAAAAAAAAAAAAAAGTACAAATCCATGTACCTTCAGCATGTGTTTTAACAACATTGTCTGCTCCTCTAAGATGCTGTAATTTTACAAGACTTGCCCAGACCCACCTCTAAACCAACCAATAAGAATGAGACTCTTAACAAACCAGCCAAGGAAGAACTTCCAGAACTTCCAGAAGCAGAGGTGGATGTTAAAGCACCAGCTTCAAAGGGTGCAGGTAGAGTAAGATCCAGCCATCAAAGCACCACACACACACACACACACATTACTAATCCCTTGTCTTCATACAGATACTTTAATGGATGAAGAAGGGATTTTTGACCCAAAGGAAGATGACATGGGGATTGGAGATGAGAAAGAGGAAGATCCCAAAATCGAGGACAGGAAAGAGGAAGATGCAGCAATCGGGAAAGAAGATGTCATTATGTACGACAACGAGGGCGAGATAGAAAAACAGCTCGCAAGGATTAAAGGTGCTCTTCAGTATCATGCAGAAATATTCATGATATAATGCAATTAAACTACTGTTTACCTATTTTACGAAACCGAGGGCTGACTTTTTAATTTATTTTCTGTGGTAATTAACAGCATGTCACTGAAAGCTATTTAATCTGCATTTTTACATGTCTAATATCATTCTATTTTCTGTTTATAAAGATGAAAATCAAGGTCCTGGTCAAGATCTAGAGGATGATGTGGCAAATTATAACGGTGATGATGACAATCAACCAGAATCTGAGGATGAGAAGCAGGCAGAGCTTGCTGAGATGTAGTTCCTGATCACATGATGTGCCCTTCAGCTAAAGACTGTCACAGACTCTCATCAGTGACCGTTCTGAACCTCCCAGCGGTGGGAAAGGACACCTGCTGTAAAGACTGATTTGTGCTCGGTGAATACTGCACTACTGTGTAATGAAGGATATGAGTTCAAGTCTCATACGCCTTACCAGGACAGGCATGGTGAAAACGTTCTTTTTCTAGTACTGATTTTAGGTTAAACTTGAATGTAACTACTACTCTTCTGACATTGAGCCTTTCAATGAATACATTATGGTGAATTTTCCCTCTTAAATGAAAGATGCTTTGTTTTTGAACAAAAGCAACAGCTGTTCTGTTACAAAAGCTACTTTGTCTTGTCGTAAAGGTTTATGTTGTGTCTTAATGTCTAAACATTTTAGCAGCTGAAAAATTCATAGGAATATTAGATGTTTAGACAGAAAAACACTTCACTCATTTAACAGTGCAATCCAGTCTTTTATTTGCTGTAAAAAGTTACTTAATTTCTTTTTAACAAATAATTTTGGGAACTGTAATTTTTTTGAAAGAAAATGTGGGTTTCTTACTGAATTTCTGATCTCAATAAATATTTCAGTTGCACTTCTGCCTATAGTGTGCATTTAATATAATATAATATAATACATAAATACCATAAAATCCATTTAAGGTTGAACTTTGTTCAGCAAAATGAACCAAGTCTGGATTCAACTGTAGTGTTGTTTTTCAGTAGTCAAGCTGTTTGAAACCATACACATATACAAAATCTTTGAATATATTCTAAATTACAGCTAAAAGTGTTTATCAAAGCGTTTTCAAGTGTCATGAACTGCAGTGAGAAGCATTATCAAGAAGTTTAAAGAGACCAACACAGTGGAGAACAAGACGGGCAGAGGCAGGAAGCAAAAGATTTCAAAACTAGTAAGAGAGGTTTCTAAAAACCCAAAAACAACTGCCAAGACACTAGTGAATGATTTAGTCAAGTCTGGAATTGATGTCTCAATGAAGAGAGTCGCTAGAGCCCTGCGCAGGAATGAACTGCGAGGTTGTCGACCAAGAAAGACTCCACTTCTGAAGAAGAGACATTAAACCCCAAGAACAGCGTTCCCACAGTGAAACGTGGTGGTGGAGTATAATGCTGTGGGGGTGTTTCGGTGCATTTGGAACTGGGAATCTCATCAGGGTTGAAGGAAACATGAAAAAGGAAGACTATAAGAAGATTTTTAAAGACAACCTCAGAGAGTCTGCAAGAAATTATGTTTATAAACAAATTTTGGGAGAAGCACGTATGAATGATTAATCACAGCTGACACCTCATTTCCCAATCAGCCTATTATCTGACTGACCTATCAGGGCTAAGAGGTTTTCCTTTAAATAGAGCGAACTCCCCTTCTCTGGTATCTCATCCCTCTGCCTCCTCTTACTCCGCCTTTAGACCTCACCTTCCTTAACGACGCCGAGCTCTGTCCAACCCTCGCCGCCAAGGGGTTAAAATCCCTAGGGCTCGGAGTGCGCCGAGCTCCCGGCCCTCTCCCCGGACAGCGCGCCTTATTCTATTCGACTGATATTATTCCTGAATAAACTATTATGTTTAAAAATGCTGTCTTTATAAAATTCACTTTCTGTCAAACATCACTTGGGAAATATTTGAAAAAAAAAAAAAGTACAATTTCACAGGGGGGGCTAATAATTTTGTCTTCAACTGTATATATTTATATTATATATTTTGAAAATATTTTATATTTATATATTCATATATTTTAAATATATGCACATATTTAATATATAAACAGCTTTTTTTCTTAGATACATGCATGTGTTTATATTTATATATATATAATAAATATATGTGGTAAATAAAACATAATATGCAAACAAAAACTTTATTTTGAATTACATTTGATAGCACTATAGAAAATATTTAATTTTAGTCATCTTTACATGAGTAATATTAGTCATCAGTTGTTCTGTGTTGTGTATTATAGCTATGTTTATTTTTAATAAAGATTTTAAACCAATTCTAAGATCCTGGAACTAAAACCGTTCCTAGTTCCTGAGGTACAAACACGCCAAAAAGCAAGTACTTCCAATAGTTCTAGGTATTTTGAAAAGGTTCCTCAGGAATAAAAAGCCCCTATTAACATTCTTTTTTGGAAGTATTAAAAACTGTGTTTTTAAACACATTTTCTTGTCAATCTCTTCCTACTGTTCTGTAAAGACGTTTTAATGTGAAGTTGTCTCAAATACTGTTAGCAAACCCTGTCACTTTTGCTTTGACGTATCGTCCTCCCGAACAAGACATGGCACTTCTTAACACATTTGCTGCATTTATGGGTGCTGTTACTGCTCAAGATAAAATAGTGTTTTTATGCATCCAAAACCTTATCCATGTAGTTTTTAAATCTTTTAGAGTCCTTTAAATTTGTTTAGTGGGTATCTAGTTTTAACGTATCTATGGGGCTGTACTCTGTACTTGATTTTAACTCCTGGACTATCTGTATTTGATATTGCAATGAGTAATCCAGCCTTCTCTGATCACATGCCTGTAATTTTATTATTTTTTTGGTCAGAAATTAGCCCATGGCGTGCAAGTCTTTTACTTAAACCTGTAAAAAGTTAACTGCAGTATGTTATGAGGTATGGGATTGCTGAGAAACTAAATCTATACAACACAATTTGTAGTGCGGTAGATGAATATCTCCGTTTATAGTATTACACCAGTGAAGCTTACAAATCATTACAAATCACAAGTCATGCCAGTTCTCTCACATTCTCTCAAGACAAGCTGACCGCAAGTGGAAAAAAAAGGATAAACTGCAGTTTTCATGAGAGATTATGAAGAATTCTCTTACTGTGATCTAAAAAGCAGCGAAGACTGCTAAATACAAATAATTTTCTGATCTGATCACTAAACATCTTCCCAAACCTTGTGTCTTTTTTTTCCACCAGTGACTCTGTACTAAGTCATCCTGTTAAACTTTTTGAGCATTCTGCTTCCCTTTGTTGAGGGAAAGTTTTTCACTTAGATCTCAGAGGTCTGTTATTCTTTGTGTGATGCTCCTTTATAGTGGTTTGTCTTTGAGCCACTCAACTTGCACTCCTGTAAGGAAGTTGTGGATCAAGGCCTTTAAAGGGTTACTTCACCTCAAATGAAAATCTTGTAATTAATCACTTAACCCCATGTCGTTCCAAACCCATAAAAGCTTTGTTCATCCTCAGAAACACAATTTAAGATATGTTGGATGAAAGCAAGCAGCCTTGTGACTGTCCCATTGACTGCCAAGTAAATGACACCGTCAAGATCCAAAAAGGTATGAAAGACATTGCAGTTTCTGCCCTTTACTCATCTACAGCCTAATTCCTAAGGTTTTAAATGATCAAAATGCATGTTTTAATTAACTGAAATCCTGAAACATACAATATTTAACACCAATTTATTAAAAGTTTAATACAAATTACATTTTTAATACTTTTTTTTCTTATATTCTGTATCATATTTAGCAAATTCTGTTTTCCATTCATTGTAATGGTTTCATTAAATATTATGCATTAAATATGACACCACTCAACACAGAAACTTAGAACATGCAACACTACGATGACCGGGAGGGGACGTCTTTGGTTCACTTAGTTTCGTCATGGCCACGACATATTTACTCGTGGGAACGTGATAATAAAACGTGGCCACTAGATATTAATTCGTGGGAACGTCTTATTATGTCGTGGCCACGAGATCGTTTTGTCGAGGAAAGACATCCTTATGTCGTGGCCTCCAGATGCTATGTTGAGGGAATGACATCCATTTCATTAAACATTTTATTTAATATTTGTATATTCTTCTTCTTCTCCTCCTTTTATATTTATTTCATATAAACGTATTTATTTCCGCAGTTGCTGTATACCTAATTAACGTTCTCTATAGCTATTGCTAGTATATTTATGACTGTAGACTATATGCCCGTGCGTGATGATAAATAAGCGTGCTGTGAATGATTCATTCCTCAACGAAGAAGATTCAACGGCTGCACAAGGCATTAGGCTATACTAATAATTATTAATTCGCAGAAATACAATGAAATATATATATTTTAAACTACAATTTAAATTACAGTCGGCATAACCAAAGCTTTATTAGGCTACATTATATATAGCCTACATAGGCTCTATATATATTAGTCGAACGTTGTGTAAAAACATCGAAATGAAGGCGGAGGGAAACAAATATAAAAATACAATAATAGGCTAATAATAATAATAAGACAGGGATGGGTAAAAGTTAATTCATCTTGTTTGTGATGCAGTTCATGTTGAAGCCACGGGGTGGCGTGGTTGAATAAAAAGCATAAGTTGTTGTTAGAAAACCTAAAAGGGCTGTCGTGTATGCAGAGCTGTAGTGAAATCCAGCTCAAAGAAGAAAAACAGGATCCTCTTCAAGACAACATACTTAACTATTGATAATGTATGTGATGCGAGAGACAGCGTATATTCCTATTCTAAGAAAATCATTTTGCATTATTATTTGTAATGATCAAAAAGCATTCAAGTATTTAAACTAGATCCTGGAGGGCCAGTGCCCTACAGAGTTTATTTCCAACTGGCCTTAACACACCTATCTGGAAGTTTGTAGTGTGTCTTATGCCGAGTTCAGACCGCCGACGTGTCGCAGACACCCGTAAGATATTTGCCATGTTAAATATCTGGATTACCTACAGCCAATGAGAGAGTAACATCCAGGGGCTACGAAGGAAAGGAAAGGACGTGACATGTGGCCAAGTATCGCCCATACTAAGAATTTGTGCTCTGCATTTAACTCATCCAAGTGCACACACAGTAGTGAGGAGTGATCAAACACGCACATACACACTGTGAACACACACCCGGAGCAGTGGGCAGCCATATCGCTATCGCTGCAGCGCCCAGGGAGCAGTTGGGGGATCGGTGCCTTGCTCAAGGGACTCACCTCACCATTGAGAGTGGAGACAGCACTGGTTATTCACTCTCTCCACCTTCAATCCCTGCCAGACCTGGGACTCAAACCCGCAACCTTTCGATTACAAGCCCGACTCCCTAACCATTAGGCCACGGCTGTGGCTGTGCAATTTGTATGGCAAGCTTCTTTTGCTTGCTATCATTTTTAATAATAATCCTCACGTTGTTTCCATGTCACTTCTCGCGTGGGTTTGGCAGTGAGACAAAGTTGTCTGCGATTCTTCCTATTGTAAAGGCATGCAGTGTGAAACCCCCTGCCGCCGATCTATCATGCAGTGTGAACACAGCAGCGACAGAATGCTACCCCAGATAGTCATGCAGTGTGAAAAGATCTGTGACGCGACTACTTTGACAATCATGCAGTCTGAACTTGGCATTAGTAAGAGCTTGATTAGTTGGTTTAAGTGTGCTTAATTAGGTTTGGAGTCAGGCCACTACTGCCCCCATGATATGGTACTATGATACGGTCTAAATCCTGCCTGGAAATCCTCACTGATACTATTTTTCTCTAAGAAGGAATATAATTGTGAGGATACTACCTTTTCTAGTATTTTTGAGATTTGAGATTGGTCTGTAATTAACTAGATCTTTGAGGTCAAGTTGCAGTTTTTTTTTATAATGAGAAGTTTAATAACAGCCGGTTTGAAGGCTTTGGGGACATTTTACTAATGACAATGATGAGTTAATAATAGAAAAAAGAGGATCTATGACTTCTGGAAGCAGCTCTTTTAATAGTTTAGATGGAATAGGGGCATACTTGTTGTTGGTTTAGATGATTTAACAAGTTTATACAATTCTTCCTCTCCTATAATAGAGAATGAGTGGAATTTTTCCTCAGGGGATCTACAGTGCAATGATCTGATGCGATACTGTAATGTAGCTGACAGCTGCACACTGTTTATATTTTATATCTAATAGTATTAATCTTGAAAGTAAAATATTGCATAAAGTCATTACTGCTGTGGTCTTGTGGAAAGTCAGTACCTGTTGATGCTTTATTTTTTGTT
>JAUCMR010009129.1:0-15518 GCA_032357425.1 Enteromius argenteus | reverse complement strand
TTACCCGCCACCTTCATAAGCACACGCTCCTCAGTTGCTCACCGGCTGAGCTCAAGGTCGCTACCTCTGATCTGGTCTCCTGTCTGCCCAAGATACCTACCGCTGGATTCACTCTCCTTGGATAAGGAAAGACTCTTTGAACTTTGATTGTTTCATTTGTTTGCTGCCTCTGCTGTTCTCTGTTGAATGGAGATATTTACGTTGTGATTAAAATCACCTTCTTTGCCTGAACTCTTGTGTATGTCCCTTGTTCTGAGTGTGACAATGCCGCAATGGGCTTTAATAACAACCACTGTTATTATTATTATGATTATTATTATTACTATTATTAGTGCTGTCAATCTGTGATCATGATTAATCACAAATTCAAAATACTATGGTTTACCTGTAAATATATGTATATTTCTGCTGTGTAAAAGTCTTAACATGTAAGTTCTGACTGAAACTCACGTTTGTGATGTTACACCCTTTTTGTTCTTGAGTTGCCAGGTATACGCTCCAAGTATAATGCACAGAAGTATAAGGATTTATTTTCATTTGTATTTGTCGATACACTTTGGATGGCCGTAATACGTTATAAAAGTAACCCAAAAAAATGCAACCCATACACCGCTCAAAATAGCCAAACTGTGCAGGAAAACCGTGACCCTGGCAACACTGGTTCACTGCACCCTTATCGTACAGATAACCTTCCGTGCTGTGATGACAGCAAGAAGTTGAAGTCATTGGTTTAAAGGAGATATCTCTAAAATGCCGGAAGATGTAAGTCACAGGAGAAAAGTGATTTATATTTTTATCTTATTTGTGGAAAAGTATTCTCCTAGCATCGCAAAACTGAAGTTGAGCCACTGATGTCACATGAACTGTTTTTTGTATGAATTTGTACGAATGACCTGAACCTAACCCCACCCCTAAACCTACCTGTCACTTGGTTTTAGACAATTAGCATGAATTTGGCACCTCGTACGAATTGGTCATGAGACTGTGTTGGTTCATTTCAGTTGTATTGCTGTCTATGATCAGATGACTCTCTGATATCATCAGAAATATCTTAATTTGTGTTCCGAAGATGAACAAAGGTCTTATGGGTTTGGAACGGCATGAGGGTGACATAACATTTTAATTTTTGGGTGAACTAACCCTTTAAGTTCTTTTCGGCGTTATCAGGAGAAGATGCATGTCCACGATTGTCATCCTCAGAGGGTTAATAAAAGGTTAAGTTAAGTCTTCATATTATACATAAACATGTATGTGTCTTAGTTAACATTAAATCATAATTTACTTTCTTTTTTGTCAGCCAGGTGCTCTGAAAAAGAAACATCATGACATTAAGATGCTCTAAGCCTTAAAGTCCTTGAAAAATAGTCTCCTCAGTTGCTTCATTCATATCTGCCTTCGTTTGGCTCTAAAATCCCCAATTAGTTTCTGAAGGATAAAATAAAATGTTAGCTAACATTTTTCTCTTGTTAAATATCTTGTTAAAGTGGGTTGTTTGTGTTGTCGGTGAGTCTCTAACACAAGCGCATAAACTTGTATGAAGTTTGTCCCAGAGAACATTATTTGGGCTATCTGCCCTGACGTTTATTTAACATAAGAAGTAAAGAGGATGCAAAGGAGCCAAGTGCTCATGTTAGTTAAAACCTGGAGAAAAGCAACTGATAAATCATCCTCCGCCATCTATCACACCTAACCTGCCCAAATGACTCGAGTCACAGTCGGTCTTAAAAAAACACACGTCCCATGAGCCAACTCCGCATATGGGCCCAATCAACAAATCCCAAGCGATGGAGATTCATTTATAATTCAGCGGCGATTTGGCAACAGACATGCACATAGGCATTGATCATTGTAAACTACTTTCAGAACACCGTCTTTGCCTCTTAAGCTAGGGCAGCCGCAGAAAATGGGTTTATATATTTGGGTGAAGTGGCACATCTTCATTTTCAATATCCGCTGGGAACGGACAGCAATTAATCACTTGAGCCCTGGCAGGAATTTATTGTTAATAGTTGTGGTGCATGAAGCTAAACTGAAGCATTTTCCATATAGTTTTATCCTGGGCTAAATTTAATGGCTTCTGGATGACATTTAACACACTCTTTTTGCAAATTAGAAAAAACAAGGTGAAATGTTTTGCATGTTAAACTACTTTCCCATCCGAGTTAAAAATTTTGGGAAAGCTATAAGTGTAGGACTTCAAAAGTCACTTTTAAGACAACCCTGAAAAAAAAAGGGCACCGTTAGAAACATCTACCAAAATTAAATATTTATACACTGCATGAAAAAAAAAAAAAAAAGCATTTTGTCAGTATCCAGAGCTACTTTTAAACCTCCACCAGTGGAGAAACAAACTTTGGTGTAGTTTCAACATCTGCCGGTAGGTTACACAGTGTCTTCTTGCCATTACGTTATCTACACAAACGAGCTACAGAGGTGTGTTCAAGTTTTCACAGGATAGCCACGCAGAATGTAGGCGGGAATTATGCAAATGTGTTAACGTGATGTGTGAGCTTCGTGGAAATATGATTCGAATTTTAAATGACTCATTTAAATTCACAGTTGACTCTTTCTTTTGAGAGACAATAGATTTATTTCTGATGCTCCTTCAGCTATACAACTTTGCAGACTGTTTACATTCACATACAGCTACAGTATGGTACATACTGCAGAAAAGGTGATTTTCAAAAATCCATAATGAGGGCACTTTAATTTATAAGATTTATTTATTTGTTTTATGAAGAGCTTGGGTAACAGGCTAGTAAGAGACCGACACTTAGCTATTCTTTTTTATTATACAAGTGTTTCATTGAAAGTATGTGTAGACATGTATTAAATTGATCCAAGATCAGGTAAAAACCCCATAATGAATAATGCATTTTTAAACAATGCAATGCTATAGGACTCACCAAGAGCTGTGGGAGTCGCTTCCCTGCTGGTGTGAATCACGATCACAGTGTGAATTGTGGTAAAGCTGAAAGGACGCACATGTTACCGTGGAGTGGGTTATGACATCCTCAGACCATCGTTTAACAGCATGGAATATTCTCAAAAAATCACTATTCTTGAGATCTGAAAGTATCTATCTTGAGAAAATTGTTACATTTAAATACTGTTTACATGTAGAACCAGCATCTTAAACCCTAAGCAACAAAAAAAGGTTTCTTGGTTTGTTGTGATGTTGAAGCTTCATTCAAATCTGTTGAGGTAGCTACTTTATTATGCAAAGGACTGTTTTTTTCTGAAAGATGACGTTTGTACAAGTTTAAAGGAGAGTCTGGCATTGCTAGTAAAAAAAGCATAATGTCTACTGTAAGGTTTTGTGTATTCTCTTGATTCATCTTGCAGCTTCAACAAACACAAAATAATTGATGTATTCAAATCAATTAATCTATCTATCTATCTATCTATCTATTTTTTCATCTATTCATCCACCTATCCATCCATTTTACATACTGCAGTTCAAAATTTTAGGGTTGGTAAAGTATAGACTAATTATCTTTCCCTCAGGGAAGTGTTTTCAATAAGTTTCATCTGTCAGGGAATCAGTCCAGATGTATTATTGACTCTTTCAGTGTGATTTAGGAAATGGAATCAATAAAATCACTGAAATAAACCCACACAAAGAATCATTTGTTTACGTTTCTGTTTCTTTTCACACACTGACTTAATTATTTGGTAATAGTGGTTAAAAGCTCATCAGGTTTGTCAGTGACTGTAAGTGCATAATGCTGGTTTGAAATGTGAGGATGGGTAAATAATGAAAGAAAACATATGCAATATACTTTTGATCAGATATTCCTTTAAGAGTTTAATTTAAACATGCAATTTGAGCTCATTAATGTCTAAGAATTACCCAAATATTCCTAACACCTAATGGTTGAGGAAAGTATTGACTAGCATGAGGATAACCTGGAATGTCGAATGATTCCAGCAGTTTATTCATCTGCAACATCAGAGCTTGTCCCCAAAACCAGGTTTTCATGTCGGACTGCCTTTGATGATTGAAGTCTTTACTCCAGTTGCTGTGAAAACACATTTGATTGGTGCTTTTGATCAGCAGCTGTCATCATCCAAAGACATCTGGCATCGTTCAATCTTACTGAAAAACCTAGATGAATTTTTCACGCCGCAGTACCCCACATCTTACATGTTAAACCCCTTTAATTCAAATCTAAAGATCTAAAGGATGATGTTCTACCTGGTTTGACTGTCACTAAGCTAGGAAACCTTCATACACACTTAGCTGTTTGGTTTGACTCCATTGTGTTTATATTTACAATTTAATTTTACATTTTCTTTTTAGCTAACGATAACATGTTCTTACTATATTATGTGTACAATTTTGTTTTACTGTATGTAGAAGTTGTACATACAGTAAAACAATGATTATTTTTAGTACATTTTACAAAAAAGAAAAATTTACCAGCATATTGTTTTCTAAAACTAGATAAAATTCCATATTCAACTATCCAAACACATAGAGTTGCGTAAAAAAAAAAAAAAAAAAAGGAAAAGCATGTGAGATGACATTGCTGACAGTCAGGTTTGATCAATGACATGTTAAGGTAGTTCTGCCTGTTGCTCTGATTGCACCAAGGTTTGCAATCGGTGAACATCTGATGGGCTTTGATACTCAAACATTTTGTTCTTCTCCACTGTGTGCTAGCAATGATGTCCCATGAAGCGATCAGAAGCAGATCTTACCCATTCATACGCCTCGTTCTCCTGTCAGCAGTCACCTCCCCCGTGCGACTGCGGGCTGGGGTGACAAAGTGACAGCTTAATCAAGAATGAGTAAGACGAGCATCGTCCTTGCCCCAACTGTTCAAGTGGAAGGGAGAGAACAAGAGAAAGAAAGAGATAAGGAAGAAAAAACGTAGTACAGAGTAGTGCTGGATGGTATGACCAATCACTGATTTTTTTGCATACCTCTGTGTAGATTTACTGTACAGTGCCCGCAAAGACAAATACAATGAAAATTAATTACAATTTGTGTAATTTTCCATAAAACAAATATTATTTATTATACTTTAAAAGGTACATTCTACTGTACTGCGCAATTGTAATATATTTCTGTCATAATTTCAAGTTGGACCAAACCAGTCTTATTTTAATGTCAGTGAGCTACTATTATAGTTTTTATAAATATTTTAAATTACATGTTGTTTTCATTTTCTGCTTTCCTGTTAATTGTAATTGTTTTATTATATATATATAAATATTGTTTTTAATTTTCAAAATATTTTTTCATTGTGCATTCCAATTAATCCCAATGAAACTGCAGTTGGTTTATTTTAATGGCAAAAAAAAAAAATAAAACAATAAAAATAATATCTAACTATCTATCTATCTATCTAAACCCAGCTCTATGGGGATTCTGTATATATTGAGCAATACTGAGAATGTGCAACATATTATTATTATTTTTTTTTTTTTTTTTTTCTTCCTAATTTTAAAAGCACACATTTGGAATATTATTAAATGTGCAGTTTTGAGGTTGTCGATTTTAACTTGTGGAACATAATATGAAGGGTATTTTGCACTGACGCCAGACTCATCATTATCCCATGATTATTTAAAAATGAAATACATTCTCTGCCACTGGCATCATTAAGCAGAATTGCAGAAATAATGTATTCTCTGATCTGCTGCTGATACCTTTTTTTTTTTTTTTTTTGGCTTACTTTTTTAAACTTCATGAATGATAATTTAACAGTCAGATCTGTCTGGTCATTTCCAGCTGTATTGCTCTTTTAATTTAAGTAATGAATGTGAGCTACGCCACAGCCTAACATGCAATCAATGTAAATTTGTAAAAAGTTTTCTTGATCCTTTTGGACAAAAAAGAACAAGATTTGTTGACAGTAACTATGTATTTAACCCAATTGAAAATTTATGAGAATTTTTTTTTCTTTTCTTTATTTAAATGTCATTCATTTATACAATTTATATAATGTACTAAATACAGTTGAATAAAATAAATAAATGACTGGAGGTTGAAGTTTAAAGCAGTAATTTATCCAATCGAACAGGATTAATTATCTTGTTTCACACCCCACTGCTGTAAATATAATTCTGCCAATAAAGTCTATGCAATTCATTTCACTTTAGTAATGTGACATTTTTTTTTAATTGACAAGATAATCATAACGACACCTGGCAAAACTGAAGTTATTTAAGAGGTGAATCATTCTGATTAACAAGAACTTAACAAATAATGTGCACTGTGAGAATCGTGCACAGCAAGACCAATAGTGTTTATTAAGGAAGTGAATAGGGTCAATTTTGATTTTGTGTTGAGTTAACTCCAACAAGCTGTGTATGCTATTGGAAATGTCTCATTTATTCCTGTTTCTGACAGCCACCAACCTCAGCACCACACCAAAACTCCTTTCCATGCCTGGATTTTCATGAATATACAGTAAAGATGCATTTTGCTGGATCGCAGGAAAAATGTGCTAATTATCTCCTGTTGGAGTCGGTTGTTCATGTGGATTCATGATGATAGCCCTCTAGTCTTGTTCTCAGAGAGCGGCTCTCTCCGCGAGTTGTCTCGCTAACAGCTTGGCTTTTAGGACTCAAACTGTGAACTAAGGGCAGCGAGTGTCAAAGCTCCAACTTTGACAATGCTAACTTTCTCTGTCAAACTTGCACATCATGAGCTCCGTCTGTTTAGAGGACTGATTTACAGGTTACTCTCGCTGCAGGGATTTAGGGTCTGGTATTAATTTGGGGGGAATAATTGAATTAAATAAATAAAAAATATGATAGTCAAGATTGTATTAGATTTTGAACAAATAATTTTATTGATTCTGTTCTTTTTAATCAATAGGTTCAACTGAATAAACCAGACTTATGACTAGATTTTGTGAAACACTACCTGCTATTTTACCATTTTGTTAGAATGTTTTAACATTTTGGCAACACAATATAACTTGTTTTAGTATGTTCAGCACATTGTCAGTATGTTTTGACATACAAGTATGTTTTAGTATTCATTTAAAATTAGACAAATCTGCTCCCCAATCTTTATCAGAGTGTCTATTTGCACTAAGTTGGTTTTTCAGTCAGTTGGCCTGAAATTCACATATTCCCCAAATTAATACCAAATTCCTGCACTTAGTGCAAATATCCTGCCTTATCAGCAGTGGCTGTTTACACTAACTCCAACCATCAAAGTGTGATTGGGTTTTTCCGACCCTTTTTAAATTTCAAATCACATCAGAAAATCATTTATTTTCAATAAAATTAAGGAAATAATCACAAAGTTGAAAATAAAGTATTGGCTAGGGTTAGGGTAGGTGTAGGGAGGGCTTTATTGTCCCAATAAGGGACAATAGTAGTGTGTTTAGCACATATGTCAGCATGTTTCAGCATATACCTAGTATGTTGTTTATGTTTTCATGACTTAATGTTTTAGCATGTCGTTAGCGTTTTGCTATAGCGTGATGACATATTTTAGCATGTTATAAGTAGGCTACATGCTGCTAGCAGCACAAATACACAAATGAAAGTATACACTTAACAGTTTTGAATGATGCATAACACTTTTTTGTGTGACCAAAATCAACAAAGTATTTCTAGCTTCTTTTTACACTATTTTTATTGTTTTTTTTAAGTGAGCTGGTCATATCGCTGCGACCAGGGAGTTAATCATAATTACAACAAACTGAACAGGGAGATATAAAATTATAACAACCCTAACCCAATGGGGTCTGAGGGTGCCTTGGGGGCCTTTACACCTTCATAAAAGTTACAAACATCCATGCAAAATTAAACAGCAATTTTTGCAACTTTGAGTATTTGAGTAGCCAGTTATAGGATGTAATTGTAGAACGGCAGGGTCCACATAATGATGTGTAAGGTGCTAAAATAAATAGATAAAAAACTGCTGAATCATTTTTTAATCGCTTCATTGAAATGAACTGTTTAAAAGAATCAATTTACAGAACTAAGAGTTCCCATCAGTACTATTAAGTGTATATTCATAACTATTGAATAGGTTTAGCCCCACAGATGTTGTTATTCAAAACCAAGTGGCAATGAACTCATACCTACTTTGAGGGCTTATTTTGAATTAATGCATTTTGAAGTATCTGTAAATGTGGTCACTTCTGTCAGCTTTTGAAATCTTTTCACCGCTCTCACCGGACTCTTAGAAGCACCTTTCCTTGATCTGCCGCTCTCCTCGGCTCTTCTGTCCACCAACCTCTCACCTCTTTGAAGTCTTTAAACTTTTTTTTACCCCTCTTATAGCTAAAACACACACACACACACATATATATATATAAGTGTAGCCTATATATATATATATATATAGGCTACACTTATAAAAATTATCAAAAGCAACAGTAAGTACTTTTATGTATAAATGATAATTATAATTATAATGATAAAAGGTTTTTATTTCCAATAAATGCTGTTCTTTTGAACCTTCTATTGATTAAAGAATCTGACGAAGAATGCAAAAACATTAAGACAAGCTAGTGATGTGCTAAAGCATGGTAAACCATGCTTGCAAGATGTGAAGAAGAAAAAAGAAAAAGAACAGCCTATGATGGTTAGGTAGGTTTTGAAGCATGACTGCTGGTTTAAGCTGGTCCTAAGCAACTAGCTTCTGCTCAGGATCAGCTTGGGCCAGCACATGACCAGCTTAAACCAGCATCTATGCTTCAAAACCTGCCTAACCTAGTTAGTGTTAAACATGCTAGCAACATGCTAAGGATGAGTTAAAACGTTAAATCATGCTATAAGCATGCTAAAATGTAACAACGTGCTAGTGATGTGCTAAACATCTTAAATCATGCTATAAACATGCTAGGATGTGCTAAAAATGCTAACAGTATGCAAGTTTATGACATGTTAAAATATTTTAAATTAAGCTAGCAACATGCTAAAACATGTTAACAACATACTAGTAATGTGCTAAAGCATGGTAATATCATGCTAGCAACGCATTAAAAATAAAGACATGTTAGCAAATGTACTAAAAAATTTGTGGTTCATTCAGATTCCCTGCTGAAAAAAACCCACTAAAAAACAGCATATGTTGGTTAGGTATTTTTCGAAACTGGGATGCTGGTTTAAGCTGGTCATGTGCTGGTCAAGGATGCACATGAGCAGCTAAGGACCATGTGATGATGCACATGTTTGCTTTTTTTAGAAAAAAAATATTATGCGTTGTTAGTAAGTTTTGGGAAAATAAAACTAGTTGAAATAAGGCCATAAAACTCAAATGGAATAGTCCTGAATAAGACTTTTGAGTAACCAGTCTTGTAGGCTAGAATATTTACTTCAAAATGATGTGGAAATCATTCAACTTGCTTATTCACAGAAAACAATATAATGATTTAAATTTGTAAAGACATGTTTTGAGACCGAAAGCCTGTATGCGAGTGAGTGAATGTCATTAATATTGACAGGATGTGACGTTTTCATGCACTACAGTGAGTGTATCATGATTATTCATGAGACTACATGGTGTTATCCTATGAGCAAGCTCTGTCTCATCATTATTCATGACACCACGTGACATTTTTCTAAGACAAGCGCTTCAGACGCTCAGCAGCAGGCGCTTCACTGAGTTGATGTCACGCTGAAAGGTGTGAGTGTTTTTCGTTTGCATGGCTTCCCTGCAACGCTGGCAGAGCGACAGGCTTTCAATCAATGACCGACACCTTTGAAACGTTTGTGTGCAACAAGCATTTATTACGGAGAGTTTCCAGATTTATGGAGACGTGGATGGGGGCTCGTTTGATAGTCCCAGACACAAACACCATCCATCCTTACTGTGAGTGTGTCAACCCATCAAACCTCTCAGGTTTGTGAATCAACTCCACAGAATAGCCTCCAAAGTTATTAAAAATGCAAAAGCACACGCAAAGTATAAATGCAAGCGGCTGGGAATTGATTTGTTTATTGAAACACCAGTGATAAATGGTCTTTCTATTTGTTTAAT
Source organism: Enteromius argenteus (assembly GCA_032357425.1). Taxonomy (NCBI): domain Eukaryota; kingdom Metazoa; phylum Chordata; class Actinopteri; order Cypriniformes; family Cyprinidae; genus Enteromius; species Enteromius argenteus. The sequence goes on along the minus strand of JAUCMR010009129.1, from coordinate 5,560 downwards.
GTACTGTGAGCTTACAAAACTCTTTGTGTCTTTGTGTGTTTTGTTGTTTGGAAATATAAACTGAAGACTGAAGAATAATATGTCCATATTTGATAATACTAACTACACTGAAGTTAGATAAAACTGAATAACTGACTTTATTTTTCATTACAACGTTCTCATAATTTTAACTTTATATATTAAAATTATTATGATTATTTATTTCTTTATTTATTTTTGTATTTTTTTTACAGCCTATGGGGGCCTGACTGAACTGTAACTGAACTGTAACTGTAACTTTTTTTTTTTTTTTTTTTGGTAACAGTTTATTTTAGACATTGTACTAACAGTAAGTAACTTTGCAACTGAATGTCAACTAGCTAGTTGTGTCACCTAACTAACTTGTCATTAGAGTATTAGTAGACGGTCTGCTTAATAATCTTTAAAGGGGTCGTTTGGAGGTTCAACCACTTGTATAAGTCGTCTTAACTGAAATGTATGTTATCAGTGTCTGTACAGAACCATTCTATAATAATACAAATCCAATCAGTGGATATTTTACAGTCTTTGTAAATGTTTTCCCCTTTCTCAATTGAACCATCGGCCCTTCCCATGATTGTTGATTGACAGTAGCGTTTCACACAGACTGGACTGGTGTCTCACCTCAGACCCGCCCTGAGTAAGCTCTCATCAGTCCGAGATGCAGAGACAAGCATGACTCCTAAGCTATTGAGGTGGTTCGTTGTTGAATGTAATAATGAATATAGCAGTAGTCATTTACCCCCGACATCTGAGTGCCTGAAGACACAGAGGATTAACGCTAATTTACATTTGGTTCTAAAGGGAATGCGCCCTTGCATTTTTTACACTACCATTGAGAAATTTTAAACAAACTATATTACAGACTTTCCATTAAGACCCTAACAAATCAATCAGCTTGTGAAAATTGGCTTTATATGACCCCTTTAACACTTTGATGGGTCCACAACCTACAGCATACTGACTATCAGAAACATTGCAAGTGTATGTGAACTTTTTCTACTGACCCTAAACCTACCCTAACAGTCTACTTTGAGAGTTAGTAGACATGTAGTTGCACATGATTTGAGAATTAGTTGACGTAGTTCACATAGTTACAAAGTTACTTATAGTTTGTAGAATGTCTAAAGTGGACTATCAGATTAAAGTGTGACCAAATATTTGGATATATTTAAATACAAATATTTACAGGCCGGATTTCAAGTGTGCTAAATCTGAAGTATAATCCAAGGTTTCTGTTACTGCCTATATACCCTCAAACGTCGGCTCTATTGCTGTTGTAACTGTTGTGGTGGATGCCACCTACTGTAGACCATGTGAGCTGTGATTATTGTAATTGTTTCATCATCAGTCCTCCTCTGCTGTCACCCTGAGTTGTAAATTAATAATCAGCTCTGCGGACTCACAAGTTCTGTGTGTTCCAGGCTTGCCTTCATGCTGTTCTGCTGCTCAGCGCCCACCATCGCCCGGTTTTGTTGCCTTTGGTTTACGTGAACTATAGCAGCTTCAGAGCAACAGTTGTTCATGTGAGACGTTGTACAACAAGTCAGATAAGACACAGACAGCTCCCAGAACATGTTCAAATCAACAATATGTGACAGACTTTTACTTTCAAGAGAAGCAATTCTCAAATGTGTTTTATGGTGATTCTATAACCTGTCGCTATATGCAACATGGCTCTGATATTCAACATCACATTTAAATCACAGAAGTGCATACATTTCTGTATACGTTGAATTTTTTGTAAAAGTGTTTGTGTGCATAATATATGTTATTGTAATTATTATATTTAACACACACATGCATGTATATATTTCAGAAAAAATGCTTTTTTATATATTAAACATTTATATGTAATATAAATTATGAATCTAAATATATACTTGTAAATACATGTACATATTTGCAAAAGATATACTGTATGTGTGTATATTTATACATAAGAAATATACAAAGCACACACACATACATATGCGTGTGTATAAATAAATATTTAAAATATAACTGAATCAAATAAAGTGAATTAAATTAAAAAAAAATAAATAAATTGTAAGAACTACAGATGATTTTTTAATGTTTTTTAAAAAAAAATTTCAATGAAACCACCAATTAGTATATCAAGCAAAAACAATTAAGAAATTGAATGATTTCATGATTTCACTTAATTTAAATTAAGCTGAAAATAAAAGGTTCTAAATATTAATAAATACTAAAATGGTATATAAGTAACTATACAATTATAACACTGTATTACAGTGACATCAAAAACAACAATAAACTATTGGCTATTCATTATGAATTCAATACAATCTACTAATTTCATTATTTTTTAAATGAAAATAAAATTGTACATATATAAAATAGTTTTAGATGTTTTAGAAGCTGTCCATATTGTATTTTAATATCACTTATCCACTGATATCATACTGTGTGTCTCTGACTGTATAAATGTGGAGATGCTACAGCCACACTTTACAAGTGAAGAGTTTTGAACACGGAATGTGGACACTGATAATCTCTATTCCCAAAGCAAGCAAACCATAAACAATATTCTGTAGCTTTCCTCATCAGATAGTGTCAGATAGCTTCACCAAATACATGCACTGACTGAAAAGGTCAGTTCTCCCTGACGAGAAAGGGACAGGTCTTACCGAGTGCTGATAATTACATGATAGCATAAGATAATAGAGCTGACACTTCAACGCCATAATGCACCGTCATTCAGAGCAACTGTTGTTTTGGGTCATGACGTGTCATTTAATGGCATTTAAACTCAAGTTGGCTGTATTCTTTTTTTTCTGAGTCCACGGCAAATGTGATTTAAAATCTCATTTAATCCTGAAAATAAAAACATAAAAAATTTTACACCATTTATTCACCCTCATGTTTCTCTGAAACTGTATGACCTTCGTTCTTCTGTGGAATGCAAAATAAGACATTTTGAAGATGTGTTTTTGTTCTAGCACTTGTTTCTCAAACAATACTGGACCCAATGAGTTGTGAAATGTTACATGACATTGCTTCCATTAAAAAAGAAAATGCTTTTTGGTGAATTTTGAAATCAGGCTTGTGAACGTGATCGTCAAGTTTAGTCATTTCTGCTAGCAATACAAATGCAATGTTAATTATTCAACTTTTGAATAATGAATCTCAATGAATCTTCTACAGTGAATGGGTGCCGTCAGAATAAGAGTCCAAACAGCTGATAAAAACATCATAATAGTACTGAAAAGATGAATCGGGAGAGAAATGTGCACCATTTACAAGTCCAAACAATATCCAATATGTCAGTGGATTATGATGTTAGAGGACAACATGGGATGTTTACAGTTAAAATGCCTTAATGATGGATTAGTTTCTTACAAACACAGCTTTTCACTTCAAAACGTTAAACTTTAATTGATAGACTGGACTGGTGTGGCTTACGTGTGGTTTATTGTGTTGTTTTTATCAGCTGTTTGGACTCTCATTCTGACGGCACCCATTCAATACAGAGGATCCATTGGTGAGCAAGTGATCCAACGCTACATTTCTCCAAGTCTGTTACAATAATGAAACAAACCTTTCTACATAAATAAATAAATGCATGTTGCATTTGTTCAATTATTAAACCCATTTACACTGTTTGTTTGGACATGTTTACAGGTTTGGATCCATGTGAGCGTGAACTATCCTGAGTTCTGAGATCTTAAAAAAAAAGCCATATCCTACCCTTGTTCTTTTCCAGTCTTTGTTTTATTGTGTGCGGCACTCAAATAGTTGGACTTTTGACCACTGCTAACAATGGATTCTAATTCTTTCACACCAGACAAGGTTGAATAGCCTTACCATATCAACAAATAAAGCACAATATTAAAATCTAAAAGTTGTCCAGCCTTATTAAATGCTGTGCTTAAATTTCACTCTGCGTGCCGCCTCCACTGAGAATGTTGTGCTGCATCATTTTCCTCCCTCTTTTGCTTCTCATTGCAAGGTTTTATTTAGTCCAGAGCAAGAAAAGTCTGTTGAACATTTTGTTTAATGGTAGTGGTGCTGAGGGAAACCGTGCACCAAAGCAAGGCAATTAGTTTCTCTTCTGCTGCCAATCAACAGCCACCCAGGAGAGAATGAGTGTCTAACGTGCGTCTTGTATTCACTCCTGCAAGTTGCATTGAAGAACTTTCCCCTAATTAAAAACCTGATGACTGATTTTGATATGGCAGTTTACAGGAGAGTAAGAACACAGCAAGCAGCAAGTATTGAGATTAAAAATGCATAAGTAATTGAAGCATATGCTTATGAACAACACAAGCAGGTATTGAACTGCCACTGGAACAAACATTTGAAGCATAACTCATTTTTAGCGTACAATCAATACAGTTAATATTCACAATATCAAGTGATGGAGAACTTTTGCACTCAAATATTGCTTTTTGTTGGAGCTAGGTTTTAGTTTAGCCATTGCATCTGTCGCTTGTATTAAATAATGACTGATCTGTTGACTTTTCAGTGCAAGATAAAGTTTATTTTTATACACATTTTATATGCAATAGTAATTAAAATGCTTTAAAATCAAAGAAACTGTATGTGCATTTTCTGAAGAAAATAGCAGGGCTTACAAAACAGCAAAAGAACAGGCTTTGTGCTTAAATAAAATGGTGCATCATAGCCACCGTTGTCATGACAGTCAGTGTTTGTCTGACGTCTAAGCACAAATAACCAACAGCGCAACACTTTAATTAGATGCACTGACCAGTGGTTATTTTGATGCAAGGACAGCAGAATTCAGCACTGGCAAATATTTGCATATACATTTTTAAATAAGTAATGTCCTATGCATTGTAGGTCAATGAGGAATTTTCAAAATTAGATAATTTCATTAAAATGTATATAAAAAAAAAGTATTTACAGTTTTAAAAAAGTGTAGTATTCTTGCCAAAATACAGTAAAAAAGGTAATAACCAGAAATACTATGATTTAAAATAGGCCTAATAGTTTTCTATTTCATCTGTATTTGAAAAAAAGTCTGTTGTGTTTATGAAAACTGTATTTATTGGATTATGTATTTAAGTATAAGTAAAAAGTAATATTGTGGCATATTATGGCAATTTTGTTTTCTTTATATATATTTTAAAAATGCAGCAAAACTGAATTTTTAGCATCATTACTCCAGTCTTCAGTGTCATATGATCCTTCAGAAATGATCATAATATCATTATTTGCTATTTTAAAAACATTTTTTATTGTGTGCATGTGCATTTTACCATAATCTGTATACTATTATATGTTTTATTTATATTTTGGATAAGCTTTTATTTTTTTTCTTCTTTTTTCATTATAATTTAGTTTAGAGTTTATAATGTAATTGTGTCATTTATATTAGATTTTGACATTTTTATATATTCCCAGTTAGTGATTTTAGTGCTTTAGCAGTGTTTTTAATATATTTTGTTTATAACAACTCTGCTATATTTTGACATTCAATCATATATATACAGGTCCTTTTCAAAAAATTAGCATATTGTGATAAAGTTCATTATTTTCTGTAATGTACTGATAAACA
>JAUCMR010008915.1:0-15537 GCA_032357425.1 Enteromius argenteus | reverse complement strand
GTTTGTTTTTTTGTAGCATAGGATTTTAGGCCTAATAAGACAGGTAGTTTGACACAAACAGCTTAAGAAACTAAACAGGTTGGGGACACACATACTTCCAGGTGCTTAAAATAGCCCTTTTCTATTATGCTTTGTTTTCTACTGTTGAACTAAACATTGTGTTAACATAATTGGATTAGTGTTGAACTGATATACACAATTAAATCATGTAAATTCAAAGTACTTAAAAATGTAATTTGCATTTGATCTTTAAGGTCACTTTTTATATTATCTGCATCTCTCGCATCTTTAAGTCTGGCATTGTGATAATTACTGGCAACACCTCCATTAACATTTGTGTTTCTTGAAAAATGGAAAAAAAAATCGAAGTGTGTAAAGTCATCGACTGGTTGATTTGGAAATGGACCATCTGCGGGCCTGTGATAAGTCTCCCATGTGTGGCGGGGCCAGGCTTCTGTTCTCTTCTTTCTGTCTTGCAGATTGCAGATCAATGCAGTCACACTGGAGACCCCCTGACTTCACCCACAAAGAGATTTGGTTACCCGTTTACTTGTCTGGGAAACAAGACCCCCAGCACACCACGAAGACTCCTTTTCTTCTCTTGTCACAGGGCCTCCATTCCATTTCCCAGCCTTTTGTTCTACATTTTTGCCTCACATATTTGGTCTGGAGGCCTGAAATGTTACAATAGTCCCTAAACAGTTTGGCAAGAGGGAGAAAAAGAAGACGAAAGAGAAATAAGACATTTGCCTCTCAAATGGAGAGCGAGATGGGGTGTTAAGATTTTTCTATCAAGGATTCTTTGTTCCTCTAGCAACCATGGTTACATGGAAAGGTCAGAACTACGTGGCCGCTGCTTTGACTGCAGAGAAGAGCACACATTGTTTCACATATAGTGTTTGCACTAGACCGTTGTGAAGGCCAGTGTGGGTGTGAGATAGTAACCTCACTGATGTGCTTCTTAATATTTAGACCAGTCATTTGTTGGACCTCGAATAAATGTGCTTTCCAACATCAAAACTTTTTAAAGGAATAGTTCACCCAGAAATGAAAACTTGCTGATACTTTACTCACCCTCAGGCAGTCCAGTCGATGATGATTTTGGTTCAGATTTGGAGGAATTTAGCATTACCACTGATATCACTTGATCACCAATGGATCCTCTGTTGTGAATAGGTGCCATCAGACTGAGAATTTAAAGTGCCCCTATTATGGATTTTTGAAAATTACCTTTCATGCAGTGTGTAACACAATTCTAAGTGAATGAAAACATCACGCAAAGTTTTAAATCTGAAAGTGCACCATATATATAATAGTATTTTCTCTCAAAAGAATGATTCAACTCTGAATCATTGAAACGAGTCATTTTTAAACGAGTCCCAAGCCGTTTTGTGTTAACGTCAACATTAAACATTAGCATATTGCCCACCCACTTGTTGGTCTTTTCCATTGGTCTGAATGAAGATGCAAATTCATTTTTTATGAAATGTACAGTTGTAAATAATACATAAAGTGCAATAAAGGAAACGCTTATATATTTTTCAGACTAGTCTGGAACAACACTTTATGAAAAGCTCAAAATCTCAAAATAAAACAAACGTAGCATAAAACAAACAATGATTTTTTTTTTTTTTTACCTCACCCATTGTCTTGCCTTAAATCAAATAAAACACACATTCCCTGAATTGTATGTGCCAGACTTATCAATCTGCTTCTGCAAGACCAATTTGGCCCAGTATACAGTGGTTTGAGAGTAAGGGGGAGTGTTCCCCAAGGCATGGTCAAATCAGTAACTGTGCACAGGATGTGATCCTTGCTTTACTCGCAGAGGGCATGGAGCAGGACACGAGGAGATGGAGGACATTAACAAAGCGTGAAATTAAAGACATCGCACAGCAGTAAGGCAGGTCCCATCTCTTGGGGACCTGCCTTGGACTGCGCTGGGGTAATAGAGCCTGCCCTATTACTGTAATGATCTGTGGAGAGAGGACGAGGGACATGGGATGGAGATCTGAAAGGGATACTAATCATATGCTCATAGGGGTGAAAGCTGGACAAGCTCTATAAGCCCTTAGTGAGCCGATGAGTATCATGGACAGGTGGAATCCGATTAGTGTTGTGTCTGTGATGGTTTTTATTTCTCTATACTTTTTCTTTGTCAGCCTTAACAATAAAGATATACTGTATATATATATATATATATAATTTTTGTTTATGTTTATTTCTTGTGCTGGCCAGTAGCTGTGAATTTACCCTGTCAGCATTTTATTATAAACGGACACAAATAGTTTAGACACTTAAGTAAAATATCACATCATTTAACCGTTTTATGACATATATAGTAATTTCTAAGCAATAGCTTGACGGTTGCATAGGTTGGAAATAAATATATTAATATGTTCAATAAATGAACGTTTATTAATAGGTTGAATACATAATAATTAAATACACTTTTGTGTAGTTTATTAATAAATGTTCACCTTTTGATTATTCCTGATTCCTCTAGTAATTATGTTTCTGATTTTTATTATGATCTGATTTGTGTTATTTGATTATGTGACAGTATTTTTTAGAGCGTATGTATCATTACCTCTTTCACTTTAAAACTGCACTGTTTTTAACCATACTCACAAAACACTGGCTATAAACTCTCTCACATTGGCTCCGAGTCATCAGGCCACCCTTGCATTTCTGTTGCAGCAGCACAAACAACAACCAATAATAATTCTTAACTTGATTTGGCAAAATCAGTTTTCACTTTATGTGTATCTGAGGGTTGCAGGCAAAGTTAAATTTGACAAACAAGAAGCAATTATTGTCTGCTGGCCATCTCTGGAATGGTATTGACCTCAATTGCATTTCATTGTGATGCTGGAAATTACAGACCTGACCACTTTACTTTACATTTTATTACTTTGCGCTAAGCCTGTTTTGCATTTTCTGTCTTTTAAGATAAGAAGTAATTTTAAGTATGATTCTTATCCCCACCAAACCAGCTAAATCCATTTGATTGGATAACTGGAAGTCAAAAGGGTCCAGTGTTGTTTGTTTTTGGACCCCACTGACATTCATCCATTACAGTAGGTGGAGTTTTGTAGTGTGTTGCAATTTTGTTGCAGTCCATCCAAAGTTGTTCTCAGGCAGTGTGAGAACTGAACAAATTGTGTGTGGTGGGACAGTGAGCGTGGAGCTGTAATAAAGGCTTGCTAATGACCCTGGTGTAAGGTCCAGCACCAGAACATCACAACAACAGAGCTGCTGTCAGCTTCTCTTTGCAAATGCTCACTCTCCCTTAATGGAACATCTGAGTCAATAAAAACAATCATCACACTCATTGCCATTGAAAGCCAGGAAATCATTTTAGCTACTCAAAGAAAGCAAGCCCACGGTGCATAATCTATCGCTTCAGAAATGAGCACTTCTCTTTGCTATTCTGGTCAAGTATGTGTTGAGGTTTGGTGTTAGATGCCTAATGTTATTTGTGGCTCTGTGGTTAAAAGTTGTTCTATACAGTTTGAACATGTTTTTTAATGATTTCTATCATTCACAGTGAAGATTTTCACCAAATTCTTTCCTCTATAATGAACCTCACACACTCAATAAACCCCCAACGTGGGCTTCCGTTTTGCCAATGAGGGTCAATAGCTGGACAGGGTGTCTCCAAGTGCCTTCTCTTTTTCAAGACATTAATGGAGCTCAGCCAAGACCCACAGAGCAGTCCCAAGGGTCCTTCCCAGATATCCGCAATGATACCCAATCTGGCCCCATTAGCGCTCTCTCCACCCATCAAAAACATGACTTCACGAATGCAGAATTAAAAATTAACCATCTCATATCCATTTGCTGATGGCTCCCACAAAAGAACATGAAAAAGCAGATTCCCTTAAGGCTTTCTGGAGAAGAAATGACTCCTGCAACCTTATATGTGGAGGAAAGTCGGACAGTGATAACAGGAACAGAATGGATGAAGTTACTTAAACAGACCCCAATGGTACTAAACTAGGAACTTGTGCAACAGCTGTCAAATAAAAGATTTGAGTAGCTACAGGCATGATGAACTCTGCGATAACTGGGCCAATTTTTTTCTTATTTTATATAATATACCATCACACACAGTATACTGTACTTGTTCCTTTATACATACTATATCAAAAGGATAGTCCAGCAAAAATTAGAGAAAATTTCTGTAATTAATTACTTACACTCATGTTGTTCCAAACCCCGTACGGCCTTCTTTCATCTTCAGAACACAAATTAAGATATTTTGATTAAATCTGAGATCTCTCTGAGCCTGAGCATTGGAACTACCACATTCAAAGCCCAGAAACACTGTTTAAGCACATTGTTAAAATAGCCCATGTGACATCAGTAGTTCAACCTTAATTTGACAAAGTTACAAGAATATGCTTTGTGCGCAAAGAAAACAAAAATAACGACTTCAATTAACAATTTTTTCTCTTCTGTGTCAAAAAGAAGATTCATACAGGTCAGAAAGCACTCAGATTTAATCAAAAATATCTTCATTTGTGTTCCGAAGATGAACAAAGGTCTTACAGGTTTGAAACGACATGAGCGTGAATAATTAATGACAGAATTTTTTTGGGGGGTGAACTATCCCTTAAGAAAGACATCAAAACAAATAAAAATGACTGTTTTACCGTATTTTAAATGATAAGCCTTTATATACACTGGATTCGATTCAATTTTATTCTATTAAAATCATCCAATTAGAGATGATCCTCACCCACTCCACTGTCATCTCTCACTTCATAATCTGACTGACTTGCACCGCTGACATACTTTGGAAGTCTTACATTCTTCTTCTTCTGACATCTTCTCACATCAGTGCTGTTCATCTCACTACCAAACATTCTATAGCTTTGATTTTTCAATAACACACCATCAAAGTCACCATATTTTTCGAATTTTTACCAGTACAACTTTCATCCCTGTAAAGTTCTGTAGCACTAATGTGCAAATTTCTCTAGCTAAAATATATTACAAATAAATAAATAAATAAACAGTCAACAAAAACCTACTGGAAATACTCTCCCAGCACCTTCTGAAGTACAGTTCTTGATTCTGATTGGTCAATCACAGCATTTTGCTGTTAAATGTGTTTTGTATATAATACGTTTCGTACATAACTGACTCTTGTTTACAGTTACTGATTTTGCGAGGCTACATATTGACAACCTTCACATTCATAGAACAAAAACTAAGGAGAACATTTGCAGCAGAAAGCCTAAAAACATCAACTGTGAGTGCTGCCATGGTTATAGTAACATAGTTTTCATTCTTAAAATGTCCCAAACTATTAGATAAAAGGATCCTCCATCATACGGACAGCTTTCTCAGGGGAGCAAATCCTACTAGATAGAATTGATTAATATTTCACATTTCAAAATCACCAACAGTACATCTTAATCCTGAGGTGTGGCAGCCCTTACCTGTCAAGAGGATTCTGCTCTCCATTTCATAGCAGCCTTTAAGTGAGCTTACGGGTTCAGCTGCTGCCAGGGGATTACTGAGAGGATACCAAAAACACCCATAGCTGGACCGGTGTGCTAAATCACAAATGCTTCTTTGTTAATTTGATACTATTATGCTATTTATGATAGATCTGGCCAGACATTTATGTGCAGATGTGTGTGATGATGTCATCATATTGTAAGATATGCTTCCTGCATATGACACACCATACAAATCCCTCCTTGAGACTTGACCTTGGTTGTATTTTATGCATTTTTCGTGTCTATCCAAGATAGTTACTCTGCAAAATTCAGCAGCCAATAAATAAGTGTCTCCTTTCAATTTCTATCTTACTGGGCTTATTTTTGCACCCTTTATTTAACAAAACAAAAAGCCAAAATGACTCTGCCTTAAATTAATAGATTCCTTTCAAAAGTGTCTGACTAGTTTAATGACAAATGAGAACTCAACAAATGAGAACTGAGAAAAAAAAGAGCACAAGTGTAGAAAATTGTTTCTACATCGCTAATATCTGGCCAAAAATGACAAATGAATAGACTGCTGGGCGTTATATTTTTTCTTAATTTCATGTGGTTAAAGTAAATCATTCTTTTGAAGGGAAAATGATTCTGGCCACCTGTAATTATACTGGGATTTATTAAATATTTAATTTAAAGTTATATTATTTAATCATTTTAATTCATTTATTTGTTGTTTTACTTAAATTATGGATAATGTAAGCTTTAATAATGAGTGTTTTATATTTCTGTAGGATGTGTGTGTGACTGGGCTGATTGATATTGTAATAATATAATACGTTGAAATTATTACATACCATCTTTGATTAAATGGATTTTATTTAGGTTAAATCTAACTGAGTTTCTGGATTGGTTTAGGTTAAACCCACTAAATACCAGCGTCTCATAAAGCAAGCACACTAATCTAAGCGGGGACTAATCTAATCGATTCGTGAACGGCCGAATGGTCACGAATGTTTCCGAAAAAGCGCGTTAGCAACCTGTAAACCAGCCAGAGCCAGGCAGGCAGGCAGGGAGGGAGACTGCGTGATTGAGGGGACTGTAGGCAGGCAGACCAGCAGAGAGTCTCCGAGCGCTCTGGAGCAGAAGTCCGTGAGACACAAACTCTGGATTCACAACAATAGAAGCTTTTCCACTCAACCGTAGTTATAGAAACCAGTCTCAGTAACGGGATTATAACAGCCGCGTGGCACATTAGTAAAGGAAGAGTCGTTACTCTGTGGAATCAAAGAATTTTCCAGTCGATTTTCAAAAGTGGATTTGTACGTGGCCAACTGAACCGGGTGAAACGAGCGGTTGCCGTGCACGGAAAGAAATGCAAACCGCGGCGGAACGGAGGGACGGTGAGTTCAACACGTTTACTTTTTCGTTCGGTCTTGTTCATGACACTTGCTTTGCATAAAGCAGTACTTTGAAGGCGATAATTATTTGCATTAACGAACAAGCTTCTCAGCCACGAGGGTTGGAGCGATCGCGAAATTCTAGTAACGTTATTTCTCTGAGAAACTAACGGGTGAGTTGACGTCGGCTAAGCTAGTGTACTAGCTAACAGAGCGATTTAAAAACTTAAACATCTTTAGTTTAGGGTGCTTTGCACACACCACCACTGTAGGCGAGTTCCCCTCCCAGAATAGCAAGTTGTAAGCAAGACTGATTAGATTGTCTTGCTGCGATTCTCATTTTAGTGCCTCGTGGTCTAAAAGCAAGTGCAGGGCGCAATGTAGTTCTGTCATGCAAATGAACTAACTAATGATGACTCGAAGTTGAACTATTGACCACATGTATTCTGTAATACCCGGCGCATATTTTCTCGGGGTAAAAGGCAACATACAGAACAAGTGACGCGGGACACTCTTATGTCACTAACGTTATAGGGTGGCTGTGAGCAAGCTCACTTCCCCAAAGATGCTTCATCTCGTGTAAAATATGCCACAGATTAGTGTTGTGCAATAGTGTCAATGTTTTATTTACTTATGCATACATTTGAACTGATTCAGTCTGGTGTGATTAGGAAGAAGCGTACAGAAATTAATTCAAAACACGTACATGGACAAGATTTAGTGCATTTTTTTCAAGATGCCACCGTCTGTGGATGAGCGTGCATATTTTAAAACGCACACTCCCACATAGATGTATTATACTGTATATGTAGATGTATAATATTGGTCTTTTTTTGCAGTTTTCACCAAAATGTAGCCGTAGGCTGCCTTTTTTAAAAACGATGTCTGCTGACTTCAGTATTTCTAATCGCATTAAAATCAAACATTGCTACATCGCATAATGAGTTTTGTACATGTTCGCAATGTTTTACGAAGCCGTACAAACTAACACTTATATTCACACTGTTCTTTGAGAAAGTCTTATTTGACCTGTTTTTGTAGATATTTTGGTGGGGCTTCATAGAAATCTGTCAGTGAGATTTCAAGCTCGTGCGTGTTAAAATGCAAAAATCTAAATCCTTTATTTACTCACGTTTATGTTGCTCGCATCTTTAAGGCTATTTTTTTCCTTGTACTACAAAATGATATTTTCTGCAGACTGGCAATCTTGTAACGTTACCTTTCAAATTCATACCATCTTATTTCCAGACGTTGCAAATGGTGACTGAGGCTGTCAGTCTCTGACATTCTGCCCAACAGCTTCTGTTGTAAAAGAAAGGAAAACATAAAGTGAATAAATGATCAGAGACTATTAATTTGTGAGTGAACTGTCTCTTTAACATCGCTCATGCAGCAGAACAACACCACTCTTGTTATGCTATAGACATTATGCATTATTTGTTATGCTGGTTTTGTTGCCCTTTCCCAGGTCCTTCCACACAGCATTTCTCCACGTCAGAAGTTATTTTAAGCAGGGAGCCTATAATATACATGACCATACGTGAACACTGCAGGCAAGGCTTTCAACAGTTCAGAGTCTGTATTGATTAAAAATAAACAAACAAGCATATATGAGGAACTTCAGAGTGCTCATGAAGCATGTCAGCAATATCAAATGATCTGGAAGAGCTCAAGAGCAAGTTTCGTGCAATTGCATCAGAAGTCTGGAATAATTTGGCCAAAGATAACATTGTTTCTTGATCCTGTGCAGTCTTCTGTGCTACTGTTCGTTTGGACTGTGTAATTAGTTTAATATTTTTTCAGTTCTGGATTTGTTCATAAAGACAGAACGGCTCCTGAGGCTAAAGGCTGGCTGGAGAAAATCTGTGGTCTGTATTTTCACAGGCATTAAAATGAACTGACAATATCGCCCCCAGTAGCACACGTGTGATTGGATCACAGGCACTTTTATGTCATCGTATTTGTTGCTTTGGTGAGTGACTGAAGTAAAATCTAATACAAAAAAGTTGTCTGAAAAGGATTTTGTGCATACATTAACTCTAGGTCAGCATGTTGGCAGGTGTCAGTAAAGAGCATGAAACATGTAACCAAGATACACAGTTGTTTCTAATGGATCTTTGAGGTTTTTTTTCTTAGCAGTTTTGTCAATATATTTTAGTATCTTCCACCCACTTACCTATTTTATCTTGGCAGAGGGAACTAATTGGCACATTCAAAATTCTTGGCCCTCCGCTGACGCTGTCTTATGGTTTCCATATGTGCTGAATTTGGATAATTTCAGGGCCTGGGCTCTAATGAGAGATTTTATTTCTGTAATGCATCGGTTGTGGTGTCTGGGATCAACATTTATAGGACTCATATCTGGGAACTGTGAGCCTTTTGGACTTCTCAGTGGCACATTGGGCTCTGGCATGGGAATACACAGTTTTGTTTTTTTAAACAATTCAGTCTAGTCAACACTTTTAAGGAGTCATGTGGCACAGTCAGTGTGGTCAAAATATTTTTAAAGTTGTAAAGGTTTCTGCTTTTTCAGGGAAGTTTTGTTCATTTCAAGAAGGTCATGAGCACATAAATAAAAGAGAAAGCTTTGAAAGACTACATTTAATTGATTTGTCCTTGAAAACAGGGTTTTTTTCTTGCCTCAATTGTTCACCCTGTAGTATATAAAAAAAACGGACCCCTTAAACCCCTGTTTATACTGTCCAAAGTAGAAATATAAATATGTGCAAAACTATAATAAATATAATAATAAATTAATATAGTTTTTTTTCAAATCAAAGACCTTGATCATGTATCCTTACAAAAATGAGTTAACTATTCCTTTAAAGTGACCATCATTTGTTCACTTTACTTATTGCCTTTTAACTTGGCCTTCTGTGAAAGGGTTCAGTTGCTCACTTTCGTTTGGAGCCCTATGACTCTGGAAGTCATCCATTGTGTTCTCTACCCAAGTTGCTGTCATTTTGAAATGACAGAGTTTTCATATTTCTCAGCCTCTTCAGTGTTTAGAGGCCTGTGAAGAAGTTAAGTGTCTGGAAGCTAATTCTGTAGTAATTTGGCTGCTGATTAAAAACAGGTTCTCCATTAGTGGGCCTGCTGGTGGCATTATAAACCATTTACACCACAGTTTTATGGGACATCTCCATTTAACGAAAAGTGGAAACAGACTTTGGCCTAGAAACGGCCCAGACCCTTTATAACAACGGTAGCTGAGGCTATTTTGAAGGGCCCCCCATGTTTTAAGTTCTACATTATTTGCTTAGGTTACTGCTTTGATGGTTTATGCTGAGAGGTAATTGATAGGCCTTGCTCTGATTTATTTTGGAGAGTATCTGAGCAAAGATGGAGGCCTTACTCTGCAAGTTGTATGCTACTTTTGAAAGCCAGCTCTGTTATTGTTTTCATCTTGTTCACTAGTGAAAGCCTATTCTTTTGACACTTGTTAATATTGGTGCATTCAGTTTTTATGTGTGTCTGATATTAGATCATAATTCATTATTTGACACCAAAAATAAAACATGACCTCTTTTAGAGCTCATGCTATGGCTGGATAATATAAAAAAATATTAACCAATGGCATTTACGGTTGCCAGGTTCATAAAAGTGTTGCAGCTTGCATGTTAGTAATCAAAGCAGCTGATTTGTGGTCAAAGGTTTGCAAATGTGCATTTATTGACTTTGCATCTTTACTCCTGGCTCAATCAGCCATATTTATAATGCGTCACTGTTTGTATTCATTTCAGAATGTGTAGCAGCTAATTTTGCACAGATTTTAGTACTTCTTCTGCTAAATACCAGCTAGATGAGATGGACACACACATAGGCTACTTGTACATGTGGTTTGCGGGGACTCTACATAATTAAAATGGTTTTTATACTGAGCTAAGCAAATTTTGTGTTCTTAACCTTAACCCCAATATCTATTTTAATACATTATAATGACGTGATGCTTAAATTGTAGCACTTGTAGCACTTAAAACTAACATATTTAGTTTTTTTTTTTTCATAAATTTAGAAAAAAAAGAAAAGAATGTTAATTTATTGGCCTTAACATAAAAATAATGATCCGTGTATCATTTTCAAACGCTTTAATATGTCTAGATATTACTCCTACCATTATATAAGATTCTGTTCATACCGCCCACCCTTGGCTCTTGTAGTGCGCCTATGACGCCACAGGCCATGTCCAGTTTCTGGTTTTGCGTGTGACTTATTAGATTAGTGCGTTAGTCACCGGGCCCCCGTCACCATTGTGGTGGCTCCATTAGGCAGAAGAACGTGTCCAAGGTACGATTACTTCCAGAGAGTTGTGTGAAGGTGACCTCCCCCTCCAATCCAAACACGCAGATACACGTACACAGTTTCCCTTTCTGTCTTTGTTGATTCACTTCTTGCTAGTCTTTTCTGTCACCGCGATTTTCAATAATCCAATAAACTCAGGCAGCCGCTTGTCATATTGTCATGCATGTGGTCCTGTGCGCTGTCACTCAGGAAGATGAATGTAGAGGGAGTTGCGAGTCGCAGTACTGATGGAGAGGATTCTTTAACGTTTATGCAGCATTAATGGCCTTGTGTGTTTAACAATTAAAAAATTAGCCGTGGGCTCCTTTGAATATTGATAAGGGAGGCTCTTGTGCAGCTCTGTTTAGATTACTGTGACGTGCAGTCGTTGTGGTGTAGGTGGGTTGACTGTTAAACAGTGATTTGGATTGTAGTGCCTGTTTTTAAGCGTTATAGCGTTATTGTGGCATCAGAGTTAAGATATTCACAAAACCAATAATAGTCAATAGTAGTAGAACACATTATATAGCGGACAATTTTGTCAAACAGGACAGATGAGTGTGGGAGTGGAGAAGACTGTCCTACTTCCTACTGAAAATATAAATTGGAGAAAACAGTATGAGCTGTGGTAATGAAAGTTCACCCTTTAAAAATTGATACTTAACCTGTTGATAATTTGGTTCCTCAAGACTTTCATAGTTCCTCTTTTTGTCATGTTTGTACGACAGGAGCGCATTTTACTTCTAAGAACTACCAGTGATGTAAGTAACTAACAAACAAATATGAAACACCAGCTATCTGGGATTTATAAAAAGCCATGTAAAAATATTTACCCCACAAACATGGAAAACCACAATAACAGCATTTAGCTATACCTGTTGTCTGCAGCATTGTGTTCTTTTCTCAGCCTCGATCACATGTAGCACTGCAAGTTGTCATAGTAGGTTTCAGATTTTCACACTCTTTCAATTGCGTAAATTGCACGTTTACGTTCCATCTCCATTATCACGAAACCCACGATACAACAAAAACAAGTTCCGATCGCAGTGTCCTCCATTCACCAGTTGTTGATGTTTGTAAATAAAGATGTTGCTGTTGGCCGCTTTAAAATTTCTACTGCCGGTGCAAATGCAACTAGGAAAACAGCCTGAGGTGGAAATCGGTTCCCTAGGAACCTCAATGCTGGATAGTTCCTAGAACTACGCAATGCGAAAGCCCCTTTAGACTCAAAAGTTCCCTATTTGAAGTCCCCCAAATACAGGCTACAGTATTTCCGTGAACTCTACTGTAATTATGACACAGCTGCTTGCTTTCAAACTTTTTATTAGTAGAAACTGGGAGTATTGATAAATTAATTAATCACGATTAAGTTTTAAGAACCGCGCGCGGCCCGATTTGAAGCTTGTTGCAAATTAGCCTACATTTTGTCAATAAAATTCTCAATTGTGTGGTGTTATTATACTCCCTTGATGGATATTTATTACTCTTGATCAGGCTGCCTCTTTCACCCATGATTGTTGAATAAAGTCATTTTTAAGAATTTTGAATATTCTTTGACTTTAAAATAAAAAATCAAACATTCAGATTTTCTGTGTTCGTCAGGCATCCTTATAATGATAATAATAATAATAATCTTTATTTTTATAGAGCTTTTAAATGTTACTTCTCAGAGCGCTGTACATAAGCAAATAAAACATCCAAAAACACTATGTAAAAATACAAAATAAGCAAAATAGAAAGAAAACATGCATTTAAAACACTTAAAGTATTAAGTATTAAAAAGAATAAAGAATCCAATTAAAAGCTAGCCTAAATAAATGGGTTTTAAGTGTTTTTTTAATATAAATATTAAGAGATGTTGCTTGACTTATTTCAATAGGTAAGGAGTTCCACAGTTTATATCAGTGAGGCAAAAAATGCGATGATGAAGTCATTGCTTTTTCATTTTAGCCTATCCAGTTTAAACCTAGATGCAGCAATTCTGCGATGTTCATTTAAATTTTAAATGACATGAGTAATTAATGACCAAATTTAAATTTTGTAGACCAAACTTAAAGTTTGTGGTCCCCAGCAGCTTTAAAATTGGTTAAAATGTGAAAGTCTTCTATTGTGTCCCAAGCCTCAATGCAAGTCTTCAGTATAGTATAAAGACTTTATTCTCATTTGCTTGGGTTTGCTTGGTTAATCAATTGGTATTCACCATGTAGGGATGGTTTAGTGAAGTAATTGGGCATAATTGCAGTCCAGCTTCAAATCAAAAGGTCAGCACTGACCAGCTGCTCTGAAACAAATCTGTGTTTGTTTTATTTTAGCAGACATTGTGTTTTTTGCTCATCAGAAATACCTCCGCTAGCACTTTCTCTTCTCACTGTATGGTCACCTCCGGAGCGAACTGCGGAATATTCTCAATTCATCCTGACTGAATGCAGAAAACAAGTCAGTTTTCTGTCAGCCATTATAGAAAGATATCTTCCGCAAAGCATACAGCAACTGCTTCGGTTGTGTTGAAGGAAGCTAGGTGGTGTCTTAAGCTGTTTTTAAAGGGTATATGGACAGGGATTGTAGTTTTTGATGGAAATGGCTTAGAATTTTTTTTGTGTGTGTGTCCCACTGAGTGCAGTCTCCAGACTGTATCATGAGGACAAGAGGAAGCAGCTTGCAGGAGAACGGGAAGATGCAGTTCTGGCGCTTTATCTTCCCACTGGTGTGCCAGATGGAGAAGACCGAGGGAGTCCTGGCATAGAGGGGGTGCTGGTGACTGCCCAACCATCACAGAAGGGCTCCCCCCTCTTTCCAACTGTGTCTGTCCTCTGGACAAAGACAAGAAGAGACCGTTTAAACAGAAAAGTAACCGTGGCAATGTGATGGATGGTTTTTCATGTATGTGAAATTTGTATTAAAGGACTGAGCTCTGCAGAAACTCATTTGGTTTGAATATAATCATGACTGTTTTTTTTTGTAGGGCTCAACTTCAACTTCTGCATTTTTAGAACATATTTATTTTATTACATTTTTATTTGAATATTCATATTTAAAAATAAATGAACAATTTTATTCTTGCCTAAAAGCTAGTAAATTGCAAGCAATATTTTTTGTTGAGCTCTGTGGTTAGTATGTTTGGCACTATAACTGGTTTAGAGCAGATAAAGAAAGTGCAACTTACTTTAGTGGAAGCATGTTTCAACTTTTAAGCCAAGACATGATTATAATGCTTTGTGTCGTTTTTTTTTTGTTTTGTAATTACTGTAATGCACTTGCAGACAGCCAAACTTGGAGACTTTCTGGATTCTACTGATTTAATATTTTTGAGCTACTGTCATAATCGTTTCATAAACCGCAAGTGATGTTGTGGTCAAACTGCATGTCTGGAAACTCTACGCCGGATGTCTCTCACTCATACTGAAGGACTGGACTGTTTCTCAGAAAGCCATGATTGGATTTAATCCAGATAACAGGAAGCAAATGACTCTCATAAAATTAACCAAGGTAAAGCAATACAAAACTCATAAAGACTCTGTCAGAATCTTGTTCCTGGGATGTCTGTATGCCAGCATGTTTTTCCCACAGAATATATGAGAGTTTCTTGGATATAATGCATAATGTATGGGCCCAAAGATCTCTTATGTGGCTATTTCACATCCATGAGGAACTATTGGAAGTCTACAGATGCATTGCAGGTATACATTTGGAGAGTGCTCTGGATTTTAATATACAGTTGAAGGTACATGACGAGGAGTAGATTTATTCTTAGACAGTAACGTATGAAAGGTAAAGAGAATTATCCCAGCAGAGGACAAAAGGAAGAGGCTGTGAGGAGTGCAGTGCCACCACCTACCAGGAAACAACAAATAAATGCAGAAGCTGTGACAGAATTGTCACCTCAGCATGTGGAGTATTAGTCACAGCTGACCACCTAATGTGCTCAAGCCATGGTCCAAATCAGAGTGAAGCTCAAGAAGCTGAATGTGACAGATACCTTCTACTAGTATGAAAGACTGTGATAAGTTGATTAGTTGATTATTAGGTTAAAAGGATAACTGAAGGAGGTGTCAGAAATCATTAGCACTTCTATTAATGACTTCTATTAATGTTCAGAACCTGAACCTGACAGCCCATCATTATTAGTTACACAAGAGAGGCCAGAAATGATTGTTAAAACGATATCAGTGTTATATGCTCACCCTCATGTCGTTCCATACCTGTAGGCTGTGGAGAATAACAGGAACAATTCTGAGGAGTCTTTATGCTGCTTTTAATACGTCGGTGTTCATAGTGACGTCTGTTGAAAAAACACCATAAAAATATAGTCAATATAGATTAATCATATTTTTATCATGATAACGATATTTATGACCCACGATCAGTTAATAAATATTGTCGCGATTTTACAGTATAAAGACCAAACT
>JAUCMR010008623.1:2197-15565 GCA_032357425.1 Enteromius argenteus | reverse complement strand
TATCAGCATGGCCATGGAGGTGACAGAGACTATCGCACTCACTCACTGCTGTGTAAATCCGATCATTTATGCTTTTGCATTCCAAAACTTCAAAGAATGAAACTTCCAACACAGCTATTTCTACTATCACAACTACATAAGTTTAGGTTAGAATTTGCTAAGAACAACAACTTTGTTTCACAATATTTTTAGTCTTCTTTTTTTCTTTTGTAAATGAGTGCTTATCATTTAAGGTTCATGCATCATTTATTATTTATTCACGCATTGCACCATATAATGCAATTTAATATTGATGTAACATTTGTTCTTTCAATGATAGTAACATATATATTAGTACATACATACATACACACAAACACAGCCTCAATTAGTGAAACCTGTTTCAGAGATGGTGTTCATGAATAAACTAATATCTTTCACACATGCTTAAAATTTAATTGATGCATTAAATTTAATGATTTTATAAAGAAGCTTATATTTGTTTATGTATATGCTACCTGCAAACTTCAAGTGCCGAAAAGGAGCTTTGTGCCCCATCCTTGTTTCATTTATTTATCTATTTTGTTGTTAATTTTTCTTTATTATATATTTTTTGACACTTAAAATTACCAGCGTGACTGAATCACCAAGGACAATGGTTTCACTTCAAAATTGTCTTTACTGTTCTACTGAAGAAAAGAGTCACCTACAGCTTGGATGGCTTGAGTAAAAGTAAATTAACCGCAAATTTTCTTTTTTGGATGAACTATCCATATAATCTTCTTTCTGACACTTTCACTTTCACAGCATTTTAAGTACATTCATAGGCAGCTGATCTTCCTCTGTAGAATCTCTTTCTTTAGCAAGCCAAATACACTTTCTGAGACTACTTTCTGGAAACTGGTGCTGATATAGTTTAAGGCTAAGATTTGGTACCATCATTAAAGCTTATTCTGGCCTAGTTCAAGGCTGGTAATGGGTAGTTTATGTGTACAGTTGAAGGTGCAGCCCTTCAAAGTATACTTCATTTGGTAGCGTGGGTTCTCTGTAAAGTTTTCTCTTTGTCTACTGCCTTACTTTGTTGTTGTTCTGTCTTTTAAGTTTCATTTTCCACTGTGACACTATGGCCAGGACCAGTGTTGCCACTTTTATGGAACAAACTTGTGGTACAAACTATGCATGATACAGTACTTGCATACTATTCTGGATGATGACACGTGTACCGTACCATATGTGAGACTGTATGCACTGCACGTGGATACTTACATCACGTAAAAAATGTGTATGGCAAGTGACTTGTCCTATACATTTATGAATGTCTTGTTGAGAGGAGGTGAAGACTTAATGTGTCAACAAGTTTTATTTATGAGCAAGCTCCATTTAAATATTGAAGCTACTTCAACTTAAAACATCTAGTAAAAATAAAAAAATCATGTAAAAATCACCTTGCTAAGTCTAACACATCTGTGTTTCTACAGACTGTTTAAGTCTAAATAGTCTGTAGAAAAAGAAAACTTTGAGTTAAACTCTTGCAAAAAAAAAAAAAAGAACCCACAAAAGAGCAATGGTAAACCATCCCCTCCATTGGTTTCATGTTTTCTGTTTTAGTTCCTTACTCATTTAAATGGTGCAAATACAAATCATTGTTTTGCAATGATAAAACACTTAAAGAAAACCAAATTCCATGTACAGTATATAAGATGGGTCAGGTAATACAGGCTATGGAGATCTTTTTTAAAAGCACTTTTAAGTGGTTTGGTGTGTGTAGAGCGTGTAAAACCACATGCTAAAACATTGCTCAGCTGTTCTGAGTGCACATGCAATCCTGTGCATGTTTTTTTTTTTTTTTAACTAGTTATTTATTGGCTTATTAAAGCATTTTTGCACCATTATAGCACTATGACATTCATATTGCATTGTTCCTTTTTTCATTCACACATAAGAAGACTGAACATTTGATGCACAGCATTATAATTTCCTCTGTAGTCGAAACATGGTGGGAGCCAATAGAGTCATTGCTACTGCAGCCAGTATGAAACTACTTCTGCAATCTGCAAAGCCCCTACCCCATTTACCTATACAAAGGAAGTATCACAAACCAATAGCCTGAGAAAAAAACTATAACAGATCATGCTTTTTTGACCGATCTCATATGATAAGATCTTATCTCATCTGATCTCAACTTCCCGTCTTTGCTCCGAAGGTCAGGGGGCAACATCAATTATCACACTTGTGAGTATTCCTGGCAAGCACATTATTGGTTTTACATCTTTTTAATATGGGGTTAGCATAAATATGCCTTTAATATGCCTGGAGAGCACTTTAAATATGAGCCCTTACCCCAACTTTTACAGCTAACACCTTTTGTATCAGCTTGAAATGGTTATGGTTTCACACTTTGGTCTGTAAACCAGCTATTGGAAACATTCAATGTTACAGAATAAGTCTGAATGTCACAGGTGGTTTCCACCACAGATCGAAGCTCATAGTGCTCATAGGTATGTGAAATGTTCTGTTATAAAATGCTAATAAAATGTAAAAGGGTCGCTTTAATATAAAAATTAAAAAATATGTGATTCACATTCAATAAATTCAACAATAATGCATGATTTTTTCTTTTGTGTGTGTCTATATATATATATATATATATAGTTACATATATTTCTTCTGAGGAGACATATTTAACGCATATTGCTTGTAAAACTGCTTTGTAATTATATATATATTGTGTACTTTTGTGTAATATATTTAAGTGGTGTACAAATAAACTGGATTTAATAAAGTGTGTCCACCTTTACAACTATAAAAAAAAATATGGGTTGCTGTTCCTTTTTTTAAAAAAATTAAATTATTAGTTATTTGTAAAACTAGTTTAATGCCAATTCATACTGTTATTTATTTATATTGTTATATTTATACTGCTATTTTATTAATACTGTTTTTCTTTGTTAATTTGTGTTTGTTTATAGTACATACATTTTAATTCACACACATTTTGATGATAAAAAGTTATTAACATACCAAAAAACAAATTAATCCAGTAAAGTTCTTTACTACTTAATTATATTTCAAATTTGCTATGACATCAGGCAAATCATCATCCAAATGTTGCAATACCACAAAGTAATTGCTTATTCAAATAATTGCATTTTGTTGGCAATGGTTATTTATGTGTTCATGAATATGTATATAATTGTGTTTATATTATTTGTTTATAGTAGTAATATGTTTATTTGTCTACGAATGCAAAAAGCAGCCACATCGCATAAAACGGCTGTATATTGTAATATATTTTACAATTATTTCTATGAATTTTTTTATAGCATTATGCTAACACTCTCTGTTTGCCTGTTTGTTTAATCCAGTTAGAACACCTCTGGGTTTCTGATTATGAATTCTACACCTGCACTGCTGAGGTACGTCCAAACATCATCTCCAAATATAGTTCAGAAAGCAAGAACACTAAGAAAGTGTTCATTGGAAAAAATAAAATTAACATACAATAAACTTTAAACAAGTTATTTTTTATTATTATTAAGTCTTTAAGTCTGTCACAAACAGGACCACTGCACAACATCCACTGACTGAGATAATAACCAACAGTGTCCCTTATCTAAATAATCATGCATCATTCAGGTGAGGTCATACTGCATATTAATATATATATGTGTATGTAAAAGAGGAGCTCTTCGTTACTTATAGTACATATTTCTCTATTTTTCTTTTCAAGTATGGATGGACTACAGCCTAGTGATGCACCATATGATTATTCTGAATACGGATCGGGTTTGGAGGAACTG
Source organism: Enteromius argenteus (assembly GCA_032357425.1). Lineage (NCBI taxonomy): Eukaryota > Metazoa > Chordata > Actinopteri > Cypriniformes > Cyprinidae > Enteromius > Enteromius argenteus. The sequence goes on along the minus strand of JAUCMR010008623.1, from coordinate 11,786 downwards.
GGAGCCTCTCCCTGTTCTTATGGAAATCATAAAGCTATCTTTCTTCCTGTGTTGTACTCCCTGTTTTTCATTGTAGGCTTTCTGGGTAACATGCTGGTGATCTGGGTGGTCTTGATGGGTGTGAGGCTGAGAAGCATGACTGACATCTGTCTTCTGAACCTGTCGATTGCTGACCTGCTCTTGATCTCCTCCCTCCCCTTCCTGGCACACAGTGCCAGAGACCAGTGGATCTTTGGAAATGTTATGTGCACTTTTGTGCGCAGTGTCTACTTTATTGGATTCTATAGTGGGATATTCTTTATTGTACTGATGAGTGTTGATCGGTACTTAGCTGTAGTTCATGCTGTGTTTGCCCTGAGAGTCAGAACCAGGACATATGGGATCTTAGCTAGTATGGTCATATGGCTTATTTCAGTTTTTGCATCCTTTCCTGAGTTGATGCATCTCAAAACCACAAAGATGGCCAATTTAACTTATTGTGTATATTATCCAACAAAAGATTCAAATTCTAGTCATCACACAATTACTTTTGGCATATTTAAAATGAATGTCATGGGTTTAATTCTTCCACTTTTTGTGATTGGATTTTGTTACTCAATGATTTTGATGAGACTCCTGACAGTTCGCTCTTCTAAGAGGCAGGCCATGCGTCTCGTCATCGCAGTGATGGTGGTCTTCTTCTGCTGTTGGGCTCCATACAATATTGCAGCTTTTGTGAAAGCCTTAGAGCTGAATGAACGTATACCTTCATCTTGTAATGGCAGTCAGGCAATCAATCTAAGTCTGCAGATCACAGAAGCTTTGGCTTATTCACACAGCTGTGTGAATCCTTTTCTTTATGTATTTGTGGGAGAGAAATTTAGGAGGCATCTTTTCAGACTGCTGTACAGGACACCCTTCAGTAGACCGCAGTTCATGAAGACTTACATTATACAGGCCACAGGATCTGTTTACTCACAGACCACTAGTGTGGATGAGAGATCAGCTACAGCAGTTTAAATAAAATATTATTTATAATAGAGACAAAATAAATATATAAACAAATAACTAGTTAATTAAAGGCAGTGCAAGCGATTTTTCCAAAAATGCTTTAGAAAACAGAGTCAGGGCCGAGTACCCACACAAACTTGTAGCCAATCAGCAGCAAGGGGTGTGTCTACTAATGATGTGGAGGAGAGTGCGTTCAGTGACCAGCCGAGCCCAGCGACACAAAGATAAAAACAAAAGAGGAAAATGTCTGATGATAAGGTAGGACTTAAATATAAATATCAGATGCCGAGGTTGCTTTGGTTCTTCTCGATAAGTGAGTAACACCAAAGACTATAGAATATCTAGTCTTAAAGAGACTTCGGTAACATCATGTCTACACCAGACTCGACAGCTAAAGTCTGCCTACGATGGATGCGATAAAGCGACATTGAAAATCACTTGAAATTTGTCTCAGCAAGTCAGAAATAGAACGCGGCAGCAGTTTTCTGTCGGAGATTTGTCGCGCTGCTCGCGTCCGATGTAGACAGTGTCACTGATTATAATGACTTCTATAGACGGTTTCATAAACAAACTTTACTGCGCATGCGTGTTTTTGTGGCCCTAACTTAACTTCCAGTAAACATCCAAATAGAATAAATAACAACAGCTAAGTCCATTCTAGAGTAGATTATTTTTTTGATAACAAGCAAAATATGTTCGCTGTGTAAATTAGATGGATTTATTAAAAATGCAGACTCATTCTCTGCCAGCAGGAGTTGCGAGAAACAAGAGGTTTCCCCTGTAACGGCTATAGACAAAGCAACTCTGAGCTTACAAATGCTGCCTTATATGCAGGATGAAAGGAAAGACAGTCTTCCTTCAGAAATACATACATTACGTGGTTGTAGCCGGCGGCACTAACCAGGCCGATAAACAAACACAGACCGGAAGTTAACTTAGGTCCAGGCGCGTACGCCCGATGAAACCATCTATAGTATTTTGCCGCACCGCTCGTGTCTCGCTTAGACATGATGTAACATTGTTTCTGCTTTGTTTCACAGAACTAACCGTTTCCTGGGTGGCATATAGTACGTATGTGTGGGACGTAGCTATCAAAATAGGGGCGAGCATAGATGAGCATTGAAGAGACCTTTTTTGTTTGTTTTGGTGATTCCAAATATGAACATTGGCTTACAGAAATCGCTTACCCTGCCTTTAATAAACATAGTATTTAATTGCATAGTGAAAAAACCCCTAATGCATGTACTGACAAACAAAAATTCCCCTCTTTAAAAAAAAAATATACAGATGAGGGCAGTTTGAATATGAGCAGTTTGAGTGGAAGATTAAATGGAAAGTTGTATGTACACTTGTATGAGTTATAGACTGTTATAGTTAAAAAGACAGATCATGCAATATAATTAACAAGCCTCATAGTGTTATTTGTGCATACTGTATATCTGTAAGTGTATTTTTTATTTAATCATTTAATTTTTATTCCGAATTTTTGCTTGTTTTCTAGAAACTATGTGCTTTCTATTTTACATACATATGAATATACATGAATTGAACTGATGCAGACTTTTTTGTTTCCCTTTTTCTGTAATTTGTTTGTTTGTTTATATTTTGTAAGAATACATAGCTTCAAATAAAAATAAAGGTATGTAAGTGTGCCGCTCACATTGTAGTGTTATGAGTAATTAGATGCATTAACTAATATTAAATTAATGATGAGCAATACATTTGTTACAGTATTTTGGTAGCATTAGTTAAAACACACACACACACATACACACATAATTGGAGTCTTAAGAACTAGAATGATCAGCATGGTCTCATAAATAGAACCAAAAATAATCATATAATTTGTGGTAATGTAATGCAAAAATAGACTTTGGCTTATATATGAAACACACGTGTAAGGAAGTTTCTGTGTGCATTTGATATGAAATTTGTTGGCATGCATATCATACCCAGTTTTCGCATACATATGATATGCATAATCAACCACACAACCCAAATCCTATCCATCACGTAGCCTAAACACGCAGAGGTTTATTTTTCCATATCTATACCACAAGTTCTTATTTTTATTTGGCATACTATTTATACACATATTAACGAGATCGGGTAGAGAATGACTTTTAGACATAGGGCCCTAAAGGAATTATCAGTAGGCCTAATCAATGTATTTTATTTTCTGAACAAATGTTATTTAAATAAGATATCTGAGAGTGTATTCTAGCCTGTTTTATACCAGAAAAAGTACAATTTAAACACACACACACCAGTTTATGATCACAAGTCAGGTAAGCAGAACCAGAATGCTTCCCATTTGCTGGCATAATATCAGAAATCACTTTGGGGCATTCAATAGACGCTGAATTTATGAACAACCAGAAAACTGAAAAAAGTCACAACAAAGAAAGTGTGTCCTTCGCGATGATTTATCAAATATAATGCGATGAGTAAGAGCGATGGCCAACTTTGTGAAACAAAATAACACGTACTGCACACTTCACAAAACAGGTACATTATGTAATCTATATTAAAACATTACAAAAACAGCCCTACACTCGTGTAGAGCTGAAGTGATAGAAACTGGGTCACAGGCGTAACCACAGACCAGAGCCACTCCTCCACAGCATGATTCAAATTATGCTCAACTGTGTTTCTCCCATGATGAGCAGACTCTAACATAGATTGTCATCTTAGCAGACATTATGATTCAGTCTAATATCCCCAGTACAGCCCTTTTAATGAAATTATGTGCAGTGTTCTCATATCTGACCAGTCATCGTGATTAAGCTTTCACTAGCCAGTCAAAACATTACGTGATGATAGACATCACAGGACAGGATGCACCTCCTGAGGGACTATCCCCATTACCATAATGAAACTGATGCTTGGTGTTTTTGCTCTGTACAAGTGTGGAAAGTTTTCTCACAGAAAAGTGTCACAGACAGGAAAAAGTAAAGACACATGTTGTAATTAATTACAATAGCTATGGAATTTTCATTGAAAACTACAAGGAGTATCATGTAAAAACATATAATTTAGGCGTATACCTCTATCATTTCTTAAAGACAAATTTGGTTGAAGTTCATTCAGTATAATCCGTCCTAAATCTGGCACCACAATTTGAACGTTAACTGACTGGGTAACTGTAACTGTGAGAGCATGATTTCATGCTGTAAAACTGATTTTTGTCACGGTTCATGGGTTCACGATCTCATTCTTGCATGTTGTGTGTATGAATGAGTGCGTGTGTGGTTGTGGATAACGAGCTAATTGGTTTCAGCTGGTGCTCGTTACCCAACCCTATTTAATGTTCGCTAACCTGTCTTGTCCTCGTCAGTTCCTCTGCCTTGCTGGCTGGCCGTTTGGAGTTCGCTCCTTGAGCTTCCTGGTCCTGTATTCCTGGCCGTCTCAGTCCGCTTCCTCCGGTGAGACCAGGATATTCTGTTTGTTCCAGCAGCGCTCACTGCAACCCCTACCTGTTTGTGTTTCTCCTGCGGAGCTGATATCAATTGAGTGGATTATCTTCCTGCTGCACTCCTGACGAACTGTGACTTCTCAGCTTTACGCTGCACGAACTTCTATTTTGAGAGTGATTGACTCAGTCAATAAATATTGATTGTTGCATCTGCAAAACTGTTTCCTCCGTTTTTCACTCATCACAGATTTTACTTTGATTTGTGAACTTTAAATGACAAAACTCACACCAGAAGCGTGGTAGTAGTCACTAATTTACCCAGTTTAGGAGTGTAAGCTGTACATTGCAAAGGGAATTTAACATGGTCTTATTATGCTATACTGTACTTTTCAAGTTTTGTGTAAGTGTGCTAGAATACATTAACATGATTTGAAATCATGTTAATTTTTTTCACACACCTCTTTTTACCACCTCTGCCTGTAACACTGTTTAAGTTCCTGTCTCTTTAAACCCTGCCTTTTGAAACAAGCCTTGTCTGCTCTGATTGGTCAACTACTTCTGGAGCATGTGTTCAAAATGTAACACCTCTTACCATAACCAGGTTTTAGCCCCAGAGGGGCTGTTTTATACATTACCTCAACTAGGATTTACATAAACACATTTTTATAAGTTAAAATATTTAAAATTATTAATTGGTGTTTATTAATCACTAAAAAGACACTTTACAACACATAATAGCTTTTATTTAAGAACAATCTCCATTTAAAACATTTTTCTTACAAACTAAACGTACAGGAGTAAAAAGAAAAGTCACCTACATCTTGGATGGCCTAAGGGTGAATAAATGAACAGCAAATTTTCAGTTGTGGGTGAAATATCCCTTTAAAGCTCTAGTTGACAAACATTTCATCTGTAATACAACTGCAAAATTCACTTTAAACATTGTTTAATGAACTAACAAGCTAAACAAAATGTTAGCAAACAAACATTTTCAAATATTATTGTTCACAGTTACAATGAGTAACAGAGTAACAGAGACTCGGGGTCGTACGGATCCATTTGCAAGGCTTTAATGGCGGTAGTCAGCAAACAGGAACAATGAAGACAATCCGAGAGACAGTTCAGTAAACAGGCAATGGTCACAATGGCAGGCAGCAAGAATCAGAGTCGATATACGAGGTCGAGGGGCCGGTTTGTCCGGGTGGACCTGGTGGAAGGTGGTGGTGAGTGAAGGGTCCAGGATGTCGCTAGCGTCCACCCAGGATCTCTCCTCCGGACCGCACCCCTCCCAGTCAACCAGATACTGTAGGATCCTGCCTCGACGCCGGGAGTCCAGGATAGTGTTAACCTGGTATATGTCCTCGCCTTCTGGTAGAGGGGGAGGGGCCTCTGGAGTGGTATCCTTGTCCTGGTCCCTCTCTCCTCCTGGAGCAGCAGCGGGCTTGAACAAAGAAACATGAAAGGTGGGTGAGATACGATAATTGTTGGGTAATTGCAAACGGAATGATACAGGAGTGATTTGTCTAGTGATTTGAAATGGCCCCACGTACCTCGGACTAAGTTTTTTGCAGGGAAGGCGCAGGCGGAGATCTTGGGACGAGAGCCAGACCCACTGTCCGACCTGATAGGCGGGACCCTCTCTCCGTCGGCGATCGGCCTGTTGAGTGACCCTGCGGATAGCTCATTGCAGATGCACAGGGGGCTGCCTCCCAGGTAGCTTCACTCCGTTGCAGCCATGTATCCACGGTGGGCAGATGTGTGGGTTCGCCAGACCAGGGGAAGAGAGGTGGTTGAAATCCCAAGACACATTGAAAAGGGGTGAGATTGGTGGCTGGTTTCCTTAATGAATTCTGGGCATATTCTGCCCAGAGTAGGTACTCACTCCAGTCTTGCTGGTTGTTGTGGCAGCACGACCGGAGTAAGCGGATTAACTCCTGATTAAGGTGGTCGACCTGGCCATTAGACTGAGGATGGTACCCCGAGGTGAGACTGACGTTTATGTTGAGCTGGGTGCAGAATGCCCTCCATACGCGGGAGATGAACTGTGGTCTGACACAATGTCTTCAGGCAGGCCATAGAAACGGAAAACTTGGTTGAGGAGAGCTTGGGCGGTTTCCCAGGCCTTGGGGAGTTTGGCTAGGGGGATGAAACGGCAGGACTTGGAAAATCGGTCCACTACCGTCAGAACAGTGGTGTAGTTGTTGGAGGCAGGCAGATCAGTGACGAAGTGGGCAGCAATGTGCGACCAGGGTCTTTGGGGCAGAGGTAGTGGTTGTAGTAACCCAGCGGGGCGCTGGTGAGACGATTTGGAAATATTACAGGTTACACAGTCCTTAATGTAGGCGGTCACATCCTGGGTCAAAGATGGCCACCAGAACTTGTTGGTCAGGAGATCTACTGTGGCCTGGATGCCAGGATGACCTGCACTTGGGTTGTCATGGACGAGGTGAAACAAGCGTGAGCGAAGGATCTCGGGAACGTATGTGAGATTACCTGGGCAGTCTGCGGGTACTGGGTCGTTAGCTTGAGCTTCGGAGATCTCAGACATAATATCCCACTGAACTGGGGCTAGAATGAGCGATGGTGGGATAATAGACATGAGAGGTTTGTTGGTATTCAGGTCGTCGAACTGCCGTGACAAGGCATCAGCTTTTGCATTCTTGGATCCCGGATGGTAGGTAATGGTGAAATCGAATCTTGAGAAAAAGAGAGACCAACGAGCCTGGCGAGCGCTCAAACGTTTAGCTGTGCGGAGGTACTTCAAATTACGGTGATCAGTAAGAACCATGAATGGAGTAGACGCCCCCTCTAGCCAGTGCCTCCACTCCTCTAGGGCTGCCTTCATGGCTAACAACTCTCTGTCCCCTACGTCATAGTTTCGCTCCGCGGGGCTAAGCTTTCTTGAGAAGTAGGCGCAGGGGTACAGTTTGGCAGGCTGTCCATGGCGCTGGGACAGAATGGCACCAATGCCCGTGTTGGACGCGTCAACCTCCACCAGGAACTGACAATCGGGGTCAGGGTGACGAAGAATAGGGGCCGAGGTGAAACGTTCCTTAAGTTCCTGAAACGCCCTGTCACTCTCTGGAGTCCACAGAAGCCGAGACGCTCCCTTGCGGGTGAGTGAAGTTAGGGGTCCTGCGACCTGGCTGAAGCCTCGGATGAACCGTCGATAGAAAATAGCAAACCCCAAAAAGCGCTGTAGTTCTTTGACCGTTTGGGGTTTGGGCCAGCAGTCACCTTGGTATCATCAATAGTTACTCCTTCCGCACTGACTATATAACCCAGGAAGGAAATGGTGGAGAGATGAAAGTCACATTTGGGCAACTTGGCGTACAGTCTGTGCTGAATAAGTCTCTGAAGAACGGCTCGGACATGCTGAATGTGAGTCTGCAGGTCTTCTGAATAAATGAGAATGTCGTCGATGTAAACCTCGACAAATTTGTGTAGCATATCCCGGAAAATGTTGTTTACCAGGGCTTGGAAGACAGAGGGTGCATTGGAAAGTCCAAAGTCCAGTTTTGTGAAGATTCGGGCAGAACGCAGTTGTTCCAGGGCAGAGGGAACCAGAGGCAGAGGGTATCTGTACTTGACTGTACTTTCGTTGAGGGCATGATAGTCAATGCAAGGCCTGAGGGAGCCGTCCTTCTTTTTCACAAAGAAAAACCCCGCCGATGCAGGTGAGGTGGATGGATGAATAAATCCCTTGGCTAGCTCCTCCTCGATATATTTCCTCATGCTCTCCGTCTCCGGCTGTGAAAGAGGATAAATCCTTCCCCTGGGTGGAATGGTTCCTGGAAGGAGGTCGATGACACAGTCGGTGTCTCGGTGAGGTGGTAGTTGAGTTGCCTGGGTCTTGCTGAATGCAACGTGTAGATCATGGTAAGGTGCTGGCAGGGTGTCAAGTTGTGTAATGTCCTCGGCGTTGACAGGTGGCGCTGTTGCATTCTTTAGAGGCTGAGAGAGGCATCGATGTTGGCAGGAGGAGGACTAATGAATAACCTCTTGATTAGTCCAGGAGATGACGGGATCGTGGGTGGTTAGCCAGGGGTGCCCGAGAATGATTGGGTGGTTAGGTGAATGGATGACATGGAGTTGTTTGGTTTCCTTGTGTAGTGCTCCAGTGATGAGGGTGAGTTTTTCTGTGAGGCTGCTGACTTTTCCTGTTCTAAATGGTCGGCCGTCGAGGGCTGCCACAGTGACATGAGGGGTACATGGAAGAAGAGAGATATGATGACGATTAGGGAAGGCCGCATCAATAAAGTTCCCAGCTGCCCCTGAATCGACGAAGGCCTCTGTCATTACACGATGTCCATTCACCAACAGACAGACTCCAAGAAGTAAACATGATGATAATAAGTTCTTGCTCGCAGCAGGCCAGTTCGGCCTGAAGATCCTCACGGAGACCGCGGTGATACATGGCCTTGAGGGGAGCTCCAGTCCATCCAGCTTGTGCTGCCAGCGTGCGGAAAGCCATGGTGTAATCAGCCGCTGTGGAGGCGCCCTGCCGGAGATTAAGAAGCTCGTCACTCGCCTCCTTGCCATCAGCTGCATGATCAGATACCTCCCAGAATTGTTTGAGGAAATGTTGGTATGATGGAAAAACCATATTTCCTCCAGCCCACAGCGCAGTGACCCAGTTCAAAGCTTTTCCCGTCAGCAATGAGCAAACCAGCGACATCTTACTGTCATCCGTAACATAACTTTGGGATTGCTGGTTGATAAAGATGGAACATTGCAGAAGAAAACCTTGACACTTGCCTGTGGATCCATCGTATTTCTCTGGTAGAACCATGCGTGGTTGAATGGGTGACGGGGTTAACGGAAGTGGCGCGGCGGGGGCCGCGGGAGGATCTTGGCGGGCGCTGGGCGGATTAATGGCGGCCGTGAGTGCCTGCACGGATCGGACCAAATCCTCAGTCATGCTGGTCAACTTGTCCAATTGCTGGTGGTGTGCCGCGAGTACGGAGGCTTGGCGAGAGACCTCGGATACACACTGAACACAGCCGCTGAATCCTGTTCCGGCGAGGTCTTCTATAACAGAGACTCGGGTCATGCGGATCCACTTGCAAGGCTTTAATGGCGGTAGTCAGCAAACAAAGGTAATCACCAGCAAACAGGAACAATGAAGACAATCCGAGAGACAGTTCAGTAAACAGGCAATGGTCACAATGGCAGGCAGCAAGA
>JAUCMR010008586.1:0-15570 GCA_032357425.1 Enteromius argenteus | reverse complement strand
AAGTGTATAGCTTATAAATACAGTTCATGTACACATCTAACCTCCGAACCACGCAGCACATTCGTTCTGAAATAATCCCAATCGTCCCTCCATAACATTTTCCTCTCGTTTTTATTAGTTGACGAAAATGTCAATAGATTTTCGACATAGTTTTTGTCCACAACCTCGTTTTCGTCGACTGTTTTCGACTGTTCCAGCATGCGACACACGTGCTGCTAATGAATGACGTAGGATCTGCTGCGACCTTTGTTTACAGTAACTGGCTGAGACGGAGGAAGAAAAAAAAAAAGAGGAAAAAAACTATAAACAGCTATTTTTTCAATATCGGGCCCGATATCCGATCCTAATATCGGATCGGTGCACCCCTACTTTGCAGTGTTAGGGATCTTTTCTGTGCATAAACGCCTTGTAACATTCCAAAGAGAAAGGAAAACTTAATCTCATCATATGACCCCCTTTAATGTGGTGCATTGTCACCCTTTCTACGTAAAAATCAGTCAAATCATGTAACGTGAATGTTGTACGGTCTCTTGCTTGAGACTAAAAAAAATGAGGTAAAAGCATACCAAGTCAGTATTGTCCAACCTAGCTATCGGTATATGTAAAGTCCACTATCTCTCAGAAACCTCACCCCCTACTCTCAACACAACTGAACACCTTTGGAATAAATTGAATAGATTGCGAGTAAGGCCTTTTCATCCAACATCAGTTATTTTGTACCTTTTACCTTGATAGGCTTTGTTTTTATAAAAAAGGCAAATTAGTTTGTCTGTACTGCTCAGACAACTTGCAAAATATAAAAAATATATTTTTGCCATATCGCCCACCCTTACCTCTGTAATTTGCAAAATAGTCTTAAAAAAACAACATTGAAAAAGAATTGAGAATCGTGATTTCCCCAGAAAAAATCGTGATATGATATTTTTTCCATATCGCCCACCCCTACATATGCTCTACTGTATAAATGGGCAAAAAATCCTACAGAAATGCTCCAAAATGTTGTGGAAGTTTACCTAGTTGAGTGGGAGCTGTTACTTGCTTATGCGGGATTAACTTATTAATATCTATGTGTTTAGCAACGTTGGTGTAATATCCCAATAATTTGTCCGTAAAGCAGCAGGCACTTTCATCCAAAGCAACTCACAAATGAGTAAAACCAATTTGGCGAAGAGCCAACAAAATTTGTAATAAATAATTTAAAACTAAATTAGGAAGCAAGCTGGAGAAGAGGAGAAATGCGGAGAGTAAAATTGTTTTTTTCTTTTTCTTTTTTTTTAATGTGTAATAATGTTACGTTGGTTTAAGGGTGTGGGGTGTTTAAGTGCTTGTGGAGGAGGTGTGTCTTTAGCTACTTCTTGAAAGATTTGAAATTCTCAGCAGTAACGGGTGTAGTTTGGTAGCTTATTCCACCAGAGAGGGTGAAGGTTTTGGAAAGTCAAGTCTCCTTTCCATAGTTATTATTATTTTTATTTTTTTTCTTTATAGCACAGATCGTACCAAATCAGCTTCACAGAGTTGAACAGAGAAATACTAGAATCAATTATGGAAAATAAAGTTCCGATATATAAATATATTAGTGTCATCATTTCGCTCAGTTTAAGTTTAGTTCAGATCAGTATCAAAATGCCTCATTGTGAATCATCAAGTTTGATTAAAATAGATTTTTCCCAGTTCTTGTATTTAATTTTGTTTGTTAGAGCATCACACATCAAATTCTATTAAAATAAAAGGTGAACAGATTCTCCTTTATAAAATTCACCCCAAAATAATTGGCTTAAAAGACATTTCATTGTCCAGAAAATGCTATATTATCCACCTGGCTTGAGCCGATAAGAGACATTATTGTCCTCAGTAGAGCTGTTTTTAAAGTTGTTGAAATAGTCAGCTGGTTGGCAGTGTGTTGACTGGAGTCTGGACTGATGTGATTGTACAATAACAGTAGCATGTGTGAATGCTCTTTATGTGGTGGAATTGGCAGAATAAGCATTGTTTTCCTCAGTTGTTTGCTTGTTTCATGCGTTTTGTTGTAGCTGTTGTAATGCCACAGCAGTAATTATCATCTTTTATAGAAACAGTGGGTGTTTCATGTTTTTGTTGTAGTTAAAGTGGTAATAATGTCCTGAGGTAGTTCCCGTCGTGTGCATCTTTGAGATTTCTCTTGAGCTGACAAGTGTACACGGCTCATTGGCTGCTGGCCAGACTTTCATCTGCGCGCAGAAGACACCTTGTTTTCAACCGGTCGGGAGCAAGTGATGACCCATGGAGTGCAGGGGAATAGGGAAATAATTTGAGAATGTTTCTATTCTTTGATAATGATAAACATAGACAGTGTTTTCTTATACTTTAATATTTGCAATAATTGCAAAAATGTGCACTTTTAATTCCGCTCACATATTGGCATATTAGATAGAAAAAATCGTGATCAAGTGACTATGTATTAAACTGAACAATCATTTTTATTTTAATTATTATGTACTCTTGTAGTGTTCGTTAATATTCTAAATGACCTATTATTTTAATATTTTCATTTTCATTTTTTTAGTCATTTTCATTTATAAATACTTGGATTTTTTTTTTCTATTTAGCATTTTTCCAGTTTTAGTGACTAGGCTAGTTAGGGTTAGGCTAGTTCACCCAAAAATTAAAAATTCTGTCATTAATTGCTCATGTTGTTCCAAACCCGTAAGACCTTTGAGCAACTTCGGAACACAAATAAATATATTTTTGATCAAGTCTGAGAGATCTCAGACCCTCCGTAGACAGCAATGCAACTGCAATGTTCCCAGGTCCAGAAACGTAGGAAGGATATCGGTAAAATATTCCATGTGGCATGGTTCAACCGTAATTCTATGTAATTTTACATTTTGGAGAATACCCCCAGAACATAACCAACACAATCAGCGTTGTTTATGTTCAGTAGACAGCGCACACATGCTGAAAATAAACAATGCTGATTACATTAATTGCATTCTAGGATACTCTCCAAAATGTCTGAAGACGGTAACTTTGGGAGAGGAATTGTTGAATTATTTTTATTTTATTTTTTTTTCACAAAAGTATTTTTGTAGCTTTGTAGAATTTACTGTTGAACCACTGATGTCAAATGGACTATTTTACCAATATCAGACTAACAATGTTAGTTCTAACTGTTCCATCTTCATTTCAGCAACTAAAATGGCTTTTAATAGTTTTAGTGTTAGTTAAAAGTAACAACATTTTATACTGTATAAAAGTAATGCTGTATAAATGAAGTTTTATAAACCAATTTCGGGAGGAAGTGCTACCAATCTTCCAATCAGTACCACCTCCATCGTAAGCCAATCCAGTCACTAACTCTCCACTATAAATAGTCCAGTTTCCTTCCTTTCCGCATCTCGTTTTGCATTGCTCACCGCCTCCGCTGAGGCCCTCATTCCCCTACCTCTGCAGAGGTTTTCTCTCTGTCCTATCACGCCTCCACAGAGGCCAGCCCGCACAGAGGTTCTCCTATCCACCTCTGTTGGGGCTTTCCATTCTCCTCACCTTTCCCCGCCCACCCATACCTCAGCCGAGGTCTTTTGCTCTGTCCTATCAGCCTCCTAAGGCCAGCCTGCGCTAGGTACTCTCTCTACACCTTGGCAGAGGCTTTCCGCTTCCCCCCCGACACCCACCTCAGCCGAGGTCTTTTCTTTCTATCGCCTTCTCTAAGGCAAGCCTGCGCAAGGATTCTCTCCTATCCACCTTTCTGAGACGTTCACCTACACCGTTTCCGCCCCCACCTCAGCCGAGGTCTTCACCCTCTCCTATCTGCCTTCCCAAGGCTTCCTTGCAGAGGTCTCTCCTATTTCCTCCGCAGAGGCCGCCGCCCCCTCCACTGAGGCACCAACCCAACCCATCTCTGCCAGTCCCCACCCCTTCCTTCCCCAAACCAGCAGAAGCCACTCCCCGCCTCAGCCGAGGACGCTTACCTCCGCAGAGGTCCCTTCCCCGCCTCCACTGAGGCTCCCCTCCTCAGCTAAACTGCCCGCCCATTCACAACTCTGCAGGGCCCTTCCATCACCTCCCACCCCTGCAGAGGCCACCCTTATAGCTGAGGACGCCACCTCCATCGTAAGCCAATCCAGTCACTAACTCTCCACTATAAATAGTCCAGTTTCCTTCCTTTCTGCATCTCGTTTTGTATTCCCTCTGCCTCCCCTTCTCCGCCGTTCGCTCCTTCCAGGGGGGCACGCAGGGTTCGAGCCGGACTCCGAGCCACACCCTCGTTAGGGCTCTCGTTACTAGGGCTCGGGGTTCACCGAACTCACGGCTCGCCCCCGACAGCACGCCAAACATGCTTATATTGCATTGAGGAAGCGCGAACTTGTGAAATTTGTTACGCCTTTGTGTGACTGTTCAACAGCCAATGAAAAAGACTTGACAAGAATTCATATACTGCCAAGTTCTCACTGATAGCAACTATTCTTTTTTTTCCGGGCCAAAAAAATAAAAAATTAGATTGACTTGCTTATGCATTTAGTCTGAACACTTGGCTACATTTGAATGGCCTTTGGTGGAAATAAATGCATTTTGTAGCCAGATAGTTACAGCATCTAACAGCATGGGCTGGTCATGCCAACCAGCAAAGCTTTAGCCCTTTGGTCATTACACAGAAATGTTTATGTAGGACTAAACCAACATTTTTGTATTCATTCCTTGAATGTTTTTTTCATTTTGCATTTTAAGCAGTTCATATTTTTGGATTAATGTGTTTGATAAATAGCGTATTGCTACATGTAATGAGTGCATTATGAATACTGTTGAAATGCTGATTTTGTGAATTTTGTACTTTGTTTCACTTGTCTTTCAGGTGCTGAGTAGGTTAACCAGTAGTCATTATGGCGTCTTCCTCAGTGAAGGTTGCAGTGCGTGTGCGACCTTTCAACAGCCGAGAGATAAACCGAGGAGCCAAGTGTGTGATCCAGATGCAGGACAAGAGCACATGTAAGTGCAACACAAACACACACACACAGAGTGATGTTTTTATTTCGTTTTATATCTTCATTTTTCTGTCTACATGTGCGTAGATACACTGCCTTATCTTTGTTTTACAGAAGAACATTCCTTTTATGTGAACACATGAATTCCAGACATTTCTCGGTAGTCTATAGACATAGTTGAATTTAGGAGTCAAAGTTATACATAGTTTTGACAACTCTAAAGTAAAGCCTGTTTTGAAATGAACATTTTGCTCCATAAGTAGACCTGCACACAATTTGTTGCCACAAGTCTGCCAAATGATCATCATATTTCCACAGGATTTGTACAGTCATTATTCACAGATTTCCTATTACCTGCCCTTTCCACAGAGCTTGGCACATGTGCTGCTGCGTTAAAAACTTTTAGGAGCACATAAAAAAAATAAGGGGTGGAGTGGAAATGTTTCAAATAATGTATTTTTTTTTAAATAAAGAAATAGGCCTACCTACAGACATTTATAAGCAATATGATTTGTATGTTTGATGATATGTGAATTTATGCTTCAAACTACATATAATAATTATGTAAATATTTATAGGCCTACTTTAAACTGTTTGTATGTGTATGTGTATGTGCATGTGCGTGCACACACACACACACAGTTTAAAGTAGGCCTATATATTTTAAATATAGTATAAATGCAGTAAAATCTCTAGACTAAATAATACACGTTCAATAGTGATTTCCTAGTCTTTCCTTCCTGTGATGGGACAGCCCAGACAGATGCTACCAAGGTTTATGGTAAATTAAAATACCAGATACAGTTAATTTTGTAACCAAAATGTCAATAATAAAACACACAATTCTGCATAAAGGATTTTGTTTTATTATAAACAAACCTGAAATACACCGGGACTTTAATTTTGAAATATCCATGCTTTACTATTGCAGGCTGCTCATTCAAAAAGATGGGGCAGATAAATGATGGACTCTGACAACCATTTACAACATTACAATGCAAACATCATAAAATAATCATTGTCCTAGGTAAATCAAAAACAGTCTGCCAGTATTGGCATAAATGCATGATACTTACTGATCGCAGTCTGCTTTGAAAGCACAAGCCTGTAGAACATAAAACAATGCTGTGTTTCTAATTTTGAAATGTGCATATACTCATATTTATTTAATGAAGTCATGACCTTTTGATGTTTAATAATCACATCAGGCAATATCGAGATTCCTATTTTTCCATCTCCACATTTAAGACTTTTTAAAATGAACATATATGATATTTAGTATTTTAATGACTCTAAATTTCATGCTGTCAAACCCTGTACTCTCTTAATAGTGACTGGTTGATAACTATGTATTTTATAAATGATTTTTCCAGCCAAATATTTTGTTACATATTACATGATGAAATATAATTATTATTATTATTATTTTTCATTTCTTAGTATTTTTAGCACTTTATAACACCTTTTTACTGTATTTAAATCTGTTCCACTGTCTATAGCTTGCCAGTCAAGCATGATTCAATTTAATACAATCAACTCCAGATATCTTAAGATCCTGGAGAAATTGAGTTCTAGTGATATGACCCTGTAAAAAGTCATTCCACACTTTTAGTAGTTATTCCTCATGAACTTTTCCATGGTAGTATCCAAAAATACTTGTCTCCACCCACAAGTTGAAAGAGGGGGAATTACTGAGAGTTTGGAACCACAGTCCTAAACCACTGTAAAATCCTGTTGTTTGCAGTACTGGCTGCCAGACCTCACATTCCCGTCTTCCTCTACCAAGCGTTTCCACCCCACTCTCTCTTCAGCTGCAAACTGCAGCGCTGCCACTGCATTTGCCTCACCCCTCTCTCTCTCTCTCTCTCTTTCTTTCTCGCTTTCTATATCTAAAGAATCTGCCGGGCTGGCAGTCTGTTTGCTTTGACCCCCCTCCAACACAAACACTGAGTTGTTTGAGCTCAAAGTAGCAGTGCTCATTGTTACCCAGCAGTGCTTTATTCTGCTGGGGCCTTCTCCACTCTTTGGCTTCCTTTTACTGACCATACTCACTGGAGTTTCACTTTTATACCCATCTTAAATGAATTACACCAAAATGAATTTTAAAGAGAGCAAAACTGTTAAAACATATTAATGTTTAATATCAAGATATATATCAGTTCCTACTAAATAAACTGAAAAAGCAAAGTCACAGGCAATCAGAACATGCAATGCTTTCAAAATAGTGGTGTAAGGAAATGATTAGTCATCAATGCATCATTTTGATTCTCAAGAATTTTAATGTAGAATTCGCTCGTCGCTATGGCATGTATATGTGTGATAGAGACAGCTGATCACTGCCATCTAGACATTCAAGTTTGGAAAATTTGAAGCAAATTACTTTTACCGTTGACCCTTTTTCCAAATAAATAAAATTAAATAAAATGGAAAAAAATAATAATTTAAAATGTGGTTATAGGCTCATGAAATTCAAAATACAGTGCTCCTGTGTGGGGTTAACTTATATTTACATCTTACAGTTTAGTAGAATCGAATGAGCAAGACTGTTGGTTTTACTAAATATCTGGACAAGTGCAAATGTGCTATTCATTTTACACAATGGGAAGTTAATATTGTGTTACATTGTAAAAACAACAGTCAGGCCTTCAAAAGGTCTTAAAATGGAACAGAATGTCTTAAAGGAATAGTTCACTCAAAAACATTAGCCCATAATTTACTGACCCCCAAGCCATTCTAGGTGTATATGACCTTTCAGATGAACACAGTTGGAAAAAATTGATCCTGGCTCTTTCAAGCTTGGTAATGTTGGTGGATAGTGACCATTATTTTGAAGCTCCATAAATCACATATATCTGTCATTAAACTAACTCATACGCCTCCGGGGGAATACCACATGTCTTCTGAAGCAGATTGATGGGCTTTTGTAACAAAAAATATTTGTATTGCAATGTACTGTAATGGACTGCAAATGCTCTAAAAACGTTAAAGGCAAACAGAAATGAGATCTACAGCTCTCTACTACATCATTAATAGCAGCTCACTTCTTGGTACAATTGCGTTTCTATCAG
The DNA here is from genome assembly GCA_032357425.1 of Enteromius argenteus. NCBI lineage: Eukaryota > Metazoa > Chordata > Actinopteri > Cypriniformes > Cyprinidae > Enteromius > Enteromius argenteus. The sequence goes on along the minus strand of JAUCMR010008586.1, from coordinate 7,544 downwards.
CATCAAAACCATATTAGAGTTCACATGAATGGCCACCTAAACCACCCTTTTGGGATAGTTCAAAATGAATATTCTGTCATTGATTACTCACCCTCACCTTTGGAACGACAAACCTGTATACTAATGTTCATCTTCAGAACACAAATTAAGATAGGCCTATTTTTGATGAACTCCAAGAGCTTTGACACCCTGCATAGACAACAACACAACTACAATGTTACCAGGTCCAGAAATATAGCAAGGACATTGGTAAAATGGTCCATTTGACAACTGTAATTTTACGAAGCTATAAGAATACTTTTTGTGTGCAAAGAAACAAAAATACTTCATCCCGCCTACAGCAGCATGCAGCCATTGTGGAGAGCAACACAATTCGCTTGCTTCATCTAAACGACATGTGTTAACATAAGCAGGAGCCTTTTGAGTCCGTTGTGTGATATTTGTTTAAGTCATACTCAAATGCTCAGTTCATTTAGATCTAGGTTTAGATTTGCACTAGAAAACAAGACAATACTGATGAAGAGAGTTTTCATTGCGGGCAGGGTTTGGTAGGGATATCGTGTCAAAGGTCATTCTAAAGCTACCGAAAGAAATTTGAATGAAGTGGAAGTGCTGTGGCCCTGCAGTATTTGCAGAGCTGGGACATTTCCAAGCTCATTATGATGGCTAGACAGGATTGTGTTGACACTACTTGGGAAATACTATGTCCTAAGAACAGTTTCCATTGCTTGTTGAAATTTTTATTCACTTCTCATTCACTAATTCGCTTACTGCTTACTAGTAAATGCAAATATAATACAAGTATTTCTGGTCTTGGACGCTGAATGGTCAGTGCATCATTCCAGACATGTTAAATTGCAATATGAGACACCTGAATCCCTGTGCAGCAAGTAAGAGTGTGAAAAAAAAAAAAAAATATATATATATATATATATATATATAAATATATTAATATTATTAATGGACTGTATGTGAGTTGATCCAGTTGTTCAGGAAGACCAGTATAATTAGGCTGTATAGTTAGACAAACATTTGAATGTATGGATGCTATACACAGCCTGTACAATGTTTTGTTCAGTGATTTTCAAAGCAACTTCAGTGGAAGTTATACTGTTATGTCTATAATGCTTTGCCAAAGAGCAAGTTTTAGTGCAATATAAAGTGATGATGCAAGTGATCATTTGGATTTAGATCTAGCTATGCTGTATTTATAGTGCTGTCTAGCATTTATATGCTTGAAAATCAAAAGTGATTAAAGGACTGAGATAATAAGGCACTCAAGACTTTATTTATTATGTGCTTTATTGTGAATATACTGTGATCATGGCTTCACTGTTGTTCTGTTTCCTGCACTCATTTGTCTCTATATTTTTTAGAGACATATGAGTGCAGTACATTGATGTTTCATAAATTGAAGTATATTTTGGTATAGCATATTTTTGTTTAAATAACCTCATGTGATGTTATTAACTTTTTTGTGCATAAATATAGTTTAATTAAATGACTGTTTTCCAGGACTGTGTGAAATTAGTGCGCTGAATTTTTGTCTGTTTTACAGGTATTATTAATCCCAAACAATCCAAGGAAGCACCCAAGAACTTTACCTTTGATTATTCATACTGGTCACACAGCTCAGTAAGTTTCTGTCACTGAATACATCACATCCTCTTAAAAAAAAAAAAAAGTAAAGCTTTGTCTCAGTTTCGAATATAAAAAGATGGGGAGAGAGTGCGAGAGAATGAAGCTGCTACTACATTTTTAATTGTATGAACCTGTCAATAATAATCAGTATTTGTTTACCGCTTTCAAATCAGCTTTACAGAAAAATAAACTGTAACAGAAATTATCTATAAATTTCTTATTTTGTCAAAAACACAATTGAAAGTAATGCCACAGTATGCATCACAATATAATCAAGATGAAAATATGTTAGCATTTACCAGTAATAGCACTCATCATCTTCAGTCTTTATCTAAACACATAAAACTCCCTCAGACATTTTTCACTGTGTATTGCAGGAAGAAGACCCATCCTTTGCATCTCAGAGGAAGGTGTATCAGGACATTGGCGAGGAGATGCTGCTTCATGCTTTTGAGGGCTATAATGTGTGTATTTTTGCTTATGGGCAGACTGGAGCAGGGAAGTCATACACAATGATGGGAAAACAGGATCCGGGGCAGCAAGGCATCATACCACAAGTATGTTTATGCAGGTAGCATGAATGAAAGCTCCCTGCAACAAGTATTTTCGATATGAACCATATAAAGCCATATAAAGTTCAGTGTTTGATTAAAAATCTTATGAAGATTATAATAACTAAAACTTTTAAGTACAGACAGACCTGTTGTGAGCTACAAGGTTGTTAAAATATTTGTATGTGAAAATATTTGAAATCATTAATGGTTTATTCTGTACTTGTTAACTCCCTTAGAGATCTCTCTCATTGTTAATAATTACATTATTTTTCCCCCATAGATGTGTGAGGATTTGTTTACACAGACGGCAGGTAACACTGACCCTGACCTGTCCTACTCTGTAGAGGTATGCTTGTGTGCGTCCGACTCTGAATCATTGTGTGTGTCCATTTACATACAATGTTAAAAGAACTGAGAATTGTTTTGGAAATTTCATTGATGCATGACCTCATAAAGCATGTGAGTTCACATTAAACTGCAAATGAACAATTTCTGGATATAAATTTGTTTTTTAGGTTTCATATATGGAGATTTATTGTGAGCGAGTTCGAGACTTGTTGAACCCAAAAAGCAGAGGGGCCTTGAGGGTCAGAGAGCACCCTATAATGGGCCCTTATGTAGAAGACCTATCCAAAATGGCGGTTACCAACTACAGTGATATTGCAGATCTCATGGACACTGGCAACAAAGCCAGGTATTATTATACACACAAACATGACTATGATTCAGGTTAAAATACTGTTTGTCTGCTAAACTAATAAACAGTTAATCAGATTATATTCATGCATGTTTTGAAAAGTGGAATTGACAAATGAAACAAAATATATGCTTTTAAATATATGCATTTCATTGTGTGCAGAACACAGATAAATCTGACCATTGTGTGGTCAGATAAACCAACTGGATATGTCATTCGGGCTATAAACATGTTGACAGATTACTGATTAGCTAACTAGCTTAGTGAGATTGTGATTTCACTTTTCTTTTCTTCTCTGATGTACTCAATATTCTGTTTCTGCTACAAAATAAAGCATCAACTTCTGGTTCATGCAGACTTTAATAATTACAAAAATGGCTCGTACTGACTACAACAAGCTACTTCCTGTGTTTTTGACATCACAACCCCTGATAAACCTCACCCCAGGGAACACGCAACAAAGGGGCAAAGCCATGCTGCGCAGATTTAGGGAAGAGGAAGAGTTGTTGCCAAGCTGCCAAAACTAGGGGTGCACTTCTGTGTGATCCTCTTCACTAATGTCCTCTGGGTCTCAATTGGGCTCAAATAGTCAATGCTATTTTTTACAAAAAACTGAAGCGCGTTCTGAGCTGAGAGGCGTGACGTTTAGACGTGCACTAAAGGTGGTTTTAGTGAATCACAACAACTTGTCCAACAATCAGTCCATTGCGGATTTCTGAGGGAGGGGCTTCATAAAAGCAGGAAATGATCAGTGCGTTTATGTGAGAAGGGACAGAGCGGTGTTGAATAAATGTTATGTGAAATATTATGTGAAAAATAATGTGTTTTAAAAAAAAGCATCCACACATGCTAGACTGTAACCCATAAATAAAACCAGCCTATAATAAATAAATGACAACATTTATTTGCTTTTTGTCTGTTCTCTATTACTTTAAGGACGGTTGCAGCTACTAATATGAATGAGACCAGCAGTCGCTCACATGCTGTCTTCACCATCCTCTTCACACAGCGTCGACATGATAACATGACCAGCCTGGACACTGAGAAGGTGTGTGTCAGACGTTAAAAAGCACTTGGTTTTTGCTGGGTTTTTTTTTTACTGAGTCTGGTTTTGTGTCATCTTTTCAGGTTAGCAAGATCAGCCTGGTTGATCTGGCAGGAAGTGAGAGAGCAGACTCATCTGGAGCCAAAGGCATGAGGTTAAAGGTCTGTCAGATGTCTTATTAGTTCTGAGTTAAAGGAATAGTTTACACAAAAACAAAATACTGTCATCATGTAAACACCCTCATTGTTGTGAAAAAGTTTTTCTGATATCTGAAGGATGTTCTTGCTTGCTAATCCACGTTCTTGTCTTAGGACAAATTTGAACTTTTTATCCACTTCAGGTGTTAACTACTATATAGATGCTTTTATTTGATCAAAAATACAGTAAAAACATTAAAGTATTATGACTACTTAACATTGATTTTAGCTATTTACCTTTGGTTGTATTCAACATTTTGAGTATTGACAAAATTATAAAGCATGTTTTTTTGTTTTGTTTCTTAGGAGGGAGCCAATATTAACAAGTCTCTGACAACACTTGGTAAAGTCATCTCAGCACTGGCAGACATGGTAGGAACTTTTTTTTTGTTGTTGTTAATTTTTCTTACTCTCTTTTGTTTCTTACTGCGGCTTCGGTTCAGTTCTTTGCTTAATTTCTCAACTGTGTCTTCGTCTCTTCATTGTCCTTTTGTGTTTTGTCTCAAATGTCAAGTTCTTTGTTAAGAGTAACAATATGTTTCCCCTCCACAGCACGGCTCAAAGAAGAGGCGCTCTGATTTCATTCCCTACAGGGATTCTGTGCTCACGTGGCTATTGAGAGAAAATTTAGGTACGTCTTGCTGTCTAAAGGCCTATTCACAGACTGAGAGTTAAACCATACATTCCAACACATCTGCTCACACCAGGGAGGAAAATTAGTCTGACGAGAGCATTTTTTCATTTAGGAAAAAAAATTAATTAACCAATAAGATGCTTTTTGGGTCACATGTTGTTAGATCCTGTCAACGGGTCAGGAATGTCCCATTAGAAGATCTGTTTTGTGTGGTATCTAAAACCAGTTCAGTCATTACGTTACTTTTCTATCAGCCCAAGAGGCAGACATTGTGTTTTGACAGTAAATCTTGAAATGGAGATACTCTTGCCTGTGGAGAAAAACACAGCTAAACAACATAAGATTAAATAGTGACAGAAAAATAGTCTTAAATCAAATTAATAAATTTTGTGATGCATTTGTCATATTTTTCAAGATGCAGATATATGTTCTAAAAGTTTAGATATAAGAAAAAAAAAATCATTGTTAAGGAAATTCGTATATTTAAACATATTTCATCTAAGATTTATATTATCTTCATTTACTCGCCCTCATGTCATTCTAAACCCATAAGACTTATTTCATATTTAATATAAATGAAGATGAATTTAGTGAAATCTGAATAAATTAATTTGTATTTAAAAAAACTGTTGTTTTACGTTATTAGTATAAATTATAAATTGTAATAAATGTAACCTGTTAGGATAATAATAATCAAATGGCAATTATCAAGAAAAAAAGATGATCACTTACTGCTCTTCATTTATTTCTCTATTACTAACTGACAGTTTCCTTGAATAATTGTTTGGAGAAAAAAAATCTACAAATCTTTAATTTGTCAACGTGTTAACATTTAACTAATTACATAAAGGAATGTGTTGCATACTTTACTAGTTGCTTTTATTACTTAAGTAATTAAAAATATTTTAATGAATTGACCTACTGTCTGTGATTCATTTAAGTTTTGGTTTTGTTGCAAACAAGTCTTTAATTAACTGTTGTTACTGCTCCACACAGAGTTTAACTGAGTGTTTGTGTTTTAAAGGTGGAAACTCTCGCACGGCCATGATTGCTGCTCTGAGCCCAGCAGATATTAATTATGAAGAAACACTCAGTACTCTCAGGTAAAAACACACAGGAGAGAACAATAATTCTTTTCTATAATACATGGTCCTGTATGCACTATGTAACCAGCGTGTGTCCTGCTGTAGGTATGCAGATAGAGCTAAGCAGATAAAGTGTAATGCTGTCATCAATGAGGATCCGAACGCACGTCTCGTCAGGGAGCTGAAAGAAGAGGTCAACAGGCTCAAAGAGCTCCTCCTGTCTCAGGGACTCAGCAACCTCATCACTGCCTCAGGTAAATATACACATACACCCGCAAACCCTCCTAACATTAACATCCAGGTAGCATTTCACCACAAAACCAAAACGGAAAAAGTGATTTATTTTCAGTGGAGATTCTTATTAAAATCGAGATATGTAATATGTAATGTAATGTAATATTTAAATCAGCATAAATAAAAAGCTGAAAAAATGTATACAATACTGTAAGACTTTTTAAAATGTTTTTTTAAATAAGCCTCTTATGCTCTCCAAGCCTACATTTATTTGATAAGAAATAAGTAATATTGTGAATATTATTGCAATTTCAAATAATCGTTTTCCAGTTGGATATATTTTTATTTAACATATTTAACATCTCTTTTCTTTCCTGTGATGAAAGCTTAAATTTTCATCATTACTCCAGTCTTTAGTGTCACATGATGCTTCTGAAATCATTCTAATATGTTGATTTGCTGTTTGAGGAAAACTTATACTATTATTGTCATTGTTGAAAACCGTTTTGCTGCTTCATATTTTTAAACTAGTTTTTGTTTGCGTAATATATGTGTGTACTGTGTGTGTTTTATTATGTGTATATATTAATACAAACACATGCATGTGTATATATTCAATAAAAATTTGTTAACGTATTGAATATGTTTATATATATATAATATAAATGTACATGTAAATATTTTTAAATATATAAACTGTATGTGTGTGTATTTATAGATACATAAAACAACACGATACACACGTGTATTATGCAAAAATGTTTATTTCAAAAGCGAATAATTGTTTGACCACTTTTCTGAACTTATTAATGTTTTACTGACAATTTTAAAAGCATAACTCGTACTGACCCAATACTTATGAAGTGTAGTATGTTAGGTATTTTTTTAGGTATTTATTACAGTAATGAGAACTGGAATCTGATCACATGGTCACAGGATGCACAGAAGTTAACTCTAATTTTGAAATTGAACTGAAGTCTCACCAATTACATTAACAGTCACTTAAACAATAACTGGCACATTTATTTTCTCTCAGGGTCTTAAACGGGACGCCCCACTTTGGGAGGAGCATTAGGTGAGCTCCCCCAGCCCTCGCTTACATATGTACAGTCTACCTCTGATGCACCAATGGAGGGTGGGATGCCGACTAGTCCCACTGCACACATCAGCAAAGAGGAGGCCGCAGAGAGACTCAAGGTACATATGATATCTCATTCTCAGCATCACTCTCTTCTCAATGACAGCCAAATGTCAGAACAGCAATGTTAGAGATGCTACTTTCATAATAGTTTCTTAGTATTAAAGTAGGTAAAGGTGTTGGAATTTTAGAAGTTTTGCTTACTTCAGCTCCTGCTACACTCTTAATGATGTATTTCCGAGACATGTCAAGTCAAGTCAAGTCAAGTCACTTTTATTTATATAGCGCTTTTAACAATACAGATTGTAGCAAAGCACTG
>JAUCMR010008515.1:0-15574 GCA_032357425.1 Enteromius argenteus | reverse complement strand
TCTCACCTCAGTCGTGGTATTGAAGGTGGAGAGAGTGCTGGGAATTCACTCCCACAATCCCTGCCGGACCTGGGACTCGAACCCGCAACCTTTGGGTTACAAGCCCAACTCCCTATCCATTAGACCACGACTGCCCCAAAATTTAGTGCCCCAATTTAGTGTAATGCAATGTGTTTGTGCGGTTTAAGGTAAAAAAACAAAAACAAAATTATTATTTTTCACATGCTGTACATAATTGTTGTTCCTGTGCTCTAATTAATCCAGTGCATTCAAAAGCTCAACATGTCAGTATATTAGAGTATTGCATTCTATCTTTATGTAAAGGTGGCAGGAATGTTTAATTGTGTTTTTTTGTTTACAGAAGGACTGTTTTTCTCTGTTCACTCTAAATATTAACAGGCATATGGATACATGCTTGATGGTGATGGTGTTTAAATTGAATGCTGTTTTAAGACTGGACACGATCACGGTTTTGGATTGTTTGTCTGTGGAGGCTTTTTTATCGGACAGATGGACTGGTCAACGCTAAGGTGAATTATTTATTTCAACGCACTCAATGTTTTCTTCTAAACTAACATTTTTTGGTATAGGATGGATCATCATCTATCAGATAAGAATTTCTTTTGACAATTTGTTGACTCTGAGGGCATATTTCTTACTCTGTGATATATAAAAGCCGTTAATCTGACAAAATAACTATTTAGTGAATTTGCACGTAAGAGGAAAAATAGGTTTGTTTTGCTGGAATTGGATTTTGTTATTCGTGGTGGTATTCATGTGACTCTTTAGTTTTTTTAGATGTTACACCAAGTCCCGGTACGATGACACAAAATCAATAGAAGGCATTTCACAAGGCATTTGTTGCATCCAGTAATAATAATTATAATGTAATAATAATAATAATTAACATAATGACTTAGTATTCTCTTTTTACATGTTGCATCACGCCGTGCTGCATATACATAACACCATATCTGCATTTGTGATCAGAGAAGCAATAAACAAGAAGCACTACTCCTCAAAACTCACATTTGAATTAGCAGCAGATTCTGTAAACAATAAAATGCATATATGAGTCAGAAGCACCAGACTGTCCTTGCGAAAATAGAATTCCCCCATAGAGACAAACTATGTGTCACAGCATAGGCTACTCTCCAGGTTCAGGAATCAGTCCTCCGTAAATGCACTAAACACACTCTATTTGTGTTGAACTGTTCTGGAACAGTGTTGTAAACTTAACCACAGATTTCTAGTTCTGTCCTCTTTTTGAAACCCAAACAAAGTAGTTTCACTTTCACAACAAAACACAGCGTCTCCAGAACATGGCGCTGGCAGCAACACTACAGTGAAAATAATAGCTCTGACTTCTTTCTTTGCATAAACATTTGTGCAGTGTTATGCAAATAAACCCACACAGTGATGTAAAAATGTGGGGGTGTGTTTATAGGAAGGTGTGGTCGAGTCTTAACTTTATAAAGAATATCTCTTTGGGTTTGACACTTGAGTTGAAGGTCTGCATAATTAATGGCATGGCCACTTGAGTGACAGATGGATTACCGCACAATAGGTTATTCACACTTTAAAATGTGAAATTTAATATCATACATGAAAATGGCTTTTATGAAATTGTCTGTTCAAAATAATACATGTAAATACACACATTCACACACACCATATATAAATTCTCCTCCATAATTTAGGACAATGCACTTTTTTCAATGATCAATGACTTTTAATCAAGCTCTTTCCAGGACTTCTTAGCCTCATACTGTAATTTTGTAGAGGATCAGTGTCGGATCACATATGCTAGCTTTGTGACAGGAACAGACAGAAAACCATTATTCATTTCCCATTAGTCACATCTTTCCCTCCACCAGAGCTTACAAATCTCATCCTCACTTGTGTTCAACTCAAACATGACACATTGAGATGTGTCATATCAGGTCAAAACTTATTTGTCTATACCAAAGAACAACAGAAAATGGGACAATGGGAAAAAATGCTATACAGTACACATAATAGGTAACATACACTATCTGAGAAAAATTGTATACTATCTAGGTCTTTTTTTTATATATGGTTATGATTGCATTAATCACAAACTAGCATTATGGCAAGTCAGAGCAATAGTCCCGTCTCATACTATTTGAGATGTGTATTTAATTGCCAAGTCTGACTGAGGATACAAACAAGCTTGCTTGCAAAGTGTGAAGAATGAAGACTACAACACAAGCTTGGCTCAGCATCCTCTTGTCCTGCTGTTGAAAACAGACTAAAGCAGCAAGACTGACTATTATCTGGCTGAAAAATATGAACTCATTGACCAGAACTACAGGCAGTGTATCTGCCATTTCTGTCACACAGTAAGGGTGCTGGGCAGGGCAATGGACAATATTTGTATTCCGAAAGGCACAATGCATGGAGACTGTAACAAGTGGTTATTTGCTCCAGGATTGGTAAATAAACATTCTTATTTTGGTTTAGACAGCACACTACTGGAAATATGAGCATGAAGATGCATGCCTCAGCTCTGCATCCCCAGGAGCATTATGGGCCGTTCTAGGGTCAGTGGATATCTGAGACTTTGCCCAGACATCTGTGTCTGAGCCCATCCTTTGAAGTTGTATTGGAATAAGATGCACTTTAAAATGAATCTAGATATGTTACATCTGCAAGGAGTCATTTTATCAAGTAAATCTCAATATTATTGGTGTTAAACCTAAAAATTTCCCTCTAACATTTATCTCAGCTTTAAGCATGCTCAAAGGTCAGAAATTGTATGTTTTTATTGTATTTGAAATACCACTTTATATTTATATAAATATATATTTGCACAACACTGCCTTTCAAAAATCTGTGGTCAAAACGACTTTTAAGAAAATTTTTTGTTTCCAGTCAGTCATAATAGTATATTTGCAATTGTAAACTATTTTTGTAATCATTAAGATTGCTGAATAATATATTATTGTTTCCACAAACAAATAAATAAGCAAATAAAGCAAAAATTAATCAGCACAATTGTTTTCAAAATTGATAATATTAATAACCAAATCAGCTTATTAATAACATTCTGAAGGATGAAAGTGAACTGAAACTGAAAACTGGAGATGACTACTGAAAATTAAGCTTTGCCATAACAGAAATAAATTACATTTTAAAAGTATTATTATTATTTTTATTATTATTATTATTATTATTCTAAATGACATTAAACTATTTTAAATTATAAAAATAGTTCAAAATATTACTTTTGACACTGTAGTTTTTATTAAATAAATCAATTCAGCCAAATAGCTCAACCTTCTGTGAAAATTCTTTAACTCTTCTGTGAGTTGCCATGATTGATATTTAAAATTCTATTTGTTGTGTGTTGTTTGTATGTTGTAGTTGCAGAAGGAAAAGAAATGCACCTGTGAATTGTGATTGTGTGTTCAAAACCTTCCAGCGCTCTATGATTTTCTGGTGCCTATTTATAGCACCATGAGTTTTTTCTTTTTTTTTTCTTTTACTAATTTTACTGTCTGCTAAACAAAAATCTAATCAGAAGTTTAATCACTTAGAAAAGCAATAGCACATTGCTCCTCAATAAGCTCCCTTATTTAAAGGTATAATTCATGTAATGGTGCGGGACGAGTTATGTTTCGAGTGGAAAAACAAGAAAAATAAGCAGAAGCAATAACAATAGCAATGCTTTCCTTAGCAAACACTGCTAATTAACATATCCAAGCTAAGAACAAGCCTCAGCTGTGATAAGTGGGCTGTATCTGTTTATACCGTGTTGTGCATATAAATACATTTTTGTGTATACTAAGATACCATTACATTTAGAACACAACAATCCAGCATTTGTTTCTCCAGCTTACACATTCATAAATGCAGAACAAAATGCATTTATGCAGACATATATTTGGTGCAGTAGAGTGTTAAAAGAATAGCTCACCCAAAAATGAAAATGTACTAACCCCCAGGCCATCTAAGATGAATTGATGAATTTGTTTCTTCATCAGATTTAACACCCTGCGAGTTTTAAATCTAAAGGTCCACCTTGTATAAAGTTACAAAACTGTCTGTCTAAAGAAAGAGTCGACTCTGCATCATTGAAACAAGTCGATTTTAAAACAAATCCTAAGCCGTTTCATGTTAGCATATTGCCCTCCTATTTGTTGGTCTTTTCATGTTGTTCTGAATGAAAATGCACATTTTTTTTTTTTTTGTCACTAGGTGCCCCTTGTGGAGCAGTAAAAATAGTGGTTTCCCCAGTAACGCTGTACACAAACCAGCTCTGCGCCCACAAATTACATCACAGGTGGGATGAAATGAAAATGAGACCAATCAGACCAATCACGGGAAATTAACGTCACACAAAGGAGGGTTTGGAAAAATATATCATTGAGCGAATCGTTTGGGAGACATTTAACAAGTAAGATAAAAAATAAATACATATTATAAGACAAGAGATGTTTTTTGACCTTGCATGCTGTTGTTGGGGATTCCCAAAACCAAAATATGAACTATTTCTTTAAATACTAACACTAGCCAACCCAGGCTCATTGGAAATATGTGCCTTTAAAGTACATACATTTCTACAACCCCTTAGTCATGTACTTTACTGCATGTTTCGCTGCAGTTTGAAAGTAAAATGTCCAGAGAGTGGCGCACGTTTAATACGTTTAATACGTTACCGTGGCATGTTTGTATTAGGTTGGTACAGGTACGTATTGCAGTGTTTTTATTATGCTGCTTGAGGTACGTTTTGTTACGTTATGTTCAGATTTCAAATTTCCAGTGAGTGTCGTTAAAGATTATTGCTCTATCATGTTATCCCCTGCACCAAACCCAAACCTAAACCTACCCGAACAAATGCAAAAGTAATGTAAAAATGTATTTGCTGACGCAGCCATGCTATTTTAACTTCCTTATGCATATCTGAGCTGTTTTGTCAAACCGTTTTACATGGGATTCAAACCGGTGCTTTTCACCATCTAAGTGCAACTCCGTATTATGTGAGCTACCGAGTAAGCTTACTGAACTAGAAAACTCATACATATGAATCTGTATATGTGACCAAAATTTTAAAAAGTATCAGTTTTCAAATCGTGCAGAATGTTAAAAGTCATAACATAACATTCTGCAACTAATTGTGTGTAAACTAGCCTATATGAATCAAAAATGCACCTGTTTTACTGCCTCTAGTGTTCATTTCAACTGGAAACTACACTGTAAAATCCAATAGTATACCTTACTTAAATATACTTAGTTACCTTTACTTAGTTGTTATACTTACTAGGATTCATTAAGTTACAGATAATTTTTGGCATTCTTGCTGCTATAAGCATTACTAAGAATATTCAGGTCGCCACAACAAAACTAATGACAGTAATTCACCAGTGGGAGGCAGGCATGCGCTAATGTTTTGATAACGTGCAACAAAACAACGGAAGAAGTAGTAACGGAGGTTAGCGCATGCGAGCAAGCTACATTTTGAAATTGCGCACTGACGCCGAGATTACTGAAGCCAGGAAGAAGGCGAGCGACTGCCACTGGATAAAGACTGATTGTTTCTACACAAAAATAATAAGGTAAGCTTAAAAATGTGTGCTTGTGTGTGTATGGAAATTCCAAAGTACAATTCAAGAACATGCCAAAAGTCGCCAAGATGAGCTTTCAGCAGGTTTTAAAGTCAATATTTAGATGTGTTTAGAAATGCCCTTTCTTTCTTTCTGTAAAGCATGCAGATATTCAGAAATGAATGTTGTCTACAAACCACAACACTTGTGGAACTTGCTTTTAACTGAAGAATTATTTTTCATATTTAGGACAATGGCCTTCTCTGAACAGCGTCTCATCACACAGGCCTCAGTAAACTGGAGGATATATACCCAGCAGTTTTGACTGCATAAACACTGCTACACTTTATTTACAATTTCAAATAATTTCTTGCAGTACACCTGTAACCACTATATTTCTTGTATTTTTATGTATTTAATTATTTATTTAGATTTAAGAGGACATTTCACATCCTGCAACCCCTAAAATGTATGTTGCTACTTTAATTGTATTGACTATTGCAAAATAAACAATGATGACTTCTTAATTGGAACTTTGACTAATATTTGTACTATTATATGTTTTAAAGCTTACTTGTATCTTTTTTTTTTTTTTACTTCTAGAACCCAGATTTGACAAAACTGCACACCCATCAGAGACCTACCTGTTTTAATTTGTGACTACCTCAGATACTTCTACAACCAACCTTTTGTAAGTACTCATAGTTACACCTTAAACAAATACATAAATGTGGGAAAATCAGCTTTGTTTTTGCTGTTATATCACTGAGATGTTTGCATTAAGATTCATCTAGATTATATAACTAGTTCACCCAAAATGGTATTTTTCAATTCTTATTTGACTTTAGTTGTTTTTTTCAAGGCAATCAGTTTGCATGCTTTTTTTGAGTAAGGTTAACTAATTAGATTTTACAGTGTACAGGTAATTTTTTTATTTTATTTTTTTTTACGTTTTTTTTAGAAATGTATGAAGAGGCACATATTTCCAATGAGCCTAGGTTGACACTAGCATAAACGCTATTTTATAGCAACAGTCCAAATTGAAGTGGACGATTGTTCTACTAAACACCATTAGGATTAGACATGTTTTTGAGACCTTAACCTACAATATTATTCTGGGATCTCATCTCACTTTAAGTGATGTTTTGTCAATAATTGATTCCTAGGGCGTCTGACGTTTCTTACAGTTTGTCACAAGCTTTCACTTCACCATATGGACTAGTATCTGCACGCCAAAATCTGTAGGTCACAGAAATCTCAGTTTATATAAGGGCACAAGAGTTTCTCAGCCACTGGCTTATTAATGAGAATACTTTCCACTCCTCCACTAGATTTAGTCTACTCTCAGAGGAAATAACTCATGTGGCTAGGGATTTTTTTTCAATGATTTATATACTAGGGAGAGCCAATTAGCAGAAAACAAAGCATGGCATTATGGTCTACATGACAAAAGAAGGGCAAAGGTGTTCGGCGGCCAGCTTGACTGTTAGTGTAACTGATGGTTCCATCGATCAAGAGTGGATCTTTATGTTTGACTGATTCGTACTGTCATGGTAGCTGCCACCAGCTCTGAGGCAGGAACTGGGTCATGAGAACTCTTTAATAGTCAAAGCTGCGGTGGGTCTCATTTAAATTTGCCTTGGGCAGGAACTAATTGAGCATGTTTTTTTCTTGTGCATTTCCATTTAAATCTCACCCTTAGAAAATTTGAAGATTTAGATAAACGCACAAACAATGATTATCTCGCAAACATACTAATGCAGCTCATATGCATGACAACCGAGACAAACCCTGGCTTTTTGTTTCTGAATTAATCAGTAAGATTGAGCGTCCACCATCATTAGAGATCGTCGCCAAGATGCTGATTATTCTGATTTTACTTTCATTACAAACGTCTGGGAAGGACTGAACACTTTTGGAAGAATACAGATTGAACTACTTCACCTTATGCAAATTATGCTATAATGTATTCAAAAACTATATTGAATTCTAGAACGTCACAATATGTACATATCAACGTAATCAAAATGTGCCAGGGCTCACATATTGAACCTGTGTTTTAGAGCCATTCAGTGGACATTTCTCTTTGAAACTGCAGCAAAATGTGCAATAAGGCATGTAAAAACAGTGTTGCACAAAAAGTGCACAGAGGTACAGTACATATTTTTATGAGACCAGGTTGGTTTTTACAGAACTATATGACTATATATGTACTACAACTTTTTTTAATTGTGATAATAAGAAATTGATTATCTAATCAGCATATTAGAATTATTTTGGAAGATCATGTGAAAGAAAAAAAAAGTCTAATGGCTGCTGAAAATTCTTAAAATTCATGGCATTTTTCCAAAATGTATCAACCATTTTATTAAAATAGAAATTGCAATGTCACATTATTTAAAATCAGACTTTCCTTCCCTCCTTCAGCAGTGCATAAATCAGTGAAATTGATTATTATTTTAACAAACAATTCAGCAAACTAGAAGAAAATGCAATGCTGACCATCATGAATGAAAAAAACATTTATGCTTATTGCCACAGAGCAAGCATTCATTGCTCTTTTTGCTGCTTGACTTGATTTTCATGAGTCTTAATGTGGATTTTTATTTGTCCTTTGGTGCATATTTAAGGGTCTTTCCCCTGTCGCTAACATGGAGCATTGTCTTTTTGGGAGCAATTAATGCTCAAGTGTTGTTCGTTGTTTTTCCCCTCTTGCTTGTGTATGAATGCAGAAAGGTCAGCAGAGCCATTTATGAGCTTGTTCTTCCATTACTCATTTGAATGCTGCTGTTTGACACTGCATGTCCCTCAGAGCCCCTGGGAGCTCCATATACTACACAGAGACTCGCAGATGGAGGTCTGTGGCAAGATGAGAGATTCTAAGAACATGTGTTGCTAGTAAAAGTGAATTGCCGGTACGTGTAAGTGACTTTTGATTATTTTCAGCGGATGCACTCATGCATCATCTGTCTTGAGCACTTTGATCAGATAGCTGTTAAAGGTATAAACAGTTCCACTTCCAAATAGATATGGAAATGGCTTTCCCTGCATGCGGAACAGTACTAGGCATGAAAATATAATCTGTTTTTACGCACTCAATATGAAACTGCAAATTGGAAAAATGGTTGGATGCAGACCCATTACTGGGGTTAGCCTACTGTACAGGTCTCATTGACTTGTTTTCCAGGGCATTTGTATCATGGTATGTGTCGATTTTTCCTCATTATCACTTTATCAGTCTAATTTACACCCTAACAGCAGTCCCCTGTCTGCACAACAGCTGGGGATGAGCTTGCAGTATCAGTTCATGTCTAAAATGTTGTGAATTTGTTTTACTGAATCGTCACAGATACAGCGCATGTTATACAGCTAGTTATTATATAAACCTTTATGATTTGTTTTCTAGAACTTTAACACGTTGTTAACTTTAACAATGATAAAAAATAACAATATAAAAAAATAGTGTTGAGTGAGTCTATGTTGTTAAGTCAGAGCATGGTGGCATGTGTGTAACATCCAAATCACTTGTGTCTACTTCAAAACTAAGCATTGTGTTATTTTAGTGGTGAGTGCGATCCAATCTCTGGTCGCTGTTGTTTTTCCCCACTATTAAATAATAGGTTAGATGAAATTATTTCAGTGTAATAGAAGCCCTCATGACCTCACCTAGATGTATACACATACACATTCATCATCCGCTTGAGAGGTGCCCTTAGGTGATTGAGGGCAGCAGACAGTTAACACAATAACCATGAAAACAGCACTTCTACTCATATCTGTTTACTTGTGAAAGCACTCAGCATACAAACAACCAATAAAACACTTGCTTATTGGAGTCCTTCTGTTGCTACTTCGCGGGGTTTTGACCCTTAAGGTTACAGGTCTGTAAAGAGAACTATGTGAAGGAAAAAATCTATTAAACGGGTCTATAAATTTGAAACAATCGTGTCTCCACTCTGGAGACAAATATCTATGTCCATCTTAAATGGACATATCCTTACCTGAATGTTAACGTATATTCTGTTTGAGAAACATAAATGGAACTTAAAGGTGAAAATTCTGTCATCATTTACTCACCCACGAGTAATTCCAAATCTGTTTGAATGTATTTGTTCTCCAGAACACAAAAGAAGATATTTTGAAATAAGTTTGGGTCACCATTGACTTCCATAGTAGGGAAAAAAGTCAATGGTGACTCAAAATAGCCTGGTTACAAACTGTTTTCAAAATATCTTCCTTTGTATTTGGCAGAACAAAAAGAAATTCATACAGATTTGGAACTACTTGAGAGTGAGTAAATGAGGACAGAATTTTCATTTTTGGGTGAATTATTCCTTTAAATTATTATCAATGTTATACTATATCTGTATTTAATTATATTAACCAAACCTTTATAAAACCAAACACATATAATCTCCATAAGGGCATTCCACCTGCAAAACTACAAATTCAGCCAGTTTACTGGGAGCATATTCAGAGTGAAGTGTCAGTCAGACACCATATGGCTATACTCCTTGACTTTAATTATGATAAACTGTTGGCTAAACAATGTGCTAAACCATGTGTGTTCCATTAGGACCAGGATGTAAACACTCTAGCGTGGAGGGAGAGACAGGCCACATCAGTGATTATCCTCTCAGCCAGAGTCATCACAGACCATCAGGAGGCCAGCTCACTCGCTCTGTCCAAAGCCAATACTAGACGGCATGTTCAGAATTGCATCTGCAGTATTAAGATGAATGCATTTGTGGGTAATTTAAGGATATACGAGGGGAGGGGAGGGTTCCCATACTGAAACCGTAAGTCATAGGCATTAAATATTTGAGATAAATCTCACTTATCTACTAAAAGCTCTCAGCTGTGGGAAATGATGAATAATGAAATAAAATAGTTCATGATGATAAACTAGAAAACCAGTAAATTTCTAAATGAAATTTAACTTACACTGACACAGGATAATCACTTCTAATCAATCTCAATATCATGAAAATATTACAAAAGGCAAATCTTGACAAAAGTAGAATGTTGCCTGTTCTATGCATATACACTTTTAAAAACAAAGGTTTCAATAGAGAATTTTTGAAATGATGATATAGAAGAAATATTTTCTTAAAAGGAACTTTTTTGTTGTAGCAAAACCATAGCTGCCAAAAAGTGGTTTTCTAAGATATAAGTCCTCTATCTAAAATATTTCTTCAGTGAAAAAGTCATCTTGTCTGAATCGGGAGAGAAATATGCACAGATTAAATTTACAAGCAAAACAGTTCTAAATAAATTTGTCAATGGATTATGATGTATGAGGACAAGAGGGGATGATGAGGAAGAGTTATTATGGATTATAGACTCATATTTTGTCTAGAAGCAACAATTTAAAGCTGTTTGAAATCTCATTTTCAGTAAATGTTGTACTATTCCTACTGTTACACTATTCCTTTAGTGTATTTGACTGTTGTGCATTTATGTAGTTATTTAATAATCAAGTAAAATTTAGCTTTTTTTTTTTTTTTTTTTTAACCTAGGAGAAACTGTTCCTTCTATCGTATTGTGACTGACAGCTGCAAAAGAGTAAGTACTGACATATTGAAAGTTTCACAGTGGTATTTTATGGGTTTTCCTACATAAAAGGCAATGCAGTTCTGTCAGCCTACCGAACTTTTCTGAGCGCAACTTCAGTAAGTTTCTGCCCTGCGCCTTTCTCTCTGACAATTACGCTTTCACTCCAGACAGACAAAAGGTTAGTTGTGACTTCCTTCATGATGGTCACCACTTCAGCAATTAGCTGGTGTTCCAGCAGTGGGGCTGAGTTTGCCAGAGCCTGTGAAAATGCCATCTGTCATTGGGACACACTTCATGAAATGCTCTTCTCCGCCTCAGTGTGACTATTTCCTTCAGGGAGTCGCAAGGATCGTTCAAGTCGAATGGCGCTCCGAGAAAACAATAAATTGTTTGCTGTGAAAAATAATTTGGCAGGGGCTGTGGGTGCCATGTGCTCTGAAGTGTGGCGGTGCTCTTTCTCACACAGCTACCCTGAATAGCAGACTGAATTAGAGCAGCACCGTGTGCCTGAGTTTAGGTCACTTTGTGTAATGTACAGTAATTTTAGCTTATCATTGTATGGCTGTGTCATATTTTAGGCTGAACCATTAGTTGTCTGGTCATTATGTTCTGCATATTTTATTGCACTGTATTTTTTTTCTAGCTTCTGATCTTGATAGGTTCTAAATATGTGATTATTTTTATAAACTTTTTAAATGTCATCCACACAAACTGTTGAACCAATAATGCTTTCTATTCAGTAATATTTTCACTAAAAGGATCTAAGTGCTTGTGTTAATTATAAAAAAATGATTAAATCACTGACAGTGCTATATGTATATATGAATGTACATTAATTATCTTTTAAGCATTACAGTATTTTTTAGTATTTTTTAGCGTCTAAACGTTTTTTACTTCGTGTTACCATGACTACAAATGAAACACACATAAGTTGTCCTTGGATATTTTTGAGAATATTTTCCCAGAAAACTGACGCACCACAGCACAGTGCCAAAGAACTTTGATGTTTACCTTCACCACACACAGTGACTATCTAAGCTGTCAATCCAGCAATTTCACTGCGTGTGTCCATGAGTACTTCCACGTTCGAGTGCTTTTCCGCCAGTGCGAGTATGTGTCTGTCAATGCATGTTATATAATTAGTGCCATCTCCTGAACCTCACAGCCCGCTCTTAACAAGGTCAGATGGTCTGAGTCAGTGCTGTCAACTCTCCCTCAGTCAGACCAGATGGTGCCTGCAGCATGTGATACTCTCCACTGGTCCCTCTCTCAAGGTGAGAACACCAACAATGACATTGTGACCTCAATGACATTCAGTTCCAGAACTGCTATTTGTCCACCATACAAAAACAATGGGGTGCCCACAATGGGAGCAGAATAAAAGTCAAGCATAACTAATTACCAAGACAATTTATCCATCCTTCATGGCCATTTTGAGGTAGGAATAAATAGTTGGCTTTTGACATGCACATAGGAACACAAACTCTGCAGTTTACTAATGTTGCTTGCGAATAGCATGGACAGCTGAAGGATAATTGTTGTGTATGACTGTTACAAAAAGGGTTTCCGTAGGATACAAAGAGAAATCGGGCTACATTTTGTCTAAAGTGCTTTTCAGTGGTGGCAATTATCCGGTCTCGAAAAGCTGTAAATGTAAATCTTTCTTCTTGCCTTTGTTCTTTAATGAATCACAATCTGATGTCAAGAATGTCTGAATCATAATGGCCTATTCACCCCAAGTGTAAATAGCACCAGACAGCTATATAATAATAGCTAGACCTATAATGCACTAGTGGAGATAGATAGATGGATGGTTGTGTGAAGTTACACAAACAGTCCATGGTTTTCCTGTGAAACTGGGCAACTTTAACACTGTTGCTGAAGGTTGTTTTTCATTTCTGTGTGTTGAAGCAACCCCAAAAATGTGATATTTATTTGCTTGAATGCAAACTATACCGGAGAACCCTGCCAAAAAAAAGTTTATTTTACCCCCCAGAATATGATTTTTGCTGGAGGCCCCCCTGAAGACACGACTAGGCTAGTTTTGATTGCGTTTTGTTATAAAAACCTGGCAATCCTGGCCATGACAACAACAAAAAAAAATGCTTAACATGCTTAAACACCACAAACCACACACACCTGACAGTAGGCTACAGCAGGTTGTGTAGATTTATGATTTATTTTAAGAGATTAATATAATCAATAACATCTCATGTTAGTCAACTTGGATCTACATTTATCCAGAAGTAGCCGAGTCTTCTCCTTTCGTTACTTTTCAGATTTCGCCACACCTTAAGTATTCCGAATTCGGAGGGTGTTGTACATGCATATGTATGGAACCGAAAGACTCATACAAAAAAAATTTTGTTATGAATACAACCCCTAATTATATTTACACACATACATGTATGTATGTATATATGTAGTTTTCTCCAATAAAACATATCGAAACTCAACTCTAAACACTTTCTTTACATTTGAAACCTTCTTGTTATGTTGATGTTTTTATTCCACTTCCTGTCTGAGAGCCTGTTTAACCTTCCACCAAATGTGACATCTGGAAGAGTTGCATAACCTTGCTCAAGTAAAAGACTTCAAAGCAAGAATGAAGACACTTACTCAAGGTGGCATTCCTGCAACTGCCCCTGTGGGATATGTGATATTTAATGCCCGTCTCCCCTGACTCCCACAAACATACACTGCACACATAAAATATGAGCACGAGGCATCACTGTTTGTTTAAGTAGTATAACAAGCAGCAAAACAGCCACAAGTTCACCATGTTTATTCGTATATGAAAGGTAAAAAGTTTAGATGGGTGTTTACAGCTAGTCTGAAATGCGTCTGCATCTATTAGTGTGGCAGGCAGCCAAGAACTGTCATAATCCAGAAATGTGCACTTGCCTTAACTTTACCAGACAGCTTAGTATTTTAATGACCTAAAATGGTAAACATTATACAACTAATATTGCCAAGCTACGAATGTTATTTTACTGATATCTTGAGAGTTTAGTTGATATAAAGAAAACATGAGCAGTTTTATTGATGCCTTAGAAAAAAAGTCCCAGTGCAATATAGGGTTGAGAACACAGGCGATATATTCCAAAGTTGTTTTCATAACAGCTTTCGGCTGAAATGTAGATGTTACAACCTGAATTACCACCTTTTACCAAGTTCTCCATCAAAGCACTCACCTCGCGTTTGACCTTTGATGTACTTTGCCTGTTTTTTTGCACTCATACTCAAATTAAAGATCTCAACATCTTCCGATCCTGAAAAATTAGATGCATTTATATAATTAACTATCTTTTGATCTGGGAAAAAATTACCAGCAATCATTTTTCATAGTGGTCATTGCTGACTTCAGACTGTCTGAGGAGTTATGAGTCTTTCAAATAGTCTTTGAAATGTCTATAATTTCAGACAAATTATCAGTCTCTTTATATTAGGTTATCCTTTGTGAAGTATGACCAAAAGGGTAGAATGGTTAATTGAGCGGAAGGGTTTAACATTTGTAAAGGGACAATGCGTTATATTTGACATTGTTCGAATCTAATTGGTGCGGACAAAGACAAAAAGAAGCTGTTAACATATGTAGATGCCAGCATCTCTATTTCGGTCTTACAATTTGCTGATAATAGCTAGACCTTTGGTTTTGGCTCTGAAAAAAAAGAGACACCAGCATTTTGGAATTTAGATTCCCAACAAATGGAAAAAATACTGTGCATATGTGCATGGGATAGTGTGTATGTGAGTGCTTCTAAGAGACCAGTACAGAGAAAGATAGGAAAGAGAGAGTCTGCCTGCCTGTAAAGTGAGATAAACCGACAGGAGGTGACAAATTCATAACAGCTTTGTGCAACCACAATTCTGAGGGATTCGGAGGTTGGCCTCAAATAAGGTGACATGTGTGACAGGGATTTCATCTTCTTGAACTTGCCATGCTGCTGCAAAAGAGACTGCTTCTGATAAGATGCCTCCTGGAAAGTCACAACATAAAGGGATGTGTTGTCATCTGTTTGCTGAAACACCCTCAGAAGGGAATTTGAGGAAGGCATTAAGCTGATTTAATACAATTATACAGCTTAAAGGGGTTATTAGTGGTTTCGTAAACAGACTTATCCACGCCGGCTCCATTTTTTTATTTTAATTTTTTTAACATGCTGGCAATTAAACATGAAATTGCATTCCTCTTTTGGGGCATTGTCTTGTTCATGTTTGAAAATCACCTCGGTTATGTAGGTAACCCTCGTTCCCTGAAGGAGGGAACGGAGACGTTATGTCACTGACTGACGTCATGGGGTCCCGTCTGGGAAATGGGAATTGGCCGGTGGATTTTGCATGCGGAGCCACTCCCTGGACATCCAGTTATATAAGATGGCGGTGCACAAACCACCATTAGCTTCCTGCTGAGGAGCCGATTGCAACCGGCGGGCCGGCCCCCCCCCCCC
>JAUCMR010008489.1:0-11510 GCA_032357425.1 Enteromius argenteus | reverse complement strand
TGTAAAATATTTTTAAATGTATCTATTGACTTATTTTAGTTCATTTTTGCAGCACACCTCAGTTCTCATTACTGTAAAGCAAAATTGTCTCATTGTCTTTACTGTAACATATCATACGATAATAAATAATTACAGTATATATAAAACAATTAAATAGAAACAAGGTTGTAAGTAAGTAAGTGCTGGGCAATGTTTTTGTTTCTATGATGTATGTGTGTGTACTGTCTATTTATTATGTATATATAGACACACATACGTATTTTAAAGAATATGTATTTACATGTATATATTTATATTCGTTAAATTTATATTCTATATAAATATATTTTATTTATAAACATAAATTTTTTTTCTTATTAAATATATACATGCACGTGTGTGTATTTATATATACATAATAAATATATCTACACACATATACATATTACTGTATGTACACAAAAACTTTTATTTTGGATGTGATTAATCACGATTAATTGTTGCCCGGCACTAAAATAAAAATAAAAATATGCTGGGCTATGATTAATCATGATTATTCACATCCAAAATTAAAGTTTTTGTTTATAAAATACGTGTGTGTACTATCTAATTATTATGTATATATAAAGACACACACATATATTCAGTTTTTTTCTTAAATATGTCCATGCATGTGTGTGAATTTATATATACATCATAAATACAGTACACACACATATATTATACAAACAAAAACATCTTGCTTAATCGCGATTAATTGTTGGCCAGCACTAAAATAAACAAATAAATAAACATAACCAAGACTCATAACAGTGGGTTTTGGGTTTTTGACCCGGACATTTCTATAAGCTTTTCATTTAAAAAATGCAGCAGTGATATCATCACTTTAATATACAGTCAAACTCAAACACAGTCTCTGCATAACCAGAGATGATAGACTGGATATGGGATTGTGAAGGCTGGTTTAAGTGGGTTGTTGGAGAGCACGTATATTACCCCGGTCCCAATTTCGAGCAGCACCGCTCATATATTCCGGGAGGTAAATGAGCAAGGCTGTGTGGTTACAGAGATTGAAATACATTCATTAACTTTTCCCTTTTTGCTAATATAAGCCTTTTAACGCCACGCATCCCTGAAATTTACATTTAAATTAAATTGACTGGGGGCCAGATGAGGAGGCACCCCAGACACGGCCCCTGGGGTGACTGTTATTTACTGATCTCCTCTCCTCGTTGGTCAGTCTCCGCTGCGTGTCCCCCTCCCCAACCCATCCCTTGCTTTCCCCCCTCTCCCATCGCCCCGTGATGGGAAGGACACCGACTTACACCTTTAAGACAGGCTTTCAAAAATTCCTGTCAACGAACTTGAGAAGGCTGACGCTGAGAGATGCGTTCACTGACAGCTCGTGAAAGAAAACGAGGCGTCTGGAAACGGAGCGGATGATGCTGTGACACATGTAGAGGTGAGCGGCTCGTTGGAGGGTCGTCGAGGGCAGGAGGGATCAACCCGAAAGGTCACATCTTCATTACTGTCACTCGCTCGCACGCACGCGCACACCTACACGAGCTCTCCGCTCCTAATTCCACAGGACAGAAGTGAAGGTTAACTTCAATGAGAATCGATAACCCATTTATGCTAATGTCAGCGTAATGCGCGTTTCCAGCGAGTATGACCTAACCGAGGTTGAGCTCGAGTATCAGCCGGCCGGCCACAAACCGCTCCAGCAAGCCTAACGTTCTCCGGATTCATTTTTCATCTTAGAGTGTTTCAGCTTAGCGTCTTTCCACTACGGTTTCGTTGTAATTGGATTTCAGACGAATTACAGCCAGCGAGACAAACATCCATTGCTGGACATTGCTCTGACCGCGCAAAAAGTGAGCTTTATGTTCATCAGAATTCATTTCGCCATTGATTTGTCTGAGCAGGAGAAGATAAAGGGGGGAAGGGCCTTAGATGGAGCCGGTGGCTGTCATCACACATCTTCACTCTAACAATACACCATTTTCATACTGTACACGCTTTCACACAACGATAGTAATTTTAATCAAGCCACAAGGAAAACGCACAGCAACTACATAACCTGTGAAAACGCTCAGATAAACGCCTCGCCGTGCAATCCACTGGCATTTAACTTAAAAATTCCTTTTGAGTTTTGTATTTATGTTTCCTGGGAATTAAAGATCTGATAGAAAAAAAAAAAGAAAAAAAAACCAGCAGTGGAAAATAGCATGCTATTTTCTGATTCATAAACTTATCTGGTTTTGGTATGGAGTTTTTACTCAGACTTGTTATTGTCACTGTGTGTTTTCAGTGTAGTTTTTGTTCATTTTCTTTACTCTATCCTCCTGGTTTCACAGATAAGGCTTAAAGGAATAGTTCACCCAAAAATGAAAAGTCTGTCATCATTTACTCACCCTCAAGTAGTTCCATGCCTGTATGAATTTCTTAGTTCTGCCGAACACAAAGGAAGATATTTTAAAAAAAAAAGTTTGTACCAGGCTGTTTTAGGTCACCATTGACTTCCATAGAAGCCATAGAAGTAAATGGTGACCAAAACCATTTATGTTTATAAAAATGACTTAAATCCCCTAACTAAACTATGGCCTAATCCTGGTTTAGGGTAAGCCCTGTCTATGAAACCGGACCTATAATTATTAGTCTTGGTTTAGTTTCTGCTTATTTAATTTGTGATTTAGCATTTTAGGGCTGCCAAAGTTAATGTGTTAACCTACTGAAAATCTGTTAATGATTGGCTTTTTGTAAAGTTTTATAATATGCCATGTTTAAAAAACAAAACTATTTTTCACATTTATTTCAATTCAGTTTTTCATAGGTGTGTTAGAGTTTATTTATTGAATTTAGGTTTCATTATACTCAGATAAATGCCTTGTCATGCAGTTCATTAGCATTTAATTTTATACTGGGAAGTTTTTGTAATTGTTTTGTTGTAATTTATTCAATAAATGATGGCTATGTTATTGTATTTTAGTTATTTTTCTTTAACTTTTTTTACTTTTTAATGAACAGTACAGAACATATTTAATATAAGCAACTAGTTAAGAGACTCTAAGTGTGACCATATATATATATATTATATATATATTTATATATAGTGCTATCAAACGATTAATCGCGATTACTCCCGTCCAAAATTAAAGTGTTTGTTTACATGTGTGTATGTGTACTGTGTTTATTTATTATGTATATAAAACATTTACATGTATATACATTTTTATATTTATATTATTATTTTATATTATGTATAAATATATTTAATATATAAACATATTTTTCTTAAATATATACAGGCATGTGTTTGTATATATTTAAGATATATACAATATATAATTATTATTATGTTTCATTACCCATAATAAAACTGACCCTCACAGAGATCCCCATTTCCATTTGATTAACTGATTCTGTGACTGATCATATGGCTACATGTGCAAGCTGATCAATGAAGACATCCAGCTCGTTAATATTCCACGTCTCCAAAGATCTGCTCACCTCTGACGCCTCCCAATCGGACAATCCTGAGTGACCTGAGCGTCCTTTGAAACAGTCAGCAGGGGACAGCTAAAAGGCTCCGTAATCCAATAAACAGAATAAAGACTCATTATTCAATTCTCAACAATTAAGTGTGTCTATTCTTTGTAATCAAGCGCTGAGTAAATGTTTCTCATACGAGGCCCACCTCTCACCTCCACCCAGAGCGCACTCATGCAAATGCACAATTAAAACAAGCCATTACCCTTCCAGAATGCAAAACTGTCATCCTATTATCGTGACTAATTGAGGCTTTATAACATAGTGTTGGGGTCTGTTTAGACAGTGACTCTTGTCACAACAGAACAAAATAAAACTATTAGGCATGCGACTTTGCAAAATGGTGACTGGTGTTATATAAGGAAGTGCTGCATGAGAGAAGACCAGTTTTGTCATCGGGACAAGAACAATATATGATCCATAAATGAAAAAGGCATTGCAGTATTCACAGAACTGCAGATGCTACTATGGTAAAGGCTTTTTTTTTCTTTTCACAAGATTTGTTTACTGAAAAACTGTTTACACAGAAGGTTAACACATGACTGTGCTCACCATCACACTGCTTCAGGCTCATTTTGTAGTGCCACAGTTTTATGAGCAATATAATTAGCCAGTAGATGGCAGCAGCGTGCTGATGAAAGGTGTTGGGCTGGAAGGTTATGACTCTCGAATACCTGTTCATGCCGGCAGGTTACATCTTCACTTATTTGTGCTGCTTTGGCCACCATTTTGGCATATCGCAGTGGAAACCGTGCCACAGTCATAAAACAAAAAACAGCATGACCTCGTTTTTAAATAAGCTTTTGAAAATATCTTTAAAATGTCAGTCGTAAAGGCAAATGGGGCATAACTAGCATTATGTCACAGACTATAATGGTAAAAATGGTATCGGTGCCAGATATAAGCAAGATGATTAACCATCCTTGAATGACTCGAGTACATTAAGATTAATTCAGATCCCTGATGGTTTTATGTCAAATTAGTGGCATCCACATTTAAGTATGAATCAACTACAGTATATCAATGTTGTTTTAAACCAGTATGAACTTCCTTCTTCTGTTGAACACAAGAGAAGATAGTTTGAAGAATACTGGTAATCACACAGTTCTGATTTCAATCTTCTGCTCAAAATAGCAACAAATTTCAGGTCGCATTGACTTCCATAATTTTGTGTCCAAACTTTGGAAGTCAATGGACTTCTTTTCTTCTCCACAGAAAAAAAAAATGCATGTTTTGGAATGACATGAGAGTGAAAAATTCAATTTAACGGTGGACTATATCTTTAAAAAGCATGTACCGCTTCATAACGGGGATCAGATGCCCATATACATTTTAATTTTATTTAAAAATGTTAGTGTTTTTTTTAAACATGCACTTATAGTGCACATATTTAGTTTTAGTTATTTTAGTACATCAAGTTAAACTACATGACAATTTTTACAAATAGCTAAAATAAAAATACATTATTTATTTATTTATTTATTCATGGTTTTAGCTTAAGTTAACTATATAACAACTCTAAACAGGAGGTTTAATATTGACAGAAAGAATGGGGGAGAAGAGGAGGAGGCTTAGCTGGTAACAATGCTTGTGAGCTTCAGTGTGAAAACATAAGTGAACAGGGTGACAGATCATAGCATGACCCGTGTTGTGATCTGTGAGGTGTGAAAAGCACCTAACCTCACTAGTCTGATTGCTTGCTATTATGTCCAGATTTACAGCTGGGCCTCAATTTAAAGTGCAATATTCTTGTGTGTGGTCATGAGATATAGTTTGGGTTACAAGTGCAGGTCTCATAACGCACGATGAGCTTCGGCCTGTGAAAACACCCCTCTGATCTTTATTATTGTATTACTGAGAAAGTGTGAGAGCAACCTGCTGTACTGAGGTAAGCACTGCAATTATGAACACTGTATCTCTGTGTGACTCCAATTATCCCTCAACATGTAATCTCTCTCTTTCCCTCTCTCTCGCTCACTCACACAAGTTATGAGAGTCTCAGACTTATGAGAAGGATGAGCAAAGGGAGTGGGTGAAAGATAAGAAGATGAAGAAAATGTGCTGCTTGACACGTAATTCGCCACAAAGTTTTGCAAAGACACTTGGAGTGTTTTTAGCATGCTGATTGGGGGGTGGGGTGGGGCGGGTGTTTGTTGTCAGGGTGTTAAGTTGTTATTTATTATGTGATTTAAGCACACTGCTGCATGGTTGCCAGGGTGTTGGTAAGGTGTTTTGTTGCTAAGGTATATTTATGCAATAACTAGGATGGTAATGCGGTTACTAGTCGGTCTCGGTGGCTTCTGGGAATTGCTAAGCTCCAGATTCTGTTCCAACATGTTCTTCAAATCATCTAGTGTCCCTATAAATAAACATAAACAAAAACAATCAATTTAAAAAGATCCAATAGAGAGTTTTCAGTTAAAGGGGTCATATGATGTTGCCAAAAATATCCTTATTTTGTGTATCTGGTGTAATGCAATGTGTTTATGCGGTTTAAGGTTAAAAAACACATTATTTGTCACATGCTGTACATTATTGTTGCTCCTCTAAACCACAAATTTCTGAAACGCATGGATGTTTACAAAGCTCATTGTTCTGAGAAGCAAGGTGAGCTCTGATTGGCCAGCTATCCAGTGTGTTGTGATTGGCTGAATACCTCAAACATGTGACGGAAATGTAACACCCCTTACCATAATGTGATGCCGTGTCCCAGCGCTATGACACAAAAACAATAAAAACCATTACAACTGAGGCATTTGTTGCAACCAGTGGGGACATAATTACTCATTATAATCACTTTTTCTGCATCACATTGTATTGCACCTCATTAACATAACACCATGTCTACATTTGTGATTGGAGAATCTGCTCAAAACTCGCATTTGAATAGTAAGGTTCAGGTTACAGGTAACAGGTAACAGGTTCTTTTAATTAGAAAACGTAACTTACTTACAGGTTGTGAGTCAGAAGCACCAGACTTTCCTTGCATAGCTGGAACTGCCTCACTTTATAGTCTCTGTGCACAGCCAGCATAGACTACTTTGTCAGGTTCAAGAATCAGTTCTCTGGAAATGCACTGAACAACACATCTGAATATTTGTGTTGAACTGTTCTGGAATAGTGTTGTAAATATAACTTAACCACTGATTTCTAGTTATGTGCTCTTTTTGAAGCACAAAGAAAGCATCTCCAGAACATGGCGGCAACAATAACAATACTAGTTCTGCTTTCTTTCTTTGCGTGAACATTTGGGCGGTGTTATACAGATAAACCCACACAGTGATGTAGACATATGGTGGCATGTTTAAACAAGCCATTTTAGGAAGATGTGGACACTTTTATAAAGATTCTGTCTTTGGTTTTGAGACTTTAGTCTTTGCAACTTTAGGGATCTTGTCTAAGCACTAACAGCTTAGAAATCGCATTATATGACCCCTTTAAGCAAATGCTTCTAATTAGCATGTGTTCACGTCTTGTCCATTTATGATTTAGTAGTAAATCATTTCTCTAATCTGTCGATTAGCACACATGCACTGTGTTTTCATATTCCACAGATGGTGATATATTCCCATGCAGCACACACACATGCTCCATCTCCATGGGGAGGATGTCCATCACATCGTCTTTGATCTTCAGTCTTCTGCAGGCTCACAGAACAGCAAAGGGACCCTCAGTTGTTGCATCTGTAGCGAAGTGGCCAATTATGCTTCAAAGTAAAACCAGAGTTTTCTTTTTTTAAACACACCCCATAAGGCGTCCCCCTGGCTCTTTTCCCTCTGCTCCGCGTTTTATCACATTCCCGCTCTCTCTTTCTCCTACTCAGGTACATGGAATGCAGACACACACCCGCTCGGCACGATTTGGTCTTTTGATACCATCAAACATTAACAAGAAAGCTTGACAGCCCAGGTGTTTAAGTATTCTAGACAGGCCCAGTAAAGACTCTTTCCTGCTTCCTTTTGGGTTAACATTTCCTTCCTCTGTGCTTTTAATCAACCCAGCTGGAACTTGTGACCAAGTTCTATGGAATTTTTTCAATATGCAAACATGAGAAATCCAGGAAGCATCCAAATGGAGACGGTACTCCAGAGGCCAAACCATATTTATCAGTTCATCAGAGGAGACAAATGAAAAAAGACAAGCTTTATTTTGCTCCCATTATTTGATACTCGCAAATGGAGCGCTTCCCACCCATTCTGCGCCTGTCACGGCGAAACAAAAAAGCTTTTTAGTTGGGAGGAATTATTTGAGATAATGTGTGTTCTCCCAGTGAGACTCACAACTGATTTAACCTGGCTGCGAGTTGCCGTGGAGATGCGCGATGAGGGCGTGCGCGAGCGTGTGGCGTCGCTCTTGGTAGCTGATGGGAATAAACTGGAGAAATAAAGAACATTGAGTTTCTAATGAATCTGTTCTGCACCTCCTCACAGCATGTGCAAATGGAAATAATGTCTCCGAACAGTCAAGGTGAAATTTGCCCTTGTTTGACATTGTTGCAATCATATAACATTATTTTAAAATTGAGTGTATGTTTGTAGGAATGTGTAGGTTCATTTTCTCAAACAAATCAAACTCTGGCTGCTTTAACAGGAAAAAGTATCCAGGTAACTTTGTATTCACACTTTCTCTAAGACTCTTTCTATCAAAAGTGGATCTATTTTAGTATTTTAGTAAATTTTAGGCCTTATTTTGGTTTTCTTTAAAGGGCATTTTGAAGCCTATACAATACACTGAAATCAACAAAATGAGGAAAAATTTAAGCAATTCAGAAATCATTTTAATTTCTGCATTTTTAGTTTTTAGATCTCACTTCCACAGATTTCTATGGATTTCGTGATTTGTTATGAGCCAAAGATTATTAATAGATACAATACTACAATAGATCTGGAATTCATATACTTTGAATACATAGGTGCATGCATTTTCAATCTATGAATGATATTTGCACTGATAGCATACAGTTTGAGTGTGCTTTAAAACATTTGACATTTATGATCATTATTGTAATTACAAAAAAAAAGATAGATAGAAAGCCATTTTGTTTCTCTTTCAAAAATGTTTGCACTGTACCTGTGACCTTCAAAATGCAGTAGCCTACATAATATATATATATATAAGACAATAAATGTCAAAATATTATAAATTTAATGTTTCTTGTCGAAACATTTTGACTTTATTTTTGTAGTATTTCAACTTCGATTACATAGTAATAATTAATCTTTAATTTTGTTGTTTTAGATTTAAATTTTTTTTAAGGTGGCACTAAAACACAGTCATAGTGTATATATGATACAAAAATAATATAGGAATAGTGGTCTTTGCATGAATTTATTACCATAATAATAAAATGTAATCATTTTAATAAAATTGGTGCAAACTTAAGGTTAAAATGTATTAAAAATTATGGGTAATAAATGAAGCAATGCAAACTGCAAATTTTAAAAGCAAAAACGTTGAAATATGTTTTATTTGAAAGTTTGAAAGTACAGATAAAGCTCTTCCTGTTAATTATATCTGCATTATGTCATGAAAACACACACTGCAGACAAATGCCATTGTATCCTGAGAGTGACCCTACTGTTCTCAACTCTAATCACGTTTACCAAAAAAATGGCTATTATTAGCCTACAATATTAAGTTATGGATTTTCTTTCTTTTTCACTCACTCATTCATCCATCCATCCACCCCCCTCCCATTCAGCCGCTGAAATTCCCGAGGCTATTTTCCACTTCATTGTTGCAGGTGTTCTGTCTTTCGGCATCTATAGTTGTAATGAGACTAGATCTGATTTGTTTCTTTAAAGCAACAGAGTATCCACCTGTCCTCCCTAACCCATTATTCCCATCTCTATTCTCATGTCCTACTTTTCTTTTCTTCTTCACAAACAGTCCCACCCATACACACATTTAAAGACCCTTTCTTATCCGTCTGTGGACTCCACCCCTGTTTTGTTACGTGTATCGCTCTCTGGTTTCTTTTTAACTTCTCTGCATCTCTATATTTCATCATCCTTACACCTTCCTTCCTCTCTCCCTCGCCCTCAATTCTCCTGTCCCTTTCCTTGTCCTTCACTTTATCTTCTCTCTTCTTTCATCTCTATTTCTCTCACTCTCGTCCCACATCAATCCCTCTTCACTAATCACCGTTGATGTGGAGTTAAATGTGGAAATGAGGTACATGCAACAGGAGGGGAAACTTACTCCATTTAAAGCTCGCCCAGCCGTCCCATCCATCACTCTCTCCGGCACGGCCTCTCATCTCTGCCCTGTCTGATTAATCATCACGGTCACATTACAGAAGCAGCGTTATGTGAAATGGGCCTGAGGAATTTTTAAAAGATTCAATTTAGAGTATCACTCCTCATCCGTTCCCAATAAATGCCAACGTGAGCATCATTATGGTGGCCTTGTTAATCAAGATATAGAGAGACGAAGGATAAATCAGAGAGGAGCTGCCCAACTCCTGATAAGCCACCTGCACCCTGAAGGAGTGCGTTGGATTTTGGGTAGAGCACATGTTAAAAAAAGTCACTGGGTCAAATTACTTTTTTTTCATTGGCAAATTACAGTAACGCTTGATAAAGATGCAAATGTAAAGAAGTTAAAGATATTTAGAGGCTTGACTGTTCATTTTGAATTTTATTATCTCATTGGAATGGTACAAAACTTGACTTTTCCGGAAAAAAAAAGAGTTTGTTTGCAATAACAGATAACCATTTTCTAAAATATATTTTTTTAATATTTGGGTTATTTTGATTAGGTAAAAATACTACTAACAAATAACTAAAAAATACTAGTTAACTAACACAATAAAATGTATTAAAAACATCATGCATGAACATAATTTGGGCGTCCGCCATAACACTCGCTGAGAAAAATACAGAAAGCAGAGAGACTTATCATGTTAGTCAAAGTGTGCAGTATAAAACACCACACCCTGCGTAAAGTACCATCCCCCTATATTCACTCAATCTCACTTAAATGTCCATTTCCAGTATGACGAAAGATTTAGAAGCAATGTCAATGTTGATTTATAATTTCCTTCTTGAGTCATGTATTTCATCAGACATATAACTCAAAACTGGATTAAAATGCATCAAAACCATATTCATTACATGGCTCTCTGGAATACTTCTGCTTCATGTCTGGGTCCTGAATATCCTGTCTGAATTTAGTTCAAAAGTTCACCTGATAATAATTTTTGGAATTTTCATTTGTTACCTGGTCAACAGGGTGACTAGAATAATTCTTATTATTTTCTTCTAAAACTAAAAATAAAGATGAAATTGCAACAACACATAATATACAATAATACAATGCTTTTTCATAGAAAAAAAACCTGTTCCATTTCTAGCACAGGAGTTTTTTTCAAGTGGCAAGATTCTGTCAACACACTGTACAAAATGAGGACAGGGCACTAAAAACGGGCCGTCTGGCGACACTAGTATTCCATTTGGAGATTTAGCTGGCTGAGACACTCCGTCTGTGCATGTGTTTGTGTGTGGTGTAATGGAGACGGAGGGAGAAAGACAGCTTCATCATCTCCTCACAGTGTCTCTCCGTCCATATGTTCAGCAGCACTACCTCAGTTCACTACATTGGGAATGAGACGCTTGGAACAGCTGCTAAAATTGAGTGTGTGTGTGTGTCCTCATACATATGTCAACTCAGAGGAATTATTCATCAAAGTGAGAGCTCCTGCACGCTGAGTGTCAGCATTGGTTCGGTGATTGGATTCCATCTCAACTTGGCAAAGAAGTTCCCCCCACGGAGGCGAGAGAGAGTGTTTGTCCTTTCTCTCTATCGGTTGGGGATGTGATGGATCGTGGCGTTTGTGTCAGCTGAGTAAACAAGTCCATTTAAGCTGCTTCATCAACATTTGACAAACCACGGTCCAGCCCAGGCAACAACACAGAGCAAAAAGACAAAGAGATACTATAACAATGCATTTTTGTCAGAAGCTATTAATTTATTTAAAAACT
>JAUCMR010008277.1:5205-15591 GCA_032357425.1 Enteromius argenteus | reverse complement strand
ACTAATAGGGTCGGAACCAAAGTTTACAGGACTGCGTTATCTGGAATCTGCTCAAGCGGTGGACTTCTACATTCCGAATGGTTGCCGGCGAACCGCGTCATAGCTCATTA
This sequence comes from Enteromius argenteus, assembly GCA_032357425.1. Taxonomy (NCBI): domain Eukaryota; kingdom Metazoa; phylum Chordata; class Actinopteri; order Cypriniformes; family Cyprinidae; genus Enteromius; species Enteromius argenteus. Next base: position 15,481 of record JAUCMR010008277.1, on the reverse strand, counting down.
CCATAAAGTTGACTTGATATTATCTCTAACAATAAAAGTGTAAAATAGACTAATTAATTTGATAAGGTGAACTTACAGAGTCAACTTTGCCTTGATTCTTTAGGTGCTCTTTGTAGCGTTTGTCCACATATTCCTCTAACCTGTGAAGAGAGGAAATGTCATAAAAGCTCAAAAACTGCAAATTCTTAAAGAGAGTGACGTCACAGTATTTGCAATAAGACATTGATATATATTCTACCTAAAAATACACCTCATGCACAACCGAATTTGAATCCAAATCCTATTTTTCCAGCCAGAAATAAAAGACAGTCAGAGATAAACCGCGAAGGCCATCTGCACCTCTTTGGCCTTGTGTTGTCGTGCAATTCATTTGTTGCACTGAGTGATTTTTCTGACAGCGAGAGAGTGATTTCACTGCCTCCCTCTCACATTGTTGGCTGTAGCGTTGTTAGGGGCGACCGATCTGCTAAGGGCTCACCTTGGATCGAGCTCCTTGGCCACTCTTTTAGCTTTGTTCCATTCTTCTCCCTCAATGAATGCGTCTATGGCATTCTTAATGAGGTCCAGGTTTAGGTAGAGTTCTGCAGCCTGAGAAAAAAAAACAGAAAAACATTTTGTATCTCAATAGGTCCATGGCTCGAGGACGCCGAAGAATAGATGAAGTCTGTGAGCGTTTTGTGCGGTCACATTGCTTTTGTGTCATATACTATATATACTCGCACACATGGGCACACAAGCACACTGAAAGCACCATTTCCTCTTGGTGTGCTGCACTCAAAACACAATACTTAGGAGGAATAAAAAGCTAGCATTTTGGAAAGGATTTCTGTTTAAAATTGAATCTGTGAGGAAAATAAAAACAAATGTCAATGTTAAATACACCGTTTTTGATCCTTAATGTGATTCTTTGCCTGAAAAAGAAATAAAAAATAAAAGAAACATACCTCATTGTACTTCCTGAGTTGAATCAGGCGTGGCCCGACGACCTGACTGATGTCCACAGCCTTGTCATGAGATAAAAATTTAATGGCCAATTCTGCTGCCTGGAGGACATGAAAAGATGAGAAAACTGTGCTTTAGAAGCAAATAAACATTTTCATGTTCAGATATTTCATCTCAAAAGAGTAGCTCTTTATAGTTAATTGTTAGTTAATGTAGGTTGAAAGATCACTTCTTCACGGTTAATTAATTAATTTATTTATTATTTATATTTAAACAATTATTTAGTTTAATATAATGCTAACAGTATTCTGTCTCTGCCAACTGAGCAAAAACTGATTTTTGCAAGCCCTTCAAGCAAAATAATAAACATTTAATGAAAAAAAAGGAAAACATTAATTAGTAAAACTTCAAGGGATGCAGATGGAAATGCAATGTTTAGTCTTAAATTCAAAGGGAAATGTAAACTCTTTTATCCTCGTGCAAAATAAAATTTTTGTATTTGTTATTTTTCTGGACTACTTTTTAATGGTTAAATTAAATGTTATAAATCAAAAAGCATATCTAAATTAATTTATATAATCTGTGTTAGCATGTCTAATTATCTGAAAGCATAAAAACAAGTTTAATTTATTCTTACAATAGCCTTATAATTTTTTGCCTCAGAACTTCTGTGTTGTCTACTGAAATTTTTTAAGGCATAAGGCATTGTCTTTTAGGTAATGAAGATTTAGTTTTATTTTTCGAAAATAAAGGGGATTTAATATTCCAGTTAAAACATTAAAGGAATACTGTATGATTATTCCTTAAAAATACCGTTTTAATATTTTTTTTAGTAGCCTACTATATACATTCTACTGAACAATAGTAATATATTTCTGCAGCAATGTCAAGTCAAACCGAACTTTTATTTTGACGGGTTGCTGTGAATACCTTTACAGTTCTGTGTGTACATGATATGAGGACAGATTTACTCAAATGAAATGGTCAAATGCTCTTAAAGAAACTCTCGGACCAGTTCTGGAGATGTTATTCATGTACTCCATTTATGTCCTCATTTAGTGAAACGGCAGATGTTAATCACCAGAAGCGTCATGCGCACTTCAGTATGAGTAATAAACAAAACCAAGAGTCTACACCAACACAGAATTCATATTTTTATGTGGTTTAATATTGACAAATACTATGAGTCTGAACTTTACCTTCATCCAACACTTCATCAGTAAGTCCATGTTAGATGAGTCATTCACTTTCAGATAGCAGTCAACGGCTCTGGCATATTCACCTGTCTGTTCCCACTCCTGAGCCTGCTCAACCATACCTTCCACACCCCTGTAAACACACACATATACCTTTATTTCTCATGGACTTCTAAGACATGTTTATTTCCGCCACTATTGACGTCATAATACTCATGGGAAGAAAAACGATTTTAAAAAATACTAGCGTTTTATTAGTGCTGGCTAGATAGTTCATTTTACGGTGAAAGTTTTGAAATAAGGCTTGAAACCCTATTTATTAAAGGTCTTGAGACTTTCCTACTTCAAGTCTTGGGATGACCTGGTGGTTAATGACTATGAAAGCTACATGAAAACCCTTCAGCTTGAAAAAATCTAGTACCATGTTTTGTGTGCTTTAATGTTTAGCAATGATGGCTTTAAAACTGCAGAAAGTTAATTGAATTTCACAGCTGTGAAGGCAAGCACTCAACCACTTTCTGCTTTATACAACTGGAAAGTAAGGTTTAGCACAATGGACAGGTAAAAACAAAGCCACATCACTGAACCCTGTTGAAAAAAATAAGCATAGGCTGGTTAGGTATGTTTTGAAGCATCCTTAGTTGGTCATAAGCTGGTTATATGCTGTTTTGTTCAACAGGGAAGGTACACACATCCTATACCTCTGCCTTTGGAGAGAAAAAAAACACCTTTGGGATCATAAAGTGACCAGTAGAGTCAATTATAAACACAACATGGCAAGAAAGTTCAAAATCTTGATTGAAAATAGGTTAATGATACAGAAGCCTATATTACTGCTGAGTGGGCCTTCAACTGACTATGCAAAATGTTTCTCCTTTTCTTCCCAGGGAAGACAGCAAAGAAGCCTTTGATGTTTTCCCACAAGTCATTAAAAGTAGGAAAATTATCAGTGGAGACGGATTTGCTGCGTGTCTGCGCGTTAATGAGCTGCTCATTATGGATTTAATTTAGGATAAAAAGCTGCCATGTTCTAATAAAGGAGGGAAGCCAAGCAACGAAAAGAGGATCCGAATGTAGTTCAGAGCTTCTAGTTTTTCTGCACAACTGCAGAGCCCTAGTTTCTGAAGAACAATAAACAAGAGAAGATTTTCTGATATAGCAAATGAGACACATATGAAAGAAAGACGGGAAAAAAAAAACCAGATAGTAAAGGAGTTATTTTACCAGTTGCCCTCGCTTTCATATTCCTTTTGAAGGACGCTCAGCTTGCTGGGCAAATAGTCTTTACAGATCCGCATTGCATCAGTCCACATCCCAGCATCCTGAATAAAAGAAATATGGTACTTCAAAGACTGCATAACTTAATATTCATATTTAGCTAATGAGACAAAATCTTACATTTGTTCGTACAAAGCTTTTAATTTGCAACTAACACATTTTTTAAATATAATTGTGATCAGTTTTACAGTCTTTTGTAATGAATTAACTCTATTCCTGTTATGATTTAAAGTTGGAATTATTTTGATTAATTTTTTTAATTTACAATTTTACATAATTATTCACTTCCATTGCAGTATGTAAAATTAAAAATGAATTATGTAAAATACTAATCTTCATCTGGTCTAAATAATTATGGGGTTGTTCAACATAACAACAAAACAACATCTTTTGTGTTTGACTCCAATCACATTTATTTGGAACAACATGACACCCTCAAATTACATTTTTGCGTGAACAATCCATTAAAAGTTTGATAAAACTAAACTAAAATTAGCTACCCTGATTCCTCTTAATGTTCAGAACGTTTAGATCTCTGTGTGTTTCATGGTGAAGATGACTACAGCATTGTTGTTGTTGTTGTTAAAGGCATCAACAACATTTTACTACAGTAAAGAAGATTTCGGTTTTATTGTCCATGTTTGATTGTGCCTTAAGGACTCTTACTTTGTAGTATTTAATTGCTAGCTCTGGCCTTTGGGCCCTGAGAAGAAAGGCCTCAGCTTTTTGGAATTCCTTCTGGTCAAAACAGAACTTGGCTTGGCTCACTAGAATGTCTGCCACACTTTCCGGATCATGAGCCTCTGCCACTCTCTGGGCATTACTCCAGTCCTTGTTATGGACGTGCCTACAATAGAAACAGAGACACGGTCACCAATATTATAAATATTATTTGTAGAAATTCTATGATAAAATGTAGATAATGACCACACAGTCAGTTGAATTAAAGATGGAATATCTTGGACATAATATGGCATATTTTTTAATAATGTCTTTTATAAATAGCCATGAAATAATTGACCTATTCCCTTTTTAATCACTGCAAAGTGAGTTTTTTTTTGTTTCTTTTTCTTACTTCATTGTTTTTACTAAGCATAAGGTTCAGTATTTTTTGTAATTATAATACTTAAAAAAAGGGGCCTTTAGATCATTACATGATTTCTTGGAGTCATCAGATCATCTTTGACTCACTGCAAAGCAGCAAAGCACCAGTACACCACTCCTCCATGAGATCTACAAATCAAACACTCTCAATCCCAATGCCACCTGCTTCCAGCTACTCATTGCTTGTAATGTGAAAAAGAGCATAAAATCGCTAATCTGTGCTCACAAAAAGTACTGAAGCGATGCAATCCCCCCTATAGAGTGGTCTCTATGTATTGGGGAAGGAAATAATGACATGAAAGCTCACTCACATTAGCACAGCCTCCTTGGGTTTCCCGGCTTTGATGAACTCAGTCTCAGCCTCATTGAATTTACCCTTAAAAGTTAAAAATTACAATTTAGCTGTGCACCATTAATAATGAGAATAATAAACTCTAGGTGTGGTTATTAATTATAACAAAAAACTCTGTGCAGGCCTGTTTTAAAGTAAATGTAGGCTAAAATGTCATCATAAATTTTAATACAACAAATACAGCAATTTTTTAAAATTGCATAGATTTAGCATTTTGCAAGACTACACATTTTTGTAGTCAGGGTGGGAAATTAAATAGATTTTTTTGCCCACTTGCTACAATTGCTGGTAATTCACATATTTTACAGCATTTTTATATTTATTATTTTATATGATTATATTGATAAATATATTAAATTATTATATTTATAATTGCTATTTTTACATAAATTTTATTCAAATAAGCCATAGGGAAAAAAAAACTTACAAAGCCATAAACATTTAATCTTCACACTGCAATCTGCATTATAAAGACCAAATCAGACGTGAAAAGACCCCAGCATAATTTGCATTCAAAGCCCTGACCTTGAAAGTGGACCATTTTAGTTGTCTCTGTCTATTTCACATTCACACCCGCATTTGGCTGGAGCCATAGGCATTAACACTGTAGAAAAGAGGAATAATTTCTCCTCATACCTGGTCCTCGAGGAACATGGCATTTTTTAGATGAATATCAGGAATCTTCTGTTTCATGGCGAGTCGCGCCAACTCAAAGGCAAAGTCAAATGCACTAAAAAAGACAAAGACAATTGTTTCAAAGCCAATTTTACTATGCACTGGTTAACTGTTATCTTTATGCACCAATCATACCTGAAAATGTTATAATAGCATTTGGACCATTAAGTCCTAACAGAGACTTACTAGTTATCAGCAGCAAAGTCAATGGCAGTTTCCAGAAAACCAAATTTGTTGAGCAGCTTAACTGCCGCCTCTCCTCCGAGATTTTTTGCCCACAGATAGGCCACTTGCTTATGGGCGCTCGCTCCTCCATGGGTCTTTGCTATCTGTTGCAAAGACACAGAGAGGAACTTTAAATGTTTAACGCTTTCTACTTTCTATGTTATATCAACTCTAGTATCATATAAGATCATGTAGTGTGCACACACACCCGATAAGCTTCCTCCCACATATCATTGACTCTGTACATGTTTATAGCAGCTTTCCAGTCCTGACCCTCTAGGTAATGATACTCCGCTTCCTGAAACCTAGATTCAGCCTCCAGCTCCTGTGATAAACACAGCACACAGCACTCAGAACAAGTGAAGGATCTACTGAGCACCAACAACACAAAACCGCACCAAAAGAGATTTGGGTCAAATGTGTTTTGTAGTTAAATGTGAATAGGAAGAATAAAAGAGTGGCACAAATGTCCTCTTGAACCTTAGCAAGGTGAATGTGCGTTTCATGCAGCAGGTCTTTGTGATAAACAGCGACTAAACGGATCATGTCGTCGTAAATTTTATTCTTCTTATACATGGTGATGGCCAAGTCCGGTTCATCTACTGTGGTAAAAAGCCTAAAAACAGAGAGAAAAATTTCAAATGTGTTAATTTAAATATGAAAAGTGACTGAAATGAGTGAAACTTCTGAGATTAGAAAAACGACAGTGTGTTTATGTGTTTATTTTACCTTTCAGCTTCCTTGTACTTCCCCTCTTTCTCTAACTCTTGTGCTCTGCTGATGTAGAGGGCAGACACATCCTCTTGTGACATGCACTTCACAGCAAGCTGTGTCGGAGACGGACAGATAGATAACAAGAGAGGGGAACAAAATGATACATGATTCAAATGTAAATTGGTGATGATTAGTAATAATTAAAATGTAAATTGTTCATGATTTGAATGAAGAAACAATTGCAGTTGTATTCTCCAACCATCCAATTTATAATTACCACTACACACTGATTTGTTAGCATGTTGCTATGCAATTGCTTGAGTGTTCTTGGTGGTTGCTATGCGGTTGCTTTTTGGCCAAAGTCAAAAGAGGCCACCTCAGGTTCTAAAAAAGTCAGTTTTCTCTTTCCATGTAAATATATGGAGCCTAAGGCATTTTATCATAAACAAAAATACTGGTACTATATACAACAATTATTAATATATGTATAGTTTATCAGTATTATTGCAGAGGGGCACAATGTGACACTGACCTTATGTGCTTGCTCCCATCGCCCAGCCTGAGTGTACATATCAATAGCATCTTTGGTATGATCTCCCTTCACAAACAGACGTTCTGCCACCTGTAGTTCAGAGAAACATAATAAGCCAACACAGATTCAATCCAGATCATACTTTTAGAAATGTGAGATCATTTGTTAATATTTTACTGGAATGTGTTTTTGTTTTTTTACCTCAAACTCCTGCACAGAAGCATAGTGCTGAGCTATTTTCAGATAATATTTGGCAGCAGTCTTGTCCTCCTGTAGCTCCAGTATGTGCAGTGCTTTCTTCCACTGGCGTGCTGCAATTGCTGCCTCTATGGCCTTGGTGGAACGTCTTTAACAGGGAGGAAATAACATACACTCTTAAAAAATAAAAGTGCTTCACAATGCCATATAAGAACCTTTTTTGTCTAAATTGTTCCATAAAGAACCTTATTTGTGGTAAAAGAAGGTTCTCCAGATTATAAAAACCAAATATGGTATGTGCAACCAAATATGATTCTTCTATGGCACCTCTGTGAAAAACCTTTTAACCACATTTCTCTTCAAGAGTGTAGTCAGATGAGGACAAATAAAATGGCGCTGGGCCGTGTTTAAGGGCAGGTAAACATAACAGGTAACAACACAATAATAAACAAAACAGTCACAGCAAAATGATGAAGTCATCTCTGTAAAACGTTCCAAAGGTGACATGAAAACAAATTAGAGAAGGAACAATTGGAGATTCTATAAGGAATAAAACAAAATAAAAAAAACACATTACATTAAAACCTTAACTACACATTACCCTTAAAAAGTTTGGTGGTAAAAAATTGTAATGCCTTTGAAAGAAGTCTGTTAAATTACAGTAAAATATAAAAGCATATTGTCAAATATTGCAATTATTATTCCTGAAGACATTATTTCAGTCTTCATTGTCACATGATACAATCAAGAAACATTATTATTATTAATGTTGAAAACAGCTGTGATGCTGCTTAATATTTTGTGAAAAGTGTGGTATATTTTTTCATGATTCTTTGATGACTAGAAAGTTTACAAGAATGTATTTAAGATATTTTGGAACCTTTTAGATGTCTTTGCTGTCACTTTTAAATAATTGAATGTATCCTTGCTGAATATAAGTATTAAATAGAAAAAAAAAAATTATATATATATATATAAGGGTGTGCAAATGCACCATTTAAATGACACTAAAGAAAACTGAGATTGAAAATAACTTTTTTCTCCCTGACCTATAGAGGTTTGTTACTTTAAACTCACCCTGCTTCTATGTAATGGTTGATAGCAGCATCCATTTGTTTCTGCTGCACTAGATAGTCACCCCACACCTCCTCCAGCTTTACAACTTCTGCAGGAAACGCAACGCGAGCCAGATCCACCGCTGTGAAAGCACAATGCAATTAGCAGAGGTCAATGAAGGCAATGAATCTAAAGCTCTGATGCTTTGCATTACAACCACTTACTTATTGTTCAAATTGAAATGTAACACCCTATTCTGACTGTTCTTACCAGCTAGGCTCACCTTTCTTAAAAGCATTTCCTTTGCGGTAGCACTCCAAGGCCTTCTGATTATTTCTTGTCCTTTCAAACAGGTCACCAGCCTGTTGAGTTTCATAATACTTAAAATTATGAATAATAAGAACTAAAACAATATCCCTTCTAATCTATGAAACAATACCATGTCAGTATGAGTAGTCATGCTACTCATTTGAAAGTTATGAAAACATGGAACTTAACAGTTGCCATTTTGTCAAGCCACATGCCGTTGTTGCAGATCAAACTCACCCTCTCATAAAACTCTCCTTTAATGAGTGCAGCAGTGATGCGGTTGATGATGTCATGGCTTGATAAAAGCTCGTCTCTGCTCATGGCCAGCCAAGCAGCTTTGGCAGGAAGTCCTGCTTTCAGGTAGAGGTTAACAGCACCAGTGAAGTCTCCTTCATTCTCCTTCACCTCACCGGCTTTCTCGTTCTGATTGGTCTCCATTAGGTAAGAATAGTAACTGCGTCTCAAATTGTCCAACTCTGGGTGGCCCTTCAAGGGATTTACACATATTTAATATTTGATTGTGCAGCATCATAGACTGCTGCTAAATGCAGATAATATCAAATTCAACTAACCATATAATCGTCCATAGTTAAGATAGCAACATAAAAAGGCTTATCGACTTTAATAAGGGATGAGAAAATATTGTGGAAATATGGATAAGTTGTGTGATATTCCTTCATCCTCAAAAAAAAAACCCATGAACAAAACTGCACAAGTTAAATGAAAATATGACAGAGACGATAAAATCATTCAAAATAAAAGTTAACATAGTTTGTGCAAATTGACTATTGGCAGTGTGAAACCATCAAAATTCAAGAGACATTTAGAATCCATACACTCAATGATTTTGTATACTGTTGCAGTTCATGGTAATATTGAAATGGTAGCAGAATAATAAATTGCAATGTTTGATTTTAAGGACATTTTTTACTTGTGTACAATAAACATTATTCTGGTTTTATGTTGGACGACTTGAGTTCTAATGTGTAATGAGTGAAACTTGTTGAGTTTTAGGCTAAATAAAACAAAACATGTTTGCAAGACTTGAAGTTATACATATTTATGATATTGTATGTAAAAACAGATATTACCTTCGCCTCTGCTACTGCAATGCATTCATCCCACATGTGAAGCTCCTGGTACATTTCCATCACTTCATCCACCGCATTCTGCAGAGTTACAACAATATTACTTGCAGCTATCGAGATATAACCATCTCAGCTCTGTAGCTCCCACGTATTAACTGTTCAATACCATTTTTAAACTCAGTTGGCAAATGCAGAAAGAAAAGCAGTGGCAAATACTTTTTTTAGAGAACAATTTTAAAAATTCATAATTATTTAATTGTTGTTGTTTTTTTTTTATTATTAGTTTCAACTTGATTCATTGCTAAATGTAAAATGTATTTAATTTTTAAACAGTAATTAAATAAATAACATGTTTGTTTATTTATTTGTTAATTTAAAAAGCATTACATTTATTACATTAATACTTAATACACTGACAGTTGTATTTTTAAGTGCCACTCCTACTTATGCCAAGTAAAAGAAACTATTCTTTACCTGTTCCAAGTAATACATCTCTGCAAGCTTAAAGTTCTTTTCCAGCATGGCCAGTCGTGCTTTCACCTGGTAGTGGTCTGTACCATCACCACCCTACAGAAGAGAATATAACACTGAAATGTAAAATACATAA
>JAUCMR010008119.1:0-15610 GCA_032357425.1 Enteromius argenteus | reverse complement strand
TAGAGTGACAGAATCTCCCTCCATCGCTGACTGTACTTCATTTGTTTCGGCACCAAACACTCCTGGAGAACAGAAAACGGCTTTGATTCTTGTTGGTTCAAAAACCCTGAAATCAGTTTCTAAACTTTAAATGTGAATTCAAGGACAGCAGCAAAGACACAAAAGACCAAACATCACTTAAACCAGTGGTCCTCAACTCCAGTCGTCAGGACCCATTGCTCTGTACATTTTGAAAGTGTCTCTTATCTGTCACACTCAGTTCAGTTCATGGATCTGTCCCCTAATGATCTGATGATCTGATTCTGCCATATTACAAAAAAAAAGGAGATACACAATATGTGCAGAGCAGTGGGTCCTGAGGACTGGAGTTGGGGACCACTGACTTAAACAAATGGACAGATAAACTTGATTTTTATTCATTTATTTATTTTACCTTTAATGTGTGTGTGAAAATTTGTAAAACAAAAAGTTTAATTTGAATAATTTTTGATCTGAGAAGAAAAGCCGGTCCAAATCTCTAATTTGCACAGGAATAATCAATGTTCTGAAACACAAAGAAATGAATGCCCAAAGATGTTTTTCTATCTTACCTAGCAGCCGTCTCCAGCACAAACAGAACAAAACGAGCTTGTGAAACATTTTCCATCGAGTGTCTGATCTGAAAAACCTATATCTGATGAAACCACTCAATCTTGTTTGAATCCTCCCACAACAGAGTTTGACCTTCCTAATCCACACACACACACACACACATGTTGGTTTTTGTGATTTATGGGGACTCTCCATAGATGTAATGGATTTATTTTGTACAAACTGTATGTGGTATTGCCCTACACTGACCCTACACCTAAACCTACCCCTTACAGGAAACTGTGTGCATTTTTAGATTTTCAAAAAAACATGCATGTTTTTAAGCCTTTTGAATTACGGGGACACTGAAAATGTCCTCATAAAACACCTACATATTGTAATACCTATGTCATACCCATGTCATTATACACATTTGTGTCCTCATAAACCACATAAACCCGCACACACACACACACTGCTGTGTGTGACAGATAATTACATGTGCATGTTCTTCTGATCCTTATTGAAATTTGAAATGCTTTATTGAAAAACTTTTTTGTTTGTTTGTTTGTTTGTTTTAACACTGATGCTTTTTGAAAAGTAATTGTTTCTAGATTTCATGATAAAATAACATTTATGGATTATAAATGGTTTGCAGTGATAAAAAAGGTAGAATCGTCTCCGGTGTTACTGAACAGCTCAACTTCAGAGTCAAACTGAAACCTGCTGCGGTTTGATTTCCTCAGAAACACAGTAGGTGGACAACACATCTTGTGCAGTGGTGGTTTAGGCATGGGCGAACGAGGCAGTCGCCTGGGGCGGCACCAGCACTTGGGGAAAAAAAATCATCTGCGCCGCTAATCGGTTTTCTATTATCAATCATAACTGTGACGCCCCTGCTGACTGAAGGTGCCATGCACAGAAGCTGTAAAGGCCAGCGTATATACTTTGTCCGTCCATGTCCGCGTTGCTTATTTTCATCATCAGAACCCTGCTGAAAAAAAAAACAGCTAAAACCAACTTAAGCTGGTTGGCTGGTTTAAGATGGAAATAGTTGGTTTTAGCTGGTTGTTCCAGCTGGTCTCCCAGGCTGGTTTTAGCTGGTTGTTCAAGCTGGTCTCCCAGCTTAAACCAGACCAGCTAAGACCAGCCTGGCAAGCTGGAGATGTGGGTACACGCACACAGAGGACAGTTCACCTCTCCCAAATGGAGTGGACAAGGAGGGGGGATCCATGGTAGGCTAAACTAAGTCAGTGACACCTGACTTTTCTTCCAAATGACGCACATTTCATTCCTAATATTATAAACACAGACCTATAATTTGCACATTTTTATTTATTTATTTATTATTGTTATGTTTTTTGTTTGTTTGTTAGTTTTTTCTAAATTGTGTCACATGGCTAAGAAAAATAGGTAATACAAAACGATTGTGATGTGGATGTGAATTGGTTTAGTCTTGACTTCTGGGGGTGCTGAGAGGGGGTCTCGCCCGGGGAGTAATGAAGAACTGCCACTGATTTTGTGTGTTTATGATTATCATGTAGGTGGAAATTTTATTGCTGTTATGATATAACTGATGCCTAATGGTTTGTAAGAAAATGAACATTTAAAAATAAATAAAGCATAAAATACTCACTGTGTTACGATCACCAGCCAGAGTGCCCTCGAGCTCCACCAGAGGGCACTCCACCCCGGACAGTAATGTGTGTTACCCCTGTCTTGTTTCTGTATTGTACTCTAAGGACTCTTATTGTGATGAGTGTCCCCCCCAGTTTTTATTTATTTATTTATTTATTTTTAATTCAGTGCTTTGGAAAATTATACAGAAAGACATTTGCAAATTAGGATACATGCAATAAGACTGAGATTATACATGAGAAAATAAAAGATTAAAAACATATAGGGGAAGTACTATTCACTTTATGAAATCACATTTCTCTAGTGAGGAGTACAAGTCATTTTGCTTTTGGACCCCTCGTCTCTTTGTTCTAATTTTATACACTCGTTTCTTATCCAAATGCCTAAATATATAAGATCTCTTATCTGGACCAGGAAAACATTGATACAATAGACAATTTCTCAAAAAATTGTTTGAACATTTCTTATCTAAAAATTTAACATTTTCTATCATAAGATCAGGCATTTTAGGAATTATTGTTGAGTATTTTAGTTATTCTTTAACTAAATTTATCATCTGTAAAGGTATACTTTTAAACATTTTATTAAAGTAAAACCCTTTAAGTAATTTGTGGATTAGTGCTTACTGGAGACGCGAACCGTTTCAAACGATTCGGTTCGATTTGGTGAACTGGTTCGACCGGTTCACTAAGAAGATCCGGTAAAATAGAACGATTCGTTCGCGAACCGGTCCGGACATCAGTTAAAGTACTCTGCCTCAGCTGCTCATCCACAACATGGAGTCCTGTTTTCGAATCGTCGCTTTTCTTTTCACTTTCAGTCTTACCAGTGGAGGAAGAACGCTCAAATTTGTTAATGTGGTGAGTAGTGGATAATGTAGCTATAATATAATAATATCCTAACGTTACTGTCAGCAGCTGTTTTGACAAATCCGTTCGACTTAAAAACATTTCAACTTGGTAAATGGTCTGATATGTACCATGTCTTTCACATCCTTTGACATCAGACAATAGAGTCTTATGGATGTTGAGATATTAAGGTCCAAAAATGAAAAAAAAACAAAACAAAACTAATTTACACAAATTTTACTTTTTATACATTTTATATTTTTTGTGTAAGTGGAACATTAATAAATTCTGTTGAAATGCCCATACCAAGTTGAATAGCAAAAGCGAACAATAGGATCAGTGACGAAACTCTGGGTTTTAAAAAAATCATTACAGAGAAATGAGGCAAAACCTCATCCTATTTTTTTTATATTTTATCAATAACAATATGCTCTTTCAAAAAAACAAGTTTCATGTTCACACCTAGCGTCATTCATAGGAAATATTACTCTGAACATTGGTGTAAATGAGTTTTTTTCCATTTTGGACCTTAATATCTCAACATCCGTCAGACTCTATTGTCTGATATCAAAGGATGTGAAAGACATGGTACACATCAGACCATTTGCCAAGTTTGATGCTTGAAAATTGAAAATTGAGGTTTCTATGGACATCTGAAAACCCTTCAAGTAATAGTTTCAAAGAAAAGCACTCGGGTGTAAATTCAGTAACAATGCTGTGAGTTGTAATTCATGCAGTTCTGGACTAGGACTCTTAGCCCAGAAAATGTCATGGACCTGGCACAACTAGTTCTGGAGATATTTCAGTCTGAACATGGTCACTCAGACTGTGATGCCAAAACATGGTAAAAAAAAAAAAAAAAAGTATGCACAGTAGAGATCTGAAATTTTGTGTATGATTTATTGGGCATATTACCCATTACATGGATTTTTTTGAGACAAATCTGAGGAGTCCAGCTGGAATGACCCTTGTATCCAACCTATAAACTTGCTCAATATTTAAGTTTATCACATGATGAAACATGTTGTTGTTACTTTCAGTGTACCTCCCAGTTCCGGCAAAGCTATAATGCTTTGACACAAGCTCAGGGGCGGATTTAGTGGACTTTGGGCCATAGGCAAATATATGAATGGGGGCTTATATTTACTTAGATCAACCTTGAGGTTCCTTTTTTGTTGTGATAGTTGCTGCTGCACAATGGTACCCCATAGTTATGTCCAGTGTTTCTACATTTCTCATATCATTATGGGATTCTTAGCATTTATTCAATTAGCAGACACTTTTATTCTTTCATGGTGTAGACCACGAAATAGCAATTGATTTACAGTTGAGATGCAAGATGTAGTCAGAAGTATAAATTATTATTATATTTAATGACACAAACCTGATTAGGCAACATTTTCGCTTCTCTGTGTCCACATACTGTATTGTGATCTACCTGTATCAACATTCCAAGATGTTAATCCGCACAAACATTCTGATTTATAATCGAGCCGTCGTCTGATAAAATAAAACAGGCTAAAAGATAATAACAATAGCTGTGCTTGCATGTATAATTAAGCGCTTTAAGCGAAATCATTTAACTTTTGAATATGTTTCAAGTTCATTATATCGCATGCGATATAATAATAACTAATTAACAAAAATGGTTCAAATCAGCATTCCTTCTCTAAATTTCCAAATGCTTGTGCTTATACACAATAATACAAATATCAGGTTTTGTGCTAAATGAGAGTATTTAAAGATGTGGTTTAACTTTTCTTCTATTCGCACACATAAATATATTTATTCTACTTTGTACATATATTGGTGTTACTGTATCAGATTCAAGCTATGAATATTTGCACTTTTTTTTTCACCTCTGTGGCACATAAAAAAAAACTAAACTAAAAATCCTTTTTTATCTTGTGAGTAGACTGACACCTGGTTTAATTTTGTGAAAAGAAGTGTTGTGTGGTAAATCATGATGATCAAGTTACTGCAGATGAGGAAGTTTAAACCAGAGGGTTGTGTTGTTTTAAGCATGATAATGTAACCGCTCTAATTGAATGCTTTCCTAGAACAAACACCTAATGATTTAGGTAAATCTTACTATAGACCTTAATGTAAAAGAGAGAAGGCCACAAGCCAGTATTGAAATGTAATGTATGATATATATTTAAACATGGCTGATTTCTGTGAAAGATGCTGATAAGGAGATAGGCTGAATCTGCTTAACCAGTTAGAACGTGTTTACACACAACTGTATCAGGATGTCAGGATGAGCACATGTCAAGTTGGATTTGCTGATCTAGTCACAGTTGCAGACAGACACACATAAATCCCCAATACTTATGAGGTATTTGACTTCCTCTCCATCAGCTTTATCGTCATGGCGACAGATCTCCAGTCAGTGCCTTTCCAACTGACCCCTATAAGGAGAGTGACTGGCCCCAGGGTTTTGGTCAGCTTTCTCAGGTACAGTATGCAGACACACACATGTATATGCTATGTGCTACTTAAGTAGACTTTAGTTTATGCAGTAACATGTAACAGATACAAGTATCTCTGCTATATTGTGGTTATGTATACACTGAGGGGATGACCACTTTTTATAGAAAATTGTTATCAGTAAAGTCTTCATCTCAAAAACACTCAATGTGTAAGTTTAACTTCTAGTTAGCATCAAATTACTGAATGCACCTTTTAAGGAGTTTATTTTATTCTTTCATCATAAAATTTAGTAAGAGGGTGTTTTTATTACTTCAGCTCAATCTTCTGATCTTTTCAGGAAGGAATGAGGCAGCACTTCGAATTGGGCCAGTTTTTAAAGAAACGGTACAAGGGATTCCTGAGTAAGGACTATGACCGGCATGAGGTTACTGTCTCTTTAAATAGTTTAAACATGATCAATAAACCTAAAAAGAGAGAAAAATTGTCATCACGTCGTTCCAAACAGTTGATGGTTCCATTGATCATAGCATTTCTTTCACTACTGTGGAAGTCAATGGGGACAAACAACAGTTTTGTTCTTTAATATATATATATATATATATTTTGTGTTCAACATAAGAAAGAAACTTATACAGGTTTGTTACTGCGTGAGGGTGAGTAAATGATTACAAAATTAAAATTTTCAAGGTGAACTATTCTTTTAAACATAGAATTATCAGACTTTTTCTGTGTTTAAATAGAATAATCCTAGTAATCCCGTCTTTGCGCTGTAGATATTCATAAGGAGTACAGATGCTGACCGCACTCTAATGAGTGCAGAAGCGAACCTGGCTGGCATGTTCCCCCCTAATGGTTCTGAGATGTTTAATCCAGATTTGAAATGGCAACCAATACCTGTTCACACTGTCCCAGAAAATGAAGACAAGGTAGGACTCTGAAGTTGTGTTCCCACTTTTCTCTCCACAATTTTGGAGCACACTGAAACTTGGCCCTGACCTCTCTTTAGCAATGAAGTCATATTTGCTCAGCAACAGCATCAGTAAATGTGTCAGTATGTGTGAAATCTGTTTCCATGGCTACGTGACCTGCCTGTCCAGCTGCTTTCATTCCCTCTGCACGACTGTCCACGTTACGCACAGTTAATGAACGAGACTGAAAAAACTGATATTTATATCAACATGACTGAAACCTACAAGGTAAGTCTACCTTTCAAAAAAATTAATTTCTAACAGCAGGTCATACTGTATGTCAATGGACCGAACATTCTTCCCTTAGATATAAACGTTTTTTAAGATTATATTGAATCCCTCGATTTCTGAACTTGTGAACATGCTCATTTTGTTGGGTACATATAAAAGAAAGGTAAATCCCTTTTTTTGGTTTTGTGAAAATGTTTCAAATACTTAAAACTTGCTCCATCTGTCAAGTTATTTACAGATTACATTACAATATTACAGATTCCAATATTTCATTTGTGTTTTTTCTCCCTAAATGTTAGTACATGGATTGCAAAGTGAATGTGCAAAAAGAAAAACAGTAGATGAGCCACCCCAGCCAAAATGGTTACCACACTCATGATGTAATTCTATGCAGGCCCTCATAGAGATGGTGAAAAAGAAAACAGGACTTCAGAATATCAACATTGGGAATGTTTGGAGTGTCTATGACACATTGTTCTGTGAGGTGAGTTTCACCTGGCATTTATGTGCACACATGCATTCATGACTTTATCTAGCATTAGGAACTCAATCCATCTACCCTGTTAAGTATTGTCTTTTTGAATGAGTGATATTGAAGGCTATGTGCCATGTATTATTTTTTTTTCAAGTGCAGCATTATGGCATCAGAAGTACAAATTCCAATAATTTTCCTCCATAGAGGAATCTATTTTAAACAATATCTTAAACATTAAAGACTTACTGTGAATTACAGAGTTGCGAGTCAATGGTATATGAAGCAATGGTCTATGTTTTGTAATGTTGGCCATACAACAAGCTGAATCACCATTACTTCTTTTATTCCAAACTGATGCTTCTGATGCTCAGAATCAATTAAATCCAAATGCTCAGACAGACACCATGAACTGTGTCAGATCAGATAATAGTCTCTCTTTGTTATTCTCCTTTCCCAGGCACAACATGGGATGCGACCACCTGACTGGGTGACTTCAAGTGTGATGGAGAAGCTAAAATTGTTAAATGACTTTGATCTTCAGATTTTGTTTGGCGTCTACAAGAGAGAGGAGAAGTGCAGACTTCAGGGAGGTGAGAATTTGTCACTTAGCAGAGCTTTTTCTTCTTCTTTTTTAAAAAAATAATAATGTTTGTAAATTCATGTCAAATTAACACGCACAACAGCAACAAAAATAAAATGAAATTAAATAAAAACAAAAGCTAGAGAATAACATTATACGAAGTTGGTTGAACATTGAGAGTAGTTTGACATTTCTTAAGAAAGAGATGATTCTTGACAGTATGTCCATAGTTACACACTCTTTTATGCACATATATGCAAATCAGCATTGTAGGAATAGAGGGAGAGGCTGCTTCTTGAAGCGGTGTGCAGTTATAGTGCAGGGAAATGCCAGTGTAAAGTGTAATCCTGTGACACTTTAATCTGCAAAAACACTCTTATGCTGTCCTCCACAGGCCTGCTGTTAGATCAGATCATTAAGAACCTCTCAAATGCAGCAGCACAGGACTCTAAACAAAAAGTGAAGATGATTGCATACTCAGCGGTAAGTCGTGTCCCATCAGCAGACCAAAACACCCAAACTTCCATTTTTCAGTCTATAGTATATAGCCTACTAGAAATATTTGTCCTCTTTAGGGTAAGCAGTTCATGTAATGTTCTCTCATGTAACTCTATTTCTTTTCTTAGCATGACACAACAGTTGTAGCCCTACAGGAAGCTCTGAATGTCTTTAATGGCCTGCAGCCACATTATGCCTCATGTCATCTGATTGAACTTTACCAGGAAGAGAACGGGTAACATGTTTTTCTGAAATGTTTCTAGTAGACATTCCTTGGTCAACTAAAATATACCTTTGCTCTGGTCTTTCAGGATGTTTTCAGTGGAGATGTTTTATCGCAATAACACTAATGTGTCTGAGCCGTACCCTGTGTCTTTACTGGGCTGTTCCAAGCCCTGCCCCCTACAGGACTTTGTGAACCTCACACGTGAAGTCATACCGCAAGACAGGAATAAAGAGTGTCGGATAAAGGAGGAAGCAGAAAGAATAAAACCTTTCCATGCCACGTACACATGCCACTACACACGTCACCGCTTTATGCGCATGGCAGCTGCCACTCGACATGTCACCAGTGGTGGAAAGAGTACTTAAAATTTGTACTACAACTACTGTTACATTGCTGAAATAATACTCAATTACAAGTAAAAATACTGGTGTCAAAACAGTACTGAAATAAAAGGACAAATTACTCTTCTCAAAAAGTACTCTGAGTACTAGTTACTTTTCAAAAACAAAAGGGTTTTCATATATAAAGCTCTAAAAACCTTACTGACTTATGTTTTAGTGTACAGTTGGATAGTAGTGGTTAAGAATATCTGAACACTAAACTGTAGGGGTGTGATGAGACGCTTATCCCACGAGACGAGACGAGATTTTTAGACTTTTTAAAAAAAAAATAAAACCTCAATGATAAAATATATAGGGAAAAACAGTATTTTATTCAACAAACACATTAAAAAAGAAAAAGAAAAAAAACCTTTTGAAATTAAACTTTTAATTAATTACATGCAGTAATAAACATGTGAACCCTGCAAAATATTTTGCCACAAATGGACAGGCAAGTAATTCCACAAGAAAATCACAAATAGTGTAAATAAAAATAAACAACACAAATATCCCTTTAAGTGCAGTCAATAAACATACTTAGTGTAACTATAGTAACCAAGTAGTGTTCTCACTCAAAGTGGAATGCAATGAACAACCGTAAGCATGAAAAAGAGCCAATAGATGGTAATGATCTACACAGAACAGCCTATGGTCATGTTCTTTTTTAAGAATACGAGCATGTCTACATTTTATGGCAGCAACTGTGACCTCTGGGCAGTAGCTATGTATCCTGCAGTCAAAAAAAAGGATACGCTCACTTGGAACAGAGATAACAGGGATGGAAAGATATTCTTTGACAAGTGGAGACCGCAAAGGATATTTGGAGCCGTTTTTACTCCGCCATTTCAGAGGGCAGCAACT
This sequence comes from Enteromius argenteus, assembly GCA_032357425.1. Lineage (NCBI taxonomy): Eukaryota > Metazoa > Chordata > Actinopteri > Cypriniformes > Cyprinidae > Enteromius > Enteromius argenteus. Next base: position 5,902 of record JAUCMR010008119.1, on the reverse strand, counting down.
GAGCTGGATAGATGCCTCTCTTCTGTAAAGTTCAGTTTCCCTCTCAATTCTTTCACTGGGCTGTTTTTTCTTAGAGTCCCCTAGCAGATCCTCAAGTGCCGTCTTCTTAGAAGCAGGTTTTGTCTCCACTCCAAAACCTCACCCCCATGTGTGGAACATTGAGCTGATGAATTCTTTACTCTCCATACTCTTTTCATTTGTGGGCTTTTAAAAGCAGAAATATTGGCTTTAACATTAGTAAGCAGCAAAGCAGTTTCATCTCCCATTTAGCACAAACTCACTCTGATGCAGTTTTTTTCAAGCATTTTTCACACAAACAAAAGGAGGAAGCAATTCAAATTAATACCTGATTTTTCTGCAACTGTTCAAAGCTTTGCCTTTTTCCGGGGGATGAGGTTGCGGGAGGAACTTCGTGTGGCTGTTTTATTTCGAGGAGGTTGAGGAGGTCTTGTTTGGAAGCTTTCCAGGGAACGGGGATGCCTGCTGCTGCAAAGTCTTGACGGAGTGTAGAAATGGTCCATTTTCCTGTTGATGATCTGGTGATCTGATGATCAGTGTCTTTGTTTTTACTTGACCGTGGTGAGAACTTTATCCGTACACTCTCTTTTCCCTCTGTTTCTGTAGCATATGACCATCAGGTGCTTTATGGTTGGAGTAGGCCTGTTGGGATAACGGTTAGCCTACATGAGAAAAGAGCCTACACTGTCACAGCCATCGATGTTAAGTGAAAAACACTGAAAAAAGGACGCTCTCACAATTAAAACGATATACGTTTAGTTTGTGTAAAAATTGTGTCATTTTAAATTGGTCATATGACTAGGTATAAACAAATAACTAGGTATAAAAAAAATTCTAATCAGTGCAAAAACTGATCCAATGTACAGCTTAAATTTTATGTAAGTCGCATTGGTTAAAATCCAAATTCATTAAATGTAGGACTACCGCGTTACGTCAGAGAATAAGGACTAAACATATTAAGGGTTAGCGTAGTGTAGGAAGTTAACACAGTAATTAACACAACCAATAAAATCTTTAGAATCATCTGTGGGGCGGAGTTTGCACTAAAGTTGATCGGGAGAAAAAAAAAATTGTCAATGGGAGGAAGCCATGCCCTATTTTGGAGCTCCCATCCCGTTTTGGAGTTCCCACCCTCATTCGGAGATCTCCAGGTTGCAGTAATTACAAAATTAACCATTTATTGTTAATGCATAGTTCATAAATAGCAGCAACAAGTGTGATTAGGTTAAAACGGACACTATGCCAAGAATTGTCTTATTATTATTAGACTGTTGACATTAACAGCAAAAGATATCAGTTATGTTTCCTCTTCCATTTTAAAAGCCTATTTATGTTTCTAATCTATGCAAAATCATATGGATAGCTGGGTCATTTTATTTCCATCTAGGATAATGTCAGATCATCATATAAAGCATGATAACTCACCTTTTTTTGTGGATTTCTTCTGTAGAATGTCAGATCAGTGTAAATGATGTCTTCGTCATGATTCTGAACTGCTGCAACTAGTAAAAAATAAAAACCATGAACTGAAATTTAACTACGTCTTTGTCTTAACAAATTTTTGTTAACAGTGTAAACTGAGATGAGTTAATTGAGATAAGCACATAATCCACAAATAATTGTCAAACCCCAAAAACACATCATAATATTTCCAGTGTCTGGTCTGGTTTCTGAAGTGATTTTTGAGCACACAGCTGTAGGTGTTTTTATCCTGATATTCCACCTCCAGAGGTAGAGAGAGACTGATGCTGAGATCAGACACACTGATGCTGGACAATAAACTGTTTCCTTTGAACCAGGAGAGAGTAACGTGACTCACATTCACCACGGAACCTGATCTAAAAAAAGCCTGTATCTGCTGAAACCACTCAATCTTGTTTGAATCCCCCACAACAGAGTTTGACCCTCCTAATCCACACAAACACACTGATGTGTGGGACAGATAATTACATGTCCTTCTGATCCTTACCGAGCTGTGAAATGTTCTTTATTGAAAAACTTTTTTTTATTATTTAACTAAAATATAATATATAACATAAAACACATACATGGAGAAAAAAAAATGACAGTATCGATGGCACAATTACTTCTCTTTGCAAATCTCTTGTTTATGATCTATAGACTAACATTTTCATATTACTTCACTGTGTGTCCCGTTCTTCTTGAAGTGATGTAAAATGATTTGTTCAGCTGTTTTTGGTGCTGATGCAGAAGAGATTTGGTGGTTTTGTAATGACACACTGATAAAATCAACAGAGGTCTCGGTTTCCTCTGTGCTGATGTTCAGTGTATAGATGATGATGAGAGATTCAGAGACAGACTGGAGCTTGATAATCAGGCAACCACAAACACCAGGACCACATCAAGGTGGCATGTTTGACCTTTAGTTTACTATGTTTGTTGGGTTGCACACACACATTATGTTGGGTTTACATGTTTTATGGGGACATTCCATAGGCGTAATGGTTTTTATACTGTACAAACTGTATGTGGTATTGCCCTACACTGACCCTACACCTAAACCTACCCCTTACAGGAAAATATGTGAATTTTTAGATTTTCAAAAAACTTCATTCTGTGTAATCTATAGCTTGTTTCCTCATGGGGACCTAACAAATGTCACCACAAGGTCAAAATTCATCATCAACTTTGAGAACTAGTAAAAGATAAAAACCATGAACAGAAATTTAACTACATCTTTGTCTTATTTATACATTATTTTTTATATTTTTTTCTCATGTTTTCTAGCTCGTCTGCCTGTTCCTGTCATCAACAGTAACTCTTCAAACTGTTCTTCATCACAGCAGAATAGTTCATTGTTGTGTACAATGGTGAATGTGCGTCATGTGACTTTCTTCTGGTTCAAAGGAAACAGTTTATTGTCCAGCATCACAATTAAACTACTCAAATTAGCTCAAGAAGGACAAAAGACATCTCTGATTGTAGCTGAAATTTTGATTCATGGTCACTAAGGGACGCCAAAATATTCAGAGTGGGTGAAGCTAAAATATATATAGCTAAAATAACTCCTGTATAAATCATGACTTGGGTGAGATATTTTCACCAAACTTTCCACAGATATGTAAAAGAGCATTCTGTGCTCACACAAAAAAAGGATGCTGTAACGGGCCACTTGGTGGCACTTTAACATGAAAAAAATGCAAAAATAAGTGTAACTGGCATGACGTCTGAGGCTGAGACCAACTTCCGCGTATCTTGAAAACCACAGCCACTGTCAGACAATGTTTTGAGCTGCTATCAGACAAGGTTGAAGGAGGCCGGTCAAAAAAAAAAGTTCTGAGCCTCTTCAACTAACAACCCAAGGCTTGTGAAAAATTCTAAATAATTAGCCACTGGGGGGTGTCTTGTCATTTTTCACTTGTGTAAAAGATTGTATATCACATGACATTTGACCACATGGTAGAACAGCTTTCACTGTATGACTACTCCTGTCAGTCAAATCATTCATCAAACATTGGCAAAAGCCCATTTTCACAAACTAGTCCTAGATTATCAGTTTTAACATCAATAACTGTTAAAGAGCACTAAAATACATGTAACTTCAGGTCACATTAGTCAATCCTGCAGCATCTGACTCTCAGCTGATAATAAAGTTGTTAAAGTAGAAGAACTGGGAGGCACTATCCAGGCTCCCAGGGACCGTGGGACCTAACCTGGGGCCTGTAAGGGCCTTGCCTGTGACAGCAGGGGCTGGGGTCTGGGTGTGAAGTGCAACACTCACCTGTTTCCTTCACATGCAGGGTGCATGTGAAGAAAAAAGAAATTTTGCACAAAAAAAAATCTGATATAAAATTGATATGAAAATCTAACCATGTGCAGAAATATAGAAAACTGAGAATATGACGCGTACTGATATTGAGTTGATAACAATGATTAACTGAATCGTGAAACCAAGATTCACAGTCCTGCTTTTAAGATGGTATTAATGACATGGCTGTGAATTGTCTTTTATGTCCATGATGCAAGTGTGAATACTTTATGCATTGAACCCCAATAATTACAAAGATGTTGACCCAGGGACAAATGTTACCTTTTAATCTTTTCAAAATGTCACTGTGTGAGTAAACAGAGTTTAAAGTCACCCAAAAATGAAAATTCTGTCATTAATTAGTCACCCTCACGTCGTTCCAAACAAATTAGACCTTGGTTCATCTTCAGAACACAAATTACGTTATTTTTGTTGATATCAGAGAGCCATCAGACCATCCATAGACAGCAATACAACTGAAATGATACGCAAATATATATATATATAAACGAAAAAGAAAAAATAACATAATTTACTCTGTCCATTTTTCTCCGTGGGCTTAAGTCTTCCACCATTTCCAAACTTATATATATGTGTATATATTAGTGTAATTATTTCATGCACTTTAATAAAATCTAATGTAACTGATTACGTTTGATTACTTTTTGAATTAACTGCTAATTATTTTCAGACATTTAAAGCTGGGAAGTTGAACTTATGGCAAATAACAATGATTAGTGTCAGACTTTCAAAATCCATTATCACAACAGTTTGAAGAGCTGGCAAATTCTGACAAGGACATCATCACTTTCTAGTGTACAAAGCAAAAAATTAAAATAAAAAATAATAATCACAGTTTAGCAGTACGTTTACATGATAGAGGGACCTATAACAACAACAACAACTACAACAAACTCAATTAAACAGATTACTTCAATTTATTGGAATAATATATTTTATATAGTTGGGAATAATATATTTGTGGCACCATCTAGTGTGTTTTAAATAACAGCAGCTAGAACAGCATAACAGCACTATGCTGTGTAAAGGCTCTGGTATAGTGTATATATATATATATATATATATATATATATATTATCCATTAAAACTATTAAAACATTTAATAAGGGCTAAATAAGCTATAGCATTATATCATATGTAAGGGCAGGATGTGAAGGAGGGTCGAACGCTGTCAGAGGAGGATTCACACAACACTTTAACAGATCTGCTGTCAGATCACACACTGAACCGCTGAAGACAATGATTCACATGTTTGTCTTGTTCTGTTTGTGCTGCTGGAGTCTTACTGGTAAGTTACAAAAAACAAAACAAAACAAAACAAAAAAAAAAAAATACAACAACAACAAAAAAACTTTTCAATAAGAGTAAATTAGAATTAGATTAGATTATATTCATCTGCTTTTATGTAAAAAAAAAACAAAAACAAACATGATTACTGAATATAATCTATTAACTTTGAGTTCAGGTCTCTTTTGAAGTTTCATATTAAAGTTTCCAGATCATGAATGGACATCCTACAGTGAATGTAAATGTGTGAACGATTAATAGAGCTGCTTTTAAATATCAGGCCATTTTTTGTCCTTAAAAAAAAAAAATATATATATACATCCTTCAATAAATACATTTAATATATTTATCACAACTGACACAATTAACTGTACAGTTTTAATCTGCAATAAGTATCATGTATTTATTAATATTTATTAATATTATTTATTAATATTAATAGTAATTATGAAACTGCACTTTAAAACAAATGATAGATTAAAGATGTTTTGCACCAATAAGGCATTTAGTGTAAATATTCATTGAATCACTATTTTTGAAATAAATCATTCTTTTGGTAAAACAGCAGCATTAAGCTTCTATGAAGGGGGTTCAGGATTGTTGTAGTTCGTTATATGTGTTTTTTTTTTTTCCTGTATCATATATTATTGCTGCCATATACTTTATCAGTTGCTATTTTAAATATATTCCAGCGATTCATAAGTGTTGTTTCAGTGTTATCTTCTGTCTGCTTGATTCTGACGCTCTCTGTATTTGGTAACATTAGCGGGTTTCTGCTGCTGTTCTCAACTTCACATGTAAATGAAG
>JAUCMR010007770.1:0-15651 GCA_032357425.1 Enteromius argenteus | reverse complement strand
ACGGTTATGACTATGTATATATTCAGATTTAAAGCTTTATTTTCAGGATTTTTACTTATAAGCAGCAGTTTATTATCTATATAGAATATTAACTATACATATTCAGAATTTTATCTTCCATATTTTTTATATATATATATATATATATATATATATATATATGGATGTCTAACATTTCTACATAAGTATTTACATATACATGTATATGTACATAATCTATTTAGAAGTATTATTCTATATTTTGAATAATTCCATATTTTTTATATCACACACACACACATACACGTTCTATATTGTTTTCTATATAGACAGAATTAGAATTATAGTTATAGTTAACTTTTAATTACACATTTACTTTGTATTAAATAGATTTGTATCTATTTAAATTAATAACTACATATTCACCCTAAATACTCAAATACTTAGATTTACAATCATCTATTCAGATCTAACAGTATACATATAGAATTAACATTTTATTCACATTTACATACACGCATACATAAATATTTGATATATTCATTTGTGTAGTTCAATCAATTCATCAATCATTCCATCCTTCTATTTCTATTAAACGCAAATTATAGAGTTTTCCACTAATGGACTCCACTGTATATGCAAGTTGTGTATATATATATATAGATACAAAGAAACTAAGAAGAGACTAAGACACAAAGCAAGAAAGACAGGTAGATCAAAGGAGTGAGCGTGGAAAGGTAAGTAAAGAATAAGTGAGGGACACAGAGATAGACCGGAGAGGTCAAAAGAAAGAAAGAGGGTGAGCGCGTGAGAGAGAAAGAGAGTGCACGTGTTGATATCTAGAAGAACAGGTGATATTTAAAGACTCACAGGGCAAAGCAGAACAAAGCAGCACATGAGTCATCTCCTCAACACACACACTCTCTCACGGGTCATCTCAGCAACTTAACCTCTATAACAGATACTCAGGACCAGCCCTTTACAAACACACACTTAGGAAAACCATAAACACCCATGCACATGCAAATCACATGACATGTCACCACTATTGCAGATTATGCAAGAAGATTCAGCTGAAGGGTGAGACGGAGGTGAAATCCAAAGAGAAACTGCAGTGCTGCACAGTAAATACTGAATTATTCTTGATGTCCTTCACAATATGAGACTCAAATCAATTAAAAAAAACAATTAAAGTACAAGATTTTACAGCCTAATACACACGCACAGCTGAATGGAAATCACACTGCAGACATCAAGCTTCTCAAACCATTTCATGGCCTGGTTGATGGATCTATATGATAAACTGCGGCTCTAAAAAGTATAACATAAAGGGATACTACACCACAAAATAAAAATTCTGTGATTAATCACTTACCCCCATCTCATGTAAAAGCTGCAAACTGCGTACGCTGTTCTGTGTCAGCCGTGCCACACGGACACGCTTTTTCCCTGAAGTCGAAGTGCAAATACACATAGAAAATGTATCTGTGTGTCACGGCTGACACAGAGGAGTGTACCCAGTTGAGTGGATACTGTGCAAAATGGTGCTACGGTGACAAGTCGTTATTTTTGTTTTCTTTTCATACAAAAAGCATTCTTGCCACTTCATAAATGAAAGATTGAACCACTAATGGCAGAAGGACTATTTTTGTCTATCAACTCACTATTTTGTATCAATTTCTTTCATACTTTTCTGGGCCTTGACAGTGTTCATTACGGCAGTCAATGAAACAGTCAAAAGCCTCTCAGTTTTCATCCAAAATATCTTAAATTGTGTTTTGAAGATGAAGCTTTTACGGGTTTGAAATGACATGGGGGACATTTTCATTTTGGCGTGGAGTAACACTTTAAGTAACTTAAATCACCAGTAAGCAAAACACCAACTTACCATGGTGAGAACTAAAAGGGGAGTTAGAACAGCTCTCAGTCAGGCAGTTCATAGACTCCTTCATATTCATCCTCTCTAAAAGACAAACCAAACAAATATACATGAGTTATATACAGAAAAAATGTCCAAATCTACAATCATAGAATGTGCTTAACAATTAAAAAGTGAACACGGCTGAAATGTTTTATTGAAACTGTGTGTTCCAGTGCACGCATGTATGTGTGTGCCCTTTTGTCCCCAGTGCTTGTACAGTGATGCAGTGCACAGAGGAAGTGATTACATAAGGGAGTGTGGCCACTACTGGGTTATGCAACAGGTGCCATGTGCTACCATGTCCTCTCTCACCTCAACACAGCTACATGGCCATGTGTGTCCATACAAACACATACACACAAACACAAATATTCACTCTCACAAGTTCACATGTGCCAACATGAATGTACATACTGAATAAATCACAGACGTTGTAATCTCTCTAAAAAAAGAGTCATTTTAGTGATATTCATGTTATTCAAGTTGTTTACACAGACGATATGCAGGGTTGCATATTAGCACATGATATTGACTTCATTCATGCAGAACATTTGGGAAATATGAAACAAAAGACTAAAACCACAAGTTCTACATAATGTGCAGCTGGACAAATAGCAGGCCACCACAGCAAAGAGCGTGACGGGGACACCATGTACACTTCATGCTTACTTAAAGCAGGGAGGCGGTCGACTTCCATGAGGAAGTCATCTTTAAAGAAGAGGAAGCCCACAATGGAGAAGAGGTAGACCAGAATGATAGCCAGAACAGCTGTGAGGAAGATGGAGCGGCCGTTCTTCGTCACGCTCCTCATCACGTTTAGGAGCGTTTCCTCTCTTCGTACAAGATCAAACAACTAGAGGAAACAGAAGAGAGAAGGAGCAGGATATTAAAAAGACATGTTGAGTGTGAAGTTAAATAACTCTAAATAATTTATTTAAATTGTCACTGTTCTAAAGCTTAAAATAAATTATTCATTTAGCATTAGCAAATACTTTTACACTGCTACAAAATGTTTTATAAATACTGTTTTTTGAACTTTCCATTCCTCAAAGAAAAATGTGTAATGTTTTTCACAAAAATATTAAGCAGAACAACTGTTTTCAACATTATTAATAAGAATTTTTTCTAAGCACTAAATTAGCATATTATGAACATTTCTGAAGAATGACGTGACTCTGAAGATTGGAGAAATGGAAGCTAAACATTCAGCTCTGCCATCACAGGAATAAATTACATTTTAAAATATATTAAAATAGAACATTTATTTTAAATATTTTTTAATATTGCTGCTCTTTTTTTGTATTAAATAAATGGTGAACATAAGAGACTATCAAAACACAGTAGTATAGTACAGTACAGTAGTAAATACACTTTTTAAGTAATACGATTTTTTCTAAAATATAAGAACTAATTCAGAAGATGGAATGAAACGGTAAGTATAAGTAAATAAAACTCAAATGTATAAAATTATTGTGTTAACTTTTTAATTAATATCCTAAGCTAACATTTAACAGCCATGAAAATACACATTTTTTTCTCTTAAAACAAGCTTCACTGAACTACATTTTAACCTCTGATTGAAATTATTAATTTCATTTATTGCAAAAAAAAAATTGTACTGGAAAAGGTGTGAAGTCTTACCAGGATACTGTAGAAGAACTCATGCACGAACAGTCCCAGCATGCAAACAATGACGTAACTGACATGCAGTAAGAAGAATATGTCCATGATAACTGCTTTGTACCCTCGTGTAAACGTGCCCTCGTTCCCCACAAAACTAACCAGGAACACGATTTTATTCAGCAGCTGTGAAAACACATTAGAAGATAATGCTATAGCATTAGCATCCTTACAATCAGATTAAAATATTCACCATCCATCAATTAAAAGCACTCTATGGACGTCTTTTAGGACTTTTTAATCGTACAATTCAGACCTTTTTTTTGCAATTGCTCATTTACAATTCTGACTTTATATCTTGCATTTCTGACTTTTTTTCCCGAATTCTGAGTTTAAATCTCAATTCTTTTTTCCGTTTTCACTAAGTTACAGAAAATATTTGATTTGCAAGAAAAAAGTAGAGAAAAAGGCTTCAATACTTTTGAGTCATACACTGTAGTAATTGAAAAAAAATACATAGCTGCACCTAACTACATAAAGCGTGCATAGCTGGGAAAATAAATAAGGCTATAAATAAATGATTTTTAAATAAAAGAGAAAATGTTTCCATATCATTTTTGGTTGACGTAAAAAGTAAGTGTGTCTAGAAGCTAGCCAGATTAGGCAGACACTAACATGGCCCGTTGTGTGACATGCCCTCATCCTCAAAACCCTGAGCAAGTTGAAAGAAAATAGTTAACTTTTAGTGAGGATAAACAGTTTGTGGCGACCACTAGAAGACGTGGCGAGTGGCGTGTAGTATAACAGATCCCAGACTCCTAGAATCTGTTTCAGCACATGTCTCTGTTGGTTCTTCATGTGGTGCCATAATGGCGGAGGAGACGCCAGCTTGAGCAGACGCAAACAGACTGACACAACAGAGGGACGTGTCAGCAGTTTGAAGGCTGAAGCTCCAGTTGGCTGGGAGAGAGGCATGAAATCGTTCTCATTTTTTATCTGAACGCACATCAAGCACATCAGCCGCTTCTGTCATCGTAACTGACACTGATGCAAAATGGCAACACTAGTTCCTCTTCTGCCATCTTTCATATTTAGCCAGATATCGAGTGGCTTCTCGTAATTAATCGGTATTAGCGATTAATCAGCGAACATGAGGTGTTAGCGGTTGGTCTTTTCTAATAGGAGTTCGGTTGGTTTATACATTCAAAATACACTTTGACATTTAATCAATTCATGGACGCAGAGTGCTGACGAGCTAAATGAACCGTGAATGGTTGATAATGAATTTGCCTTACGTTGGCAGCCCCCAAAAGCAGCAGTGTGGGTCCTAAGCCCAGCGTGTAAATAGAACGGAAGATGACAGTGACCAGGAACGCCAGGATACCTCCACGCGGGGGAAGAACAAACAACGTGAAGGTGCTAACGACCACTGCCACCCACAGCAAGATGGACAAGAATGGTGGCAAGACACCTGAGAGAGAGAGAGAGAACAAAGAGCTGCATGAAAATTTTGGGGTGAACTACCCCTTTAAATAATAACATTAATTTGGTCCCAGTGAATTCGGTTTTATTTTTTTCCTCAAATTATGAATTTACAGTTTCAATTATTCTAAATTCATTTTTAATTGTTTCAAATTTTATTAATAAAAAAAGAATATTTAATCAAATTAAGGCGTAAAATGTTAACAACATTTATTATAGTTTTTAAAATTATATTGACCAATGAAATGCATCTTATTTGTTGTCTGTTTTAATTTTTAAGGGTTTTGGCCCAGTTTCAGTCAACATGACAGATTCATTATTTTGGTAAACCTCAATGCTGCAGGTTTTAAAAAAACTTTAAAACAGGTTTTAAAAACAGTGGCATTCCTATAAAAACAACAATTTTAAACATTTATTATCATTACTCTGAGTAAAATTTACTATACAATATATATTTCTGTCATAATTTGTTCAAGTTAAACCAAACATTGGTGGTTTTTAATGAAGAGCTTTGAGTTCCTCCAAATTTTTAAATGATCTCAAATTTTAATATCAGTCTTTCTGCAGTTTAATTCTGTGTGTGTAGCCCAATTTTTGATTTATTAATCCAAATTTGCAAATATTGTAAATTCCATATTATACAATAACATCTGTGAGATAAATTCAGTTTTATTTTTTCTCAAATTACGCATTTTCAGTTTAAAATATTCTGAATTATTTTTTAATTGATCAAATTTTATTAATAAAAAATATATATATTTAATCAAATTAATACGTAAAATGTTAACAAAATTTGTTAGTTTTTTTTAAAAATGATATTATCCAATGAATGCATTTTATTTGTTGTCTGTTGTAATTTTTAGGGATTCTGGCCTAGTTTCAATCAACATGACAGATTCATTATTTTTGTAAACATAAATGCGGCAAAACGGGTTTTAAAGTTTCAATTTATGCATAGATTAAAACAGTGGCATTCCCATAAAAATAACATTTTAAACATTTTTTATTATTATTCTGAGTAACATTTACTATACAATATATATTTCTGTCATAATTTGTTCAAGTTAAACCAAACATTGGTGGTTTTTAATGAAGAGCTTTGAGTTTTTAAATTACCTCAAATTTTAATACCAGTATTTCTGGAGATTAATTCTGTGTATAGCCCTACTTTTGGTTTATTAATCCACATTTGCAAATATTGTAAATTCCATATTATACAATGAAATTCACTATGACTGGATTCCGTGATTCTGTCCACATTTTCCACAGTGTGGAAACAAAATGGCCATAATTATGTAATTTTTTATATATCAGAAAGCAAAGCCATACCTTCATCTCCATCATCTCCAAATGGGTAGAAAAGAGCGACAGCCAAGTTGATTAGCACAGCCAAGTTAAAGGAGATACTACCCCATAGAGATATATGTTTTGACACCCAGAAAAGTGGTGCATTATCTGCAAACACACAGCAATACATCAGCATAACGACTCTGACACAGGCTCGAACTGGTGATATATTGTTACATTGTTTTTTGCAGAAAGCAAAACAACCCACTTCTTATTTTCTTCTGCCACCTCATCTCACTGTAGAGGTCATCAAACTGCTGGAAGAAGTCGTTGACCTTGCTGCCCTGGTCGTCTCGCTCTGTTGTAGTGAACACGCGCACTTTTGATTCCTCTGTTAAGTACTCGCAGATGTTAGGCACAGGAAACACAATCTGCTCCATTGTGCGGTCATGGCGGACAATCTGAAATCAATCACGTAACATATTTTGACTTAAATGGACTGATAAAGGTGATAAGTAAATGAGACTTCAAAAGCCAATAAAAGGTGCAAATAAAATTAATGAAGGGAAACAAAGGTATCTTTGTAAGTTCTCAAACTGTCGTACCTCTATCTGAGCGGTGTGGTTGTTATAGTATAGGAGCGCTGCTTCTCCTTCGATGGTAGGATCTGGGCCAGGTTTCAAACTCTGCTGGAGGTTTTTTCTGTGGCGTGCCAACTGATCATCAAAAACACTTCAGTCAACTTGACAGATTCAACAGATTCAGAAACAGCAGCTCAATATCATGGCATTTCTTCAACTACATGCACTTTTGGCACGGTGGACTCTCACTAGTTGTTTCATCTAATGTTGTCCATCAGAGGACATGTGTGGAGTACTGGAAAATTCTGTAATTTTTGCTTAAAACCATGACCATTTACTCCACACTCACAACTTCCCCTCATATCAAATAATGTATTGCATTTAATAAGACTGTGTGATTGAAATGTCGGAGGTGGAAATTACATTTCTGGAATAAAGTGGCCTATTGCTTAATCGTATGTTTATGAAACTTAACAAGGCTAAGTAAAAGCAAGACTGACAAAAACATATCCGACAGAAAAAAACAATCATCCAAAACTAATAACAAAAAAAAAACTTCCTCTTTAAATAATGTAATTATCCAACTAAATGTGATAAATTATAAAAATGTTATTTAGATTAAAAAACCTGAAATAAAAAAAAAGATACATTTTTAAAAATGTCTGATTAAAAATGCATGATTTAAAACACAGCTGGAAATAATGCTTTAAAAAAAATCCATAAAATATTTATCCCAAGCATCCTCTTTATTGAGATTGTCTATTTGGTAAACAAGTATACCAACTTTTGATAAAATTTAATTATCTAATAAAGTACTGAATTGTTTGTTGTGGATTGTTTGACATTCATAATGTGTTTAAATTAATATATATAAATTACAGATACTGTATAAGTCTTAAAAATAGACCTTAATTATTTTAACAAAATAAAGAAATGAGTTTTGTTTATCTTATTTTTGTTAAGATCATTATAGCTTTATAATGGATTTTACAGTTCGATACTTAAAATATGGCTCTGGGACAAAGGTACAACACTAAACTTAACATCTATACATCTGAAAAGTATCACACGTAAATGGAGGCATTCAAAAATTTTAACGTTAGCTTCATATACTAAAAAGAAAAAGCTATAAATGAATAAACCACTAAAAGTCAACCTCTGTGACTTTAAAGTGTTTGAAGTTACAGCAACACCCATTAATCTATTAGTGGCACATTGGTGACTTGGCTAACTCAAATCACATTAGCAGTTTAGCAGTTTCATAATGCCAATGCAACCCCTGGATGAGTCAATTCATAAGGGGACAGGACTGATCAATCTGCTTACTTCAAAATCAAAACATTTTAAGAGCTACCCACGCAGAGGAACTCTGATGTTTATCTTGGTGACTGAATACCCGCAGCGATGTGACCAAGATGCATTAGTGAGACAACAGCATCCAGAGACAACCTAATCAAAAACAGCGCTCTGAAAATCATTTCCAACAGATGACAGATCAAAGGGCAACGAACGATCATTGACGCTCTGCAAGCTCCAAGCAATTCGTTTAAGTAAAGAACCATCTCGCAGTTTATACATACAGAAGCCCGCTTGGTCTATTCAATCACACTAGTTAGCGTTCTATTAAGCAACAAGTCTGAAAGAGAAGACGGATACACTTTAACCTCCAAAAAGGACGCGTCCTTGAGGCAAACAAGCAATCATTCCACACCCTCAGTGTCCCTTTATCACATAATGGCCTTAACGCAGTAAACGGGAGCGAGGGATTTACATGCTTGCTTTCACCCCGGCTGAAGGAGCACAAAAGACGCGCGCCACTTGAGACACCAAGAAGGTGAAATCACTTTGTTTCCTTATTGATGTCTAAGCAACGTTTGCTCCAAAAATTTTCACAGTGTCCTTTTCATTTCAGATCAAAGCTAACATCAGGAATCTGTTTATAGGAGCTGAAAGAGAGCAAGGCACGCAACAGAGAACTAAACTGACACCAAATAATGTCATTTAGTTTGTCATGTACCAAGTAAACACAGGAGGATCTTGTTTTTGGAAGCTGTTTTTTTTAGCGCTGTCTAAAGCAACGGTGTCAACAGTGCTGAGCAAATACAAAGAAATTAAAACCACAAAGGAGAAAAAGGACATGGGAATGTTCTTTGTTAAAACCATTTATAGTATCATCATTCAGTTTAACGTTCTGAGAGGAAAAGTACATTTACACACATTTCTACAGGACAATCAAAGAATGTTTATGGAGCTTTCTCGCAAAAACCCAAAATATGACTGGTTTTGGTGTTTCAGGTGAATTTTTTATGATGTCGCCATGAAGTTGTTTGAGTATTCTGGGTGGTTGCTTACTGGAATTCAGCAAATACTAAGTATGAATGCTATTAATAAAAGTAAACGTCAGTAATTAATAATAACTGTTCAATCAATGTTTAAGCATTTCTTAAATTAAAATCTGTTTATTTCTTTCTCACTGTCAGTCACTCCTTCTCTCTCTGTATGACTCTCATGTCCTCAGGCCCAACTTGTTTTCTACAAATGTGAGAAACTACACAGCAAAATGAGACTGACAAACATTGTGCAGATGGTCAAACCAAAGGCAAAACCTCCCCAACCAGATCATATAGCCATAGGCCAAAGTTTCTCAAACCATAACATAGCCAGAGGGTCTGATTAAAGATCTTGAATTTTGAACAAAAATCTCACCGAAAACTATGGTACAAGTTTGCCATGAGATGCATAATTCCAGGAAAGCTAACAGCAAGAGAACTACTGTATGCTCACTTGAACTGTCTTTCAGTCATGTGCGCGAGTGTGTTTGAAAAAACACAGATAGACAAACACCTGAAGTTATGTCATTATGAAAGCAGCCAGTTAGACAGAAATAAACTGTCTAGCAGATGGCTGAGCCTGTCAAGAAAGCGTGTGGAAGTGAAAGTGAAGACTGAAACTGAGAAATACACAACTGGCTTGAGGATTTCCTCACAAGAGACATTAACCCTTCCTTAAAAATTAATTTCATTAATATTATATTTATTATTATTAATAATAGTATATAACACTGGATTGTAATTATTATCATTATTATTAAACAAAAATAGACAGCTGAAGTAAAAGAAAGCTTCACAATGTAACATACTCTGCTACAAGTGTAAAACCTGCATCCATTTCAAACATACAATCATATTTATTTGTTCTAAAAACTAAAAATAACATGAATAGTTTGTATAATCTATTTTTTTAGCTTTATAGATTTTATTTAGTTCACACTGCATTTTGAAATATCATATTACTAAAAGTAATAACAACAACACTTTTCAGGAAGAAATAACACATTCTGCTATAACCCTGTTCAGATGGTAATTGTTTCTCATGGGGACATAAGCTATTCTCTGCATTTACAGGAGTTTATCAGTCATTTTTGTTGCAACCTGAATCCAGAATGTCTGTGCTTTTCTCTCACCAGCTGTACAAAAACCCCAACCAAATGATCTATTATAGTTAGGAATCATTATTGAAACATTCAGTGTTTTGCAGAGAGCGTTCAAAACTTACCTGATGGGCCAGGATGTAGATGTTGTGGCCAACATCTTTAGGTCTGATTTGATCTAATGTCTCTTGATCAATCTCACTCTCTTCTCCTTGAACATAAGCCTCCTTGATCACGTCAATCTATAGATGTGACACCAGATCAGCACTTTATTTATGGCAAAGAACAGGCATGTTTTGGGTGATAAGAGATGATCTACACTCATTAACTAAACACAACAGCAGTACTATAGTTTAATACTGATTAGCTCACCAGTTCATTTGGTCTCATCTTGTACAAGATTTTCTCTGCATTCTCACTGTCATGACGGCTTTCCATGATGGCCAGAAGAAGTTCAGATGCATTGTTCTGATTTTTTAGGGTAAAGACAAGAGCATTTGTTATATGAAATTACTGTGAAGTACAAAATATTCACGTATTTACCTCCTGGAGATAAATGTGCATATGCTTTTACATGCCAAATCAAAAATTTGCAATGCTTCAGAACATTCTGTTCTCTGTAAAATTGCATTATACATCAATTGCTTTCTTATTCAAACAACATGAGTCACTGCAACAAACAAGTACCTTCAACTCCAGTACAAGGTCAAGTCGGTTCTTCCCCAGTGGATCAATTGGATTCACAATGAGAGCGATGATGATGTCAATGCCGTTTGACTCATGCCTGGCTATGCATGACTGCGGAGGAGGAAATACACAAATCTATGATCCCAAACATCTCTTATAACCCAAACAAGTCTTATATGTATATATGTAGAATAGACTTATTATGGCATAATCATTAATAAAGCTAGAAGTATGTTCAGATATGGTATCAAATCTAAAACATTTTCCTTGTGATGTTTGATGTTTCAGTATCTGGTTACCATGGCCTGGTTATAAAAGTTTATGTATATATATATATAAATAATGACAGCATTTGTAAAAAAAATATTAAACAGCTTTTATATATATATATATATATATATATATATTCAGTTTTCATTTTAAGTTTCAGTAAATATGTATCTGCTTTTATTATTATTTTTTAAATATGTATATTTAGTTTTTAATTGATATTAATTTTTGTTTTAATTTTAGGAATTTTAGTACATTAGTAGAACTTATTTTATTCCAGTTAGTTGCCAGGTTATTTTTTATTTTAATTTCTTTAAGTTTTTTTTTTTTTTTTTATCAAATATTTATAATTTATTTCACTTTTATTTATACAATTTTCAATAGTGTCAGAAATGTATGCCATTAGATTAATATGACATATTCTTACAATATCATTAAGGATAAATAGGAATTTATGATGAGTTAAAGCATATACTAATTAAACACTAACATTAACTAAGTAGTTAGATAAATTCATGTAAGAATAATGACCACCTTGACTACATGTAAGTTCATGTATTAATTAAGACTCTGGGGTAAGTTTTCACACATGAATTCATATGACTCATGCCACAGTTAAGGTTCTTGATTAGTACATGCCTTAGCTCATCATTGCCTCATACTTAATTCAGGTATTAGTACATGATTATTCATGTACTGTTCCTGTAAAGTGTTACCCTTGGATTCAGTTTTCCATTGTACAATAAGATTTGTCCCCCTTTTCCAAAAAGGGTGCTGTTTCAATACCTGGTTTTCGTGACAAGGTCCCTGGCAATACTCTGTTATGGTCTCTAGTGTCTGTTTGACCAGGTCCACATTCCTCTCATTAATGTAGAGCCCCAGCAGCCCCAGTCCTCCTGTCGTACTGCCACAGATACAGTCAAGAAACTGCAGCGTCTCACACACCAGATTATAATTGGTTTTGTTGTTCTGATCTCGCAGAAAGTTCTGTATACAAGAGAACAGAAAGATTTGGACTAACAACACAAGTCAAGTCCTGAGTGGCAGTAATTGGTATCTCTATTCAGACAGACTCGTCCATACTAGGTCGGGGGTCCCTTGAGATTTTGATCTGAACAGCAAAAAAAAAAAAATGTTTACTTTTCCAAACATCAAGGTGCTTTTTCTTCTCACAATGGAAAAACACTTATTTAAAGCTGTCTGATTTGCTGACACGGTGAAAGCAGCATCACCGGATTTGACTTCTAAGCACACCGTGTACCAGTTCACATTGGGGTGTTAAACACAAATAATACGTTAAAATGATTCATAGCCAAAACAAACTACAGCTAAACAAAACCGGACCAATAAAAACTATCTGCATCACCTGCAAGTCCCTGTTATGGTTCTCACAGAGCAGCTGAAGGAAGCGTAGGATGGGTTTCATGATGATGATGGCCTGGCTCATCTGGGTCTCCTCCACCACCTCCTCCATCCCGTCCACTCCTGACTCCATCTCGGGGTCCACTTCCCGCCGAAAGGTGCTGTAGGCTTTGGAGGTGACTGAGGAGGCGTCTTTAAGTTGACCCCGAATGTCCTCTCTGAGGTGCAAGTCTCGGACTTCAAAAGACAAAAGAGAATTGAGATATTAAACCATTATATATAGTTCTTAGAAGATCTGTGGTTTTTAGCATTATTTACATTTACATTACATTTAGAAGATTTTTTTTCAAAGCGACTTCCAAAGGAGGCTTTTTTTATATAATAAATAAAAACAAAACCGATAAAATAAAAAAAAGAATAGAGTAAGCTAGTGTTAGAGACCTTTTTGTTTTTGTTAATTGTACAAAAAATAAAAAGAATAAGAATAGACAGAACAGAAAAAGGATAGAGAAGTAATATTAGGTAATAATATATTATAATATTAGAAATTAAAAATTATAAATAAAATAAGATATAAAAAAAAGAAAAAATATTACAAATAAAATTATTATAATTATTTATAATGTAAATGTATTAGAAAATAAAATCTGAATTTTGCATATATATTTATTACATATTTTGCATTAGTATTTTTTAAAATTTTGCATTAGCTTTTATATTATCGGTTTTCATTTTAATTGTATTTTTTTGTGTGCTTTTTTAATTTTGTTAATACAGTAACTTTCTATTTAGCCTTGATCCATGTTTTACATTTTTAGCTTGAGTAATTTTAGTACTTCTGTATGATATGTAAACTAATATTTGTAAACATTTTCAATACACCATTTAAAACTCAACTAAAATTCTCAGTTTATGTTATTCATACTAGTTACTGTTTGCACAGCTGACTAAGTACATTTAGGTACAGTAATAGCACACAATTAAGAGCTGTGATTCAGTCATAAGCACAATATTGATATTGCTTTCATACAATAACATGAGGCTAATATTCAGCCACTTAAACTTTAGATAATATTGGACGATATTGAAAGGATGTCAACAGTTTCAAAGCCACAGGAAAATGAATGGTTGCAGGTCTCCAATCAACACACATTAATAATGTTTCTGAATAAATCAGTGTGATTGATCGAGCTGGTTTGCTAAATGATTCACTGTTGTTTGTTGCTAAACAAAACAGTATTTTTAAATCAATCAATTGATTCAAAAGGTGTGTTGCAGAATGAAACACTGTTGAATAAATCAATGGAATCAAAGGAAATAAATCAATGAATCATTCATAAAGACAGTCACTTGTTGCCTTACTTAAAGCCCTATAATGATTGACTAACATCTGAATATTTAGAGAACGTGCTCCCCTCAATGTGTACGGTAAGCAACTGCCATTTTTATTTTTCTTCAATAAATCACACATTTTTGGACAATGTACTGATTCAGTCTTCTACAGCATGCTAGAGAATTCATATATCTACTCAAAGTCATCCACAGCACGCTGCAGTTACTGATATGGAGAAAAAATATTTTTAGTTGTTTTTGGATGTATATTTTGGCACATCTGAAGCTTATTCAAAACTCAGCCTATTTCTCTATTAAATGATCATGTCTCGTGCACAATGCCGCCTGACACTAAACAAACTTGAAATGTTTTCTCTCTTGATAAAAAAAAAAAAAATTGTGTTAAAAAGAAGGCCTTTGATAATGTGCCAGTGACCCCTCACATGATGCAGCAGTTGAAATAGGGACAGATACTTTCATATAGTCTCTTCATTTATGCTGCCTCAGGCCAGAACTGCATGAACAGCTATGCATTAAGGCACACTTATTTGTGATAAACGGGATATTCAGGGAACCAATGACACACTTCTAATTCAGACGCAGCATATCATTAGAGAGTCTAGGTCGTTTTTTTAAGATTAAGGATGATAAAGCAGAACATTGCAATTAGGACACGTCTCTATTTTCAGCAAGAGACTGAAAGAGTGACTTCTAATGGTTTATTTTTAGACTTTAAGACATCACACCTGGTTTGTGGTCTTTTGGGGCCTTCCTTTGTTAGAAAAACATTTCCAACAAAGCACCAGAGTCAGTCAAAATAGCATTTTTAATTTATTTTATTTTCCACCTATTTCACTCGTAGTCCAAAAAAGACATACGAAGCCTGTCCATAGTCCACACTTTAGTTTCCAGATTTATTATTATACTTGTTCGCATTATACCAAACATGTTTCCATGGTAACTTCTCAATCAATCTTTCATCAACCTTGTGTTCAAACACACAAAAAAATCTGATATAAGTCACATTATTTCAGTATGAAGGTGAACTTCTGAAAACATCCGAAGAAACATTTCCAGGTGAATTTTGGCAAGGTCAAATTCCAAAACGAAATTGTGTGTGTGGGTGTGTGCGTGTGGTTGGGGGGGAGGGTAAGCAATGGCATTTTTTTTTTAGGACCATGAGTTTTATTGTGTATTCTCATTACTAAAATAATAAAAAGAAAGGAAAGAAAATGTTAAATTATAATAATAAATATAGTATTTAAAAAAGTAAAATGTGCACACACTGAACAAAAACTAACATTTCAGTGATCATCTGAACACCTCTGATTGGCCACTGCATTCCTAAGATCAACAAACTTGTATGTGACAGGTTGTATTGCACAACACTAAATTTCTAAATTTAATGCGACAGTCAACACTTTTAATTTCAGCCATAACGGGTTTAGTTTACCTGTCCAGCTGCATTATTGTTTAGAAACTGAGGATAGCACAGATATTGCAATGACACAATGACTACAATGACTAGAAATGACCATGGATGAGCCATTATTTTAATTTGGAACTTCTCTGGATTTACAAAAAATTTTGCATGAAGAGCAATGAAATATATCACACTGTGCAAATGTTTTTTGGACATATTATTACCAAAATCTCACAAACTTTGCCTTTTAAATATTATTGTTTACATATTTTTTTTT
>JAUCMR010007749.1:0-15655 GCA_032357425.1 Enteromius argenteus | reverse complement strand
AAATAACCCACTTAAAACCATTTTTTGTTGGTGAAAATACTAGTGGCCTAAGACTTTTGCACAGTACTGTATATAGATATATATACTGTATATACAGAACACACACATACAGTATATCTTGAATTGTTAAATAAATTAAGGTATAGGTGTAATTTATTGCCAGAAATATGTAATAAAAATTATGTGATTAGATTAACCAATCAAAAGAGAAGTCATTTACATATAGCTGTATAGGTACAAAAGAGGTATCAAAAGACATTCACTTGTACATCATGTGTTTCACAATATGTGGCATTTAAGCCACATTAATAATTAAGTTATTAATAAACACATCAAAGCAAGAAAATAAACAAATTAATGAGAAGAAAGCATGGATGTGTGTGATATTAAAAAGTATAATTTAAGTGCTTGTAAACAGTTGGGAAAAATTGCAAATGTATAGCAATGAAAGTGACAGAAGCATATAATAGGAGTAATAAAATTACTGCTGTAGTAAAATATCGCACTATTCTGTCATTGTTTACTCTCACTCATGTCACTTCAAACATGCATGGCATGCTTTCTTCATGTAGTCTGTGGAAGACAAAAGAATATATCTTGAAAAAATGTGTCAGTTTTTGAAACAAAGTCAATGGGGTTTGCAGCAGTTTCGGGTGAACTATCCCTTTAATTCTGAGGATCAGAGAGAGTGCAAAACTGTCATGGAAAACTAAATGACTGCTTCTTATGTTTAAAATGGCTACAAAACTGTAGAAATCATTCCTTTGAGAAATAAAAAGCGAACTCAGACATTCCCACATTAAGTGAAGAAGACAAGCAGAACAGTTGGTTAGGACATATGTGGTGCATCTCTTGAGATGCTGGGAAACTCGCCTTAATAAATGTCAGTTAAATGTCAACCGTTTGACCAGACTTCACCAGCTATTATCAAGTGAGCTCTACTTTGTACCAAATCACTGCGCAGCCATTAGCGACATCATTAGTAACGCTTGAATGGCCCACTGTAAAATGAAAATAATGGAGTGCTGTAACCTGTTAGTAAAAAATCTATTTTATATTTAATTTGCAATCTCAAATCAAGGCTGGTTAGTGAAGTCAAATGAGGAATGGAAAGGTTTAAGGGGGTCCATATCAAAAAATGTCTCAATAGATCCCAAATTTTGAACTGGAAGCAAACAGTAATCCTTCTCCAAACAGCTCTGAATGTGTCTGTGATGGTTTTCTCCTTTATCTAGTCTGCTGAGTTTGCTACGCAGCCTCTTTTCTGACTGAACGCCTATCGAGGCTTTCCTTTATTTATCTCCATTTGAGGCCTAAATCTTCCATTCAGCATTGTATTCCCACATATTTATACATGTAAAGCAAGGTGTAAATCCCACAAATCCAAAGGTCTGTGAACTTCAAATCTTAAGCAATTCCCATTCTGGCACAGAGCAGAAAAATCAGCACTTTTGTACAACTCTGATAGAGGGATTCTGCCACTATCGCATTCTGATACATTATCCTGGCCTGAGCTTGAGGGAGAAACAGTAATTTCATCTGGATTAGAGGTACTACATTTAGCACCTTGTACTGAGCTTGTTTGATCGTAGCACTCTGAGACTAAAGCTACGCTCTGTTCCCGATGTTTCTCACCCAATGGCTGGTATGCAAGGTTAAACAAGGCCGTTTAGTCCCAGTAAATGGAGCTGCACTAAGGTGTCTACCACAGAGATCTTCTCTTTAAGTCAGCTCTGCTGTGACCTGTTGACTCGTGAGCGTTCCAGTGAAGCGTGCTGATTGGACAATGACTGCGGGAAAGCAAGTGAGCCCAGGATAAGCCGAGCTCTGCTACAGTCAAAGGAAAAATAATGCAATGGAAACTACAGCAAACGGTTCAGGTCTTCTGGGAGGGACAACCAGTACTTAACCCTCAATTAATTTGACCCCCATTTGTGCAAAAACAAAGGTTTGTCTCCTTTACTAAAAAAACATTCACTGTGGACTCGTGAGGTCATTGCATGCATTTTATAATGTTGCATCATCTAAAACTGGTTTGCCAGTATTTATTATTATTAATGTTTTTTTTTTGGTAAAATAAATGTCATACAGTACAAACAGTAATACTGTGAAATACAATTTAAAATAACTATTCTTTTTTAATATATTTTAAAATGCAGTTCTGTACAGTATTTCTGTAAAGGCAATGCACCTACCCAGCTAACAGGGAATGTTCTCGTAACTTTGGCTAACGTTCTCTAAAGGTTGTCTCAAAGTTATAAAAAAACATTCTTGCATAATATTAGTAGAATTTTTCCTTAACGTTATTTGCAGTTGATAAACGTTTTAAAAAACGTTAGCCTAAAAACATTAAAATAATGTTGTTAGTGGAATGTTTTAAAAACATTAACATTAGAAACGTTACAATTGAGTTGTTAATGTAACGTTCTAAAAACGTTAGGATAAAAACATTATCATTGTGTTGTTGGTGGAACGTTGTAAAAACATTAGCAACTTTTGAATAACCAAACAAGAACGTTAACACAACGTCTAAAAACTGGATGTTTTGAACGTTCTAAGAACGTTAAAATAATAATGTTTTTATAACTTTATGGGAACGTTATGGGAATGTTTTTATAGCATAAAATTATGTGCTTGGTACTTTAAAGGCGCCATGAGGTCCCCATTAGATTTGTTTTAAATATGCATTTATTAACATTACCAGTACAAAAATCACTCTATTAGACAAACAAATCAATATATTCTCCATTATTTCTGCATAGAAATTTGTTTTTGAAACACTGTATATGTGTGTGTGTCTGACAAATGCTCCCAGAGCATAGATTAAAATGGTATTCTTTCAATTACAAAGGTTTTTCCAGGTCTATTCACCGAGAGGAATGACACCTCAGTAGCTCAGAGTCATAATGAGAGACATTCTTCAAGTCAAATACGACCTACGACGTGACAACACCCTGGTCTGGATGTCCTGTATGCTGGAATGACAGCTAGCGAATGAAGCTGTCACACTTATGCCAGGACAAATTAAAAATGTGTGCCGGCTTCGCCTCTCTTCCTGGAGCCTGTACAGGAGCGTTACGCAGAAGCATTGTGCAGCTGAAGGTTTCATAACCTAAAGTGCATATATATATATATATGTGAAATGACGAGATGGGAAGAAAAGAGATGGGACAGTGAGAGAGGGAGGGAGGGAGGAAGATGGGCCAGCACAGCGACTGAATTAGCAACTTACTCCAGGCGCATTGTCAAAACTGCTGCATGAGGACATGACCTCCATCGCCACCAGAATCTGTGGCTGCCATGCTGGGCGGAGAGGGTAATTCCTCATGCACTGCCAGACTACAGAGGCCTCCGAGCGCACATGCCACGTGAAATCTAACGCTGTTCCCCTTGAGACGGCTCTGAATGTATATAATTACACCCAGCGCTGAGCTTTGGCCAGTATCTATTGTGCATGGCCAGTGCGGTGCTGCATCTGAGCCAGCAATCCCTGCTGTAGATATGCCTTTAAAATGCACATGCAGTGAATAACAAGCCTGGCTTTTGACAGAATGATTAATTACCTGCAAAGGTGCTGCAAAATCTTGCCATCGATGGAATGATTAATAAGCCGCGGTGTTCTGAATCCGACGGAAATGTAAGAATTTGGTTCAATCTCGAGCATCTTTCTGTTTTGAGCGTGAATTGGGGGTTTATGAATGTGTGTGGGGTGTTTATGTGAGTGATGGACGGAGAAAGAGAGAGAGAGAGAAAGAGAGATCAGAGGTACATGTGTGTAAAGGGAGAAGAGAGTGGTTGTGTTGTGGAGGATTGTGGTGGGAAGAGCGTTAAATGAGACCACAGAGAGTCCAGAAAAAGACCTGGTATGAAAGCTGTTCTTACAAGGGAACACCACCATGCAGAGCTTAAAGACCCCTGTGGAGAAAATCATTTTTATTGTTGTTTACATGTCTGTCTGGTGTTTTTAATATGCTTTCAGACAAAGCATTTGCAGAATCATCAGTCAACAACATTTCTCTTTAATGCTGTAGTGAACCAAAGACAGTCTCAATAATGTGGCTTGAAACGGTCTGTTTATGTTGTCACAAAGCCAATCCTGTCAGTTTAAAGGGTTAGTTCACCCCAAAATTAAAATTCTGTCATTAATTACTCACCCACATGTTGTTCCAACCCCGTAAGGCCTTGACATCAGTGGGTCAACTTCATTTTTGCCGCGCTACAAGAATGCTTTTTTTTTTTGTGCAAAGAAAACAAAAATAACATAATCTAACTCTACCGTTCTTCTCTTTTGACTTACGTCTTCCGGCATTTTAGAGTGTATTACAGCACAGCACATACGCACGCTTTAAGGTATTTGACGTACAGTAATCAGCCTTGTTTACATCCGGGTGAAAGCACACGCATGTGCGTAATCTGCAGCTGTTTGTTCATAGAAGTGTACGCTTACGTTGTGATACTTCTTCCGCCATTTTAGAGAGTAAGTCAAGGGAGAAGAATGGTAGAGTTGAATTATGTTATTTTTGTTTTTATTGTGAAAAAAAAGTGTTCTCCTAGCGTTGCAAAACTGAAGTTGAGCCACTGATGTCACACGAACTGTTCTACTGATGTTTTTGCTACGTTTCTTAGACTGGGATCATTTCAGTTGTGTTGCTGTCTATGGAGGGTCAGATAGCTCTCTGATTTCATCAAAAACATCTTGAATTTGTGTTCTGAAGATGAACGGGTTTGAAACAACATGAGGGTGAGTAATTAATAACAGAATTTTCATTTTTGGGTGAACTAACCCTTTAAGGGGCAGGGTTTTTAATTACATTAGGAAAGATATTTCTTCCTAAGAATGTTGGTTTTCTACATTAATCCAGATACATTTGAAAAAGATCATTCTGATCATTATTAAAGTTTTAAGGGATAAAATAAGTGACTGCAGAGAGACTGATGAACATGCAGGATTATTGATGTTTTTTGCTTGACCCGTGTGTTTTTATGGACAAATGTTTTTACTCGCCTTTGAAGGTCACCGCCAGAAGGGGATGCTATTCTTTGGCTCGATCCAAAAATAAATGAGCCCAATTGCTTCATGAAGAGTTAGTTTAAGCCTGAGATCTTACCTAAGAATTTTTTTTTCTTTTTACAGTAAGTTAGATTTTTGTCTTTTGTTGTGGTAGGACAGTAAAAGCATTGAGAAGAAAGGAGAGAAGGGACTTGATTGTTCTCATGCACTTAAGGATTATCATTGGATCATATTCTTTAAACCAAAAGTATACATCACTTTTGATGCAAATCTTTAGCATAGCCTTCTACAGGCCAATACTATTTCTTCCTTGTTAGCATTATTCAAAACTTGTGTACGAAGTAGAATTGCATGTGGCTCTTAACCCCTCACGAAAGGCTTTGTTGTTTTGGCTTACCCATTTCTATTTGGGGAAAAAAAATGAAAAATTGTGCTTCATGTGTGAACATGTATGCTTCATGTATGCTGATAACGAAATTTACACTACATAAACTATAGCTTAGCATAAATGTAAAAACTATATACTTTGACCTTTAGATATTTACATAATTTTATGTTTATTTGTTTTTACTAAATGTTGTTTACAAACAAATTTCGGGAGGAGCACGCGCAGGTAATTATCAGCCCGCTCATCGCTAATCAATTCATTATCACCCTATCAGATCGTACGCCACTCCCTATAAATAGCTAGAGCCCTTTCCTCTCAGTATCTCGATCTAAGCATCCCTCCTCCTCCCCCGCTCCTCCATACTCTAGCTCCTTCTCTGGTGGGAGCACGCGGGGTTCGGACCGGGCCGTCAGCTTCCCTCCTCCCTGAGCCCACTAGGGTTGATAAGTCTTCTCCTCGGACAGCACGGCAAACTCGCTACGCTTATTACCAGCAAGTACGAACTCGTGAAATTTTACATGGAGAGAAATTGGGCAGGTTGAACATTTTTAATTAATTGCATAAATGTATTCTGTAATATATTTTCCATCATCAAAATAAAAAGATTCACTTTAATCTAGGCTTGATATACAGTATGAATATTTGACTATTACCTTTCCCGGCCTTATAAATGTGTTTTCCACCTTTCATTACACACACTCTCATTCTATTTAGATATTACCAAGATCTAATGGCAGCCCAGTCCCAATTTACTTTATTGATTTAAAAGGGTTTTAGCCACCCAACTGAAGTCAGCACTAAAGCGAGTTCATTTGCATACTAATTAAAGTCCTTAATCAGACATTTTGGAAAAGATGGGGAATTCTCAGTGCTGATCATTTCTGCGTCCTCAGATTTTAAACTCCCACTAAATTGCTGTGCATTTTACTCACTATTTACACATTGTAGAGAGCTGTTAGCTTGAGAGAGGTCCACTCTTACGACAAATAGACATGATGAATTTGATTATGCCACATCTAACTGAAAAATAAAGTGAGTTACACAGTCCCAGGTGGCAGTCTAATTAAGTTATCAGGCACCTTTAGGGCATGTGGTCTGGTTGTGAGCCAACAGATGCATCTAGTCCAAATGACGACTGTTTGTCACTTTGCTGGACATCAACAGGCTGCCAGACTTGTGATGAAAACTGAATGGAATTATGGCTTACAGTATATCTGCTCTATATTGTGCAGTTAAAGATCTCATATGTAGTGATACTTGTAACAATGTTTTAACCTTAATTAAATAGCTCTGCATGTACCATAAAAGCATTGTTACTTTTACTTAATGGCAAAGCAGTGCATTGTGACAATCTTTTATGATTTTTATTTTCATATATTCCATATGTTTTTGATTTTTTTCATATGTATACACTTTTTTCATATATTCAGCATTCAGTATATAGGACTGGGTAAAATGATGCCTTTTCCAATTCATCTCAATCTTTATTTACTCCCAGCAGATTCATGGACAAATTATTGTTTGAGACAATTTTTTTTTTGTTATTGTTATTTCTTAGTATATAGCATTACCAGTGTAGCAGGATTCTGGAATTGAATTAAATTAAATGAATTAGAAATTAGAGCATGTTAATATTTTATTAAATTGTAAATGAGTAGTATGATTCATGAGCAAATGATACTTATAATGTAATTCTTTTTGATAATCTGATTCTTAAAAAAAGTGCATGTGAATCAAGCGGGTGCAAAATAAATATTTTAGTGACTTGCAAGTATGCAACAACACTAGAGTAATTAATTTCACAAATTACTGTTATGATATCATATCAGAAACATACAGTGTGACATATGTGGCCAGATTCAGGAATCATATTAAATCAAATGCAATCGAAACGAGAACATGTGAACCTAAAATTTCACTGTAAAAAAAATTACATACAATTTGCGATACAAAAAAGGCAGCTGTGGTTGCTGGAATTGGACCGTAAAAAATATGGTAACAACATTTTAGGTTTTACAGTTTTAAGTTAAATTTACAGTTAAATACCGTAATTCCACTAACTGATATAAAGTTAATATACCAACCTATTAAAGTACAGAAATCTGATACACTGATATCTACTAAATGATGGTGGTCCAAAAGTCCAAA
Source organism: Enteromius argenteus (assembly GCA_032357425.1). Taxonomy (NCBI): domain Eukaryota; kingdom Metazoa; phylum Chordata; class Actinopteri; order Cypriniformes; family Cyprinidae; genus Enteromius; species Enteromius argenteus. Next base: position 8,108 of record JAUCMR010007749.1, on the reverse strand, counting down.
GCCATGCCGATGAACCAAGGCCCACAACAAGCAGCTATATATGAACATATATAGAAGGAGCTCAGTGTTATTCACACAAACACTAAACACCATCATGGTGAGACCCATGGCGAAGCTGAAATATGCAATAAACATTAATTTAACAACACTACATGTAACATTCAACCCTAATAAACATAACTTATAAGAAAAAACTAAAAAGAAACATAGTTATTTAAAAGAAAAAACATCAAATTCAAACTAAATTTGAAATGCAATGCAGGGAATTCTGGGAATGTCAGTTTTTTTCCCTGTAAATGTTACAGGAATTTACCATTAACCATTTAACAGGTTTTTATCGGAACATTTTCACAGTTTTTTACAGTTAAAATCACGGTCATTTTTTACAGTGTAGAGCATATAAATCGATTGCAATTGTAAAAAGGGAATAAGTAGTATGATTTATGAGCAAATTACTTTTATAAGCCAATTCTATTTAGTTAAAAACAAGAGCATGTAAATCATAAACGAGTACTTGTGAAATTTTGTATTGATTTGCAATTATGCAACAAGACTGGAGTAGTTCAGTTGATGAGTGACTCTTATGGGCCTTCAGATTTCAGTGAATTACAAAACAATGGAGTAAAAACAAGAGCATGTCAGTCAGAAACAAGTGCATATGAAACTTTTTATTGACTTGAAATAATTCAATGAGTCCTGAAGTGGTTTAATTCCCCAACAAGGGACTCTTATGAGCCAATTCTTTTTAGTGAATTAGAATAAGTGCATTTTACAATCAAATCAAATGGTGCTGAGATGAAAGCATGTTGATCAGATTGAATTGAATTAGGAAGCTTGTCTGTGGTCATCCAGGTATTTGTATAATTTTAGATTCATCTGGTTGTACATTGTTGCACATATTGGCCAATTGTGCTAGTTGCTTCATCTGAATGAGTTTTTACTTTTTCTTTTTTGCCTTCAAATTCGTATTTACAGTAGCCAGGTAAACAAGATGAACTAGCTTACACAAATTATTAACCAAAGTGACTTGTTAACATATGACTTTATTACCACCCATTGGTTTTCATGTAAACATTGAACAATATTGATTGGTTTTTAACCTAATTAGCGTCCATGACACTGAATTATTTAATAGGGCTGCCCTACATGAATGCACTTGCCACAGTGCTCAGTGTCAGTCCTGCTCTATTATTTTGGAAATCACAGCTTCAGCCGAAGACACTGTGAGATGCCAGTGTGAGTCTGAAAAACAAGAAGCGAGCCGAGAGGAAAGGCCAGGCAGTACATGCAAAACCCCTGACAGAAATCCATGGAATCTGTCTATGAAGCAAATAATTCAAAATGCTGTTTTGTCTGTTTGTCTCGAAGCTTCGTATGTTTTCATGCTCACAGTCCTCAGACAGGCTCTCCCTCTCTTCAGCAAACACACCGTCCATGAACATCTGCCATATTATGTTCAGACAGCCTTAAACTGCCAATGTAATGTTCAAAGCGTGACCAAAGACTACTGAAGCTGCTACACGTTCATGTTGTGTAAAACAAATGGTTGAAACATTCCTGAAATGAGCAAACAATCGTTATATGTCTGTGTGTAGTTATCAGAACTGCAGGTGGGAAGATTAAAGTATGTTTTACCTGTTTCTACAAGGCTTGCTTGATCAGTATTCAAGAAGTATATTCACTGGTAACTACAGGTTTCAAAGCCTTAGAAACAAAAGAGCAGCTTTTACAAAGGTTGACTTTTCCAGAGGCTGTTCTTTGTTCCCAAACAAGATCCAAACAGAAAAAGTAAACGGACACTAAAGTGCTTACTTGCTTTGCTTTAATAAATTAAATATCACTCCTGTTTGGGCAAAATCAACTAGCCTCACGGTATTTTCTATAATTAACAAGATGAATCACAGCAGTCACCAAAAATGAGTTGTCACTTATTTGCACGCACTGTCTGTGTTGTTTAAGCACCCGATTCACTAAAGGAATTATGCACATATTCTGTGAAAATATTTCCACCAAAAAGAACCTTGTGTTGAATACAATTTACGTGCAGCAATTCCCCAGCTTACAAACTGGTTCTGAGCGCAAGATGAAGCAGACTAAAATGCATGCAATCTTTTCTAAATACAATACTGTTTATAGCAGTCTAGCTAAAACGAAATATGTTTTCCAACACGATATTTTGGTTGCAGTACAATGTTTTAAAAATGTTCATGAAACCAGTTTTGTGATTGGATTTTAAAACAAGTGTGATGATTCGCAGTACAACACAAATATGAAATTTAGCATTACTACACTTGCTCTCCAATGGAACGAATGGGTGCCGTCAGAATGAGAGTCCAAACATCTGTCAAAAACATTACATCATTAAGGCATTTTAATTTTAAATCATTGGGTCTCATTCACTAATAACTGCGTACATTTTTCATATTTATGCACACGTTTGAACTTCTCATGCCTAATTTACAAAATGTGCATACGCACATGAGTTTGTTCTTAAATTCATTCTTCTGTTAGTGAATTTGGAGTGTTCTAAATGAGCGCCTGCATACACAAGGTTAGGAATTTGCATAAAACACGTCCAAACCAGCTCCTTATAAGGGCTTTCCGCAAAGCGGCACTTGTCCAGAGAAAGACAATTATGGCACCGAAACAAAAGACAAAGAAAAAGAACTTTAACGGTAATGAATGTAAGGTTTTGCTGTGAGAGGAGGAAGACAGAAAAATGTGCTATTTAAAAGTGTATTCACTTGCGTAAACTGAAGAGCCATGCGTCACTCTTAGCAAACATATCTGTGCACTCTCTAAAGACACGCTCTCTCCTGAGACACAATAATCACAGTTTATATAAGGATAGATCAGGTGATTGTTGTTTGGACCTCTATATCTAACTATTTGTATAAATAAACCTCTAATTATACTGTAATATCAATTTTAATGTCTAGTTACTGTTCACCCACCCTGTAAATAACATATCTAATTATATGTAGGGTTCTTTATACATGCTTATAATGCCCCGGGTGTACATGATTACTGCATACATGTGGTATGAGATGTTCTTGAATTTTAGTACGAAGGTTTTTGATGAATCATGATTTATTCGTGAAAATGTCCGTACACTCATTTCATGCAAGAATTTGTGCGTACGCATGTTTAGTGAATGAGACCCATTGTCCATAATCCATAATAATTCTTCCTTCAGTGAAAAAGTTCATCATCTTTTGTCCTCTCACATGAAAATGTGTCCACCTACATATTTATGGTAAAAAACGTCAGTTACATTTACAGTTAAATACCGTTAGAAACCAATTAAAGTTTTGTACCCTTTAAAATACACTGATAAGCACCAAATGCAGTTGGTGATGAGAAAATCACATGATGAACCAAAGTCCATCACAAGCCGCTTTTAAATATGAACATGTATAGAAGATGCTCAGTGTCATTCACACAAACACTAAACACCATCATGGTGACTCATTAAACTGAATATTCAATAAACATTAACAACATTACATGTAACATACAACCCTAATAAACATAACTGATGAGAACAATCTAAGAAGAAACAGAAATTTGAAATGCAATGCAAAGGAAATTCTGGAAATGTCAGTTTTACAGGAATTACCGTTAAACTGTTAAACATTTAACAGGTGTTTACCGTAGCATTTCCACAGTTTTTTCACCATTAAAATCACAGCCATTTTTTACAGTTGATTGGATTTATTACAAACAGATTGTTAATTGACGGACTGGAGTCATGTTTATTAATTGTGGATTATTTTGATGTTTTTATCAGCTTGTTTGGACTCTCATTCTGACGGCACCTATTCAATGCAGGGGATCCATTGCTGAGCAAGTAATGTAATGGCCTGAGGGTGAGTAAATATTCAGCAAACTGGATGAACTATTCATTTAAACGTCAGAACAAAAGTTTCATAGTTTTACTACAGCAATAAAACTAGACCAAGCTGTAATATTTGTGTGACATTTTAAAATGATTTAACTGAGACATTTCAAAAATGTAGTGAAAAACGTTTACGTTATTAAAGAAAAATGCATGTTGTGAAAAGGTTGAGGAACTGTAACATTTTGTCCTAGGCACCTAATACAACAAATATCTGGGCTATTTTAGCATGATAAATATGTATTCTCACAATGTTGCACAAACATTGTAACAAGCTATGCATGTCCCCCTAGTCTTATTAGTCCTGGGCAAAAGTAGCACAAACAGTGAATTCGCCCCACAGAATGGGTGTGCTGAATGTGGCCGACTCAGGCAGTATTTCCAGAATGTGCATTTGGGGAATAGGGAACACGCTGACAGATTGACATAAAGTAAAAAAGTTTCCAAATGAAGTATATTCGTGCAGCGGCATGTTCAGCAGAGAATCTGATGGCAATAAACCTGAATGGAGGCAGGAGCCTGTGACAGTCACAGCACATAGAATGTAAATTTAGCTGCAGTACAGACCTACATAGATTGAATGCAGCAGTGCAGCGATCGGGCCGGGCGGGCGGAGGGATGGGGGCGGGGGGCAGCTCGCTCTCCAATATGTCCTCAGACCTTTATTTACAACATCTCTGTAGTTAGCGCTCAGAATTCGCCGTCTCTCACTCCGACAGCCTTGGCCACCGAACTAATGCGAGCGAAGATGTTGAATAATTTGGAGCGAGTCCTTGGTATCGATAACAGGGTCACCAGAAAAGCTGTTCGGTGAATTTCATTCATCTTGGCCTGCAGTATACCACAATTCATCATGATGCGAGGCAGGATATGGCTTGCAACTGAAGCCTGTCCCAGACCAAATGAAGTCATAAAATACACACCTCTGTGTTGAGGAAGCACCTTCCCTTATTTATTTATTTATTTATTTTTTCCTCCTGGAAGCACTGTCTAGTGAGGAAACACATTCTTTCCTCCCCCATTCTGTCTCCTTCCGTTCTTAATAGAGCACAGCAAGACCTATCAGCATGATTTTTATGAGTTCATGTTATGGTCATACATCCAGAAATGTAACTTCATAAAAAATACATGGGAGGATTTACTCGAAATGACAAGTTGTTTTTGTGTGTGTGTTGTTTTAACCCCCAATTCACTAAAGGAATTATGCAAATCAGGCATACATGCAGGCAGAATTAGTGCTGGATGTAATTTGAAAGGCGTAGTTCTCCATCTTTTGGAGCTGTTCTTAGTGCTGGAGTAGGATGCAGTAGACTTGCATGATCTGCCCTTGCATTTCTAGCACTGTACAGCATCACTCCACTGCAATCCAGACACCTGAATCAGCTGTTTGAAATGCCAAAAGTGCATGTGAATGCACAGTGCATCTATTCATAAGCCTGTTACAGCACTTTGTTGCATTTTTTTAAAATTCAATACTTTGTATACAACAGTTAGTTGTATGATAATTCCAGTCCTGGAGTTTTATTGGCTTATCAGATATTGGGACTTTTCAGAGTGTGAATTAGTGATGGAGATATTATTGTTTCTGAATTTTACAGAGATACGCCAGTAGGTGGCGACAGCTGATTGACTTATAGGAACGATTCATTGAATCAACTGATTAGTAGGAATATAAATTACATTTAAGAATACTCACACTGAGACTGTTTTACTATTTTGATCAAATAAGTGCAGCCTTGGAAATTCAAAAACATAAAAAATCGTACAGGCACCAAACTGTATATGATTTATATAAACAGAATCTGCAGATCGTGGCTCGTTCCTTTGATGTCTTAATAAATTTAGCATGCTAAAATAGCTTAAAATGCAATTCTCATTTGATTTGCCACCGTGTAAGTCATAGGAAACGTCTCAAAGGGAATCCTCCACTAAACTAACTAGGACATCATCTTACTAATGCAGGATTACTCATTATGACTACACGTCTGTGAATATTACAGCTCTAACATGTCGCAGGATGCCACTGAAGTCACAAGCGATTCGACTGTACTACGCTTCCTACGCCTGACCTTCCACATGCACCTTGTGACCACAAGACATGCAGAATTTCTAATCAAGAGGCAGCTTGTGTTGCAGGCAGTGAAAATCCATCATTCTCAAACTGCTATTGATGTGAACGTCAAGGCCAGTGAGAGACCATCACAGAGAGCAGAACTGCAGATCGCACAACAAAGCACTCAGTGTAATTAGCAGCAGGGCCCTTGCCTCCATGCTATGAAATCACGCTGATGAAACCAGGAGTGACGGTGCACTGAATCTGAAGCACGGCCAAGCTGAGATTTGTTTCATGTTGTAATAGTACCACGGTCCGAACACTGATCAAACACAAGCTGGGTTATAATCCCAACAAGGGAACTTGTTAGTAATGTTTACTGTTTGGCCATCTGGGAAGATTTTATCCCACTGAAGTCCACTAATTTCATTATTCTTTTATATACGCAGAGCAATAGATCTTAGTCAGAGTAGATGCCATATGTAATTTCATCTGAATGAAAACAAGGCTGCTTAGATTTACAGTCCTTTCAGTAGCTTGCATTGTAGCAGCATGTTTGATTTTCACAGCTCGTGTTTTTTGCTTATTAAGACAGAATGATATGGAGAGAATGAAAATAAAAAGTAATTGTATTTAATTAAGCTTAAGGCAAGACTTGACAGGAAAAGAAAAAAAAAATAGTGCTGCAATGATTAATCACATCCAAAAATGATATATATATATATATGTGTGTGTGTGTGTGTACTGTGTATATTTATTATGCATATATAAATACACACATACAGTATATGTTTTGAAAATATTTACATGTATATATTTATAATCAAATGTATTTTATATATAAATATAAATATATTTAATATATAAAAATAACAAAATATAAGGAAAGAAAACATCTAAGTATATATTTAACTGTTCGTTTTATTGCACTTTTTTTTATCATTTGGCTGATTTTATATGCCATTTTATTTCTAAAATCATAAAACATGATGGCAAGAATTCCCTATATTAGACATTTTATATGTCAAAAAAAATAAAAAAGGATTTTGAACTTGGCTTTATCCAGTGTTCTGATTCTAGTTTTGAAAATGTATAAATAATTAGTGCATATCTAATGCATCATTTGCATATTCAAACATAATATTTATGAAAACTTTCAATACAAAAAAAAATTCATAATTCATAAACATAACCAAATAAATATGGAAGGCTGGTGATATCCAAGCTATTTAACTGTGGTGTACAAGTCACAATGCAAGCATTTGCATAAAAATATAATGCTATAATTGTAGGATATAAAGTCAAAATTGAAAAAAAAACTGCCAGAGTCACATTGCAAGATATATTGTCAAATTGTGAGAATTACTGGATGACTTATATAAAAAACACAACACAATGGAGTGCAAAATTCAAAATACAGGGAAGTTAATTTTAGTTATTATATAGTTTGTGTTAATTAATATATTTAACTAATCTTAACAAATATAACTGTAAAGTTATAACCCATTTTTAAACTTCTATCAGCCTGAAGGATTGGGATTCATTTCTAGGAAGTGTTTGCTGCTGAATTTTTTCTAGAACACTAATATTTACCTCTGGAAGTTAAAAATAAACCCAAAACCATCTGAAAAGGTATTACTAATTATTATGACATTGAAGTATGCAGTTACACCAAGGTGTAGAAACTATCTGAAAAGTGGGAAGGCATATGAAGTTTGCTTCCTGTCAGCAGCTCCATTCCAGGTACAACTTTAGTCATGAAGAATATGTGACATTCACCTGAACTGATTTTTCCTGAAAGGCGGATGTTAGTACAAGTGCTAAACCATTTATCACCTGTGCTTTCACTCACTGCCAAAGCAACCAGTTGGCAAAGTCTGCTGCATAGCTTTTAAACTTGTCATTTTATGTGCCCTGCTACCATTTATTGTCCTTTACACTGCAGCCAAGCGAAATAAGCATTTTAAAATACAATGATTATCTCAAAAGTGAGTCATTTTTATAAGTGGAACATCATCACTCACTAATGTGTATGCATATGAGTGTGTGTCTGTATAATTTTAAAGGGGTCATATGATGTGATTTCAAGTTTTCCTTTCTTTTTGGAGTGTTACAAGCTGTTAGTGCATAGATAAGATCCCTGAAGTTGCAAAGACT
>JAUCMR010007689.1:0-15659 GCA_032357425.1 Enteromius argenteus | reverse complement strand
GAAGCCCTCAACTGATGTTTATGTTGTCATGTTTTGTTTTGGCCTGAAGCGCCACCCTCCATCTATCTCCCAATCACAAAGTCAGTAGTGTTTCGGCATCCAGGTTGCCTGCTCTGCATTAAGTGACACGGCTGCAGCAGCTACTAAAAAAATGTCTAACATTTCGAGTACGAAACCTAAAAGACCTTGCTATGAATCTGAAATACGGCGTGACAAAGTGCGAAATAAGACAAGGGTTTGCATTGGAGAAGCGTTTGAACGATGGAGACTGATGAAAGCGGAGAAGAACTTGAAAACAGATGCCAATGTTGCAAATTTTCTCCTGGACAGGTAAGATTCATAATTTACTTTATAAATGGGCGTTTCAAATATTCACTACAGTCGAACAAAGTTGTGCATGTTCGTGCATAGTAACGTTAGCGCATACGGGGTAGGTGGGTCATCGAATTGAAAATGTAATAAACTGTTTGGGAAATTAAAACGGTGACTCGTCATTGCTAACATTAGCAATGTATTAGTAGAGCCTGTTTCTCTATCAATCTGAGACAGTAGCCTAACGTTACCACGGTAAAATAATTCATTCTAAGTTAACATACTTGGTTTGTACTTGGAAAGTTGGGAAAACACAACGTATTCCATCGTCATCGCGCTTGTTTCAGTTGGTGTCTTCAGAATACTGTTCAATTTATTTTTGTGAAAGACTTTACAATACACTGATACTAAAATGCATTTATTCGTGCTTAACAAATGCACAGATGATCATGAGTTAATGATAACTCATGATGAACTAAATAATAATAAATTGTTAGTTAAATGTGTCATGAAGGATTAATTCTCTAATAACATATTATATTAACTAGTAGTGTAAATTCATATGTTAATAACCACAACGGGTTAAAGTATGCGTTTCAACTTCCAGTTGTCTGCTTTAATCATTAGCTAATGATTTGTATTATGCTGTGATTTTACATGTTGAGGCACATGACTAACTAACTAATTCAAAATCTATAACCACAATGACATATTACTTAACTATCAGTTAATAGTTTTGTGTCTCAACAAGTAAAGTCAAAACATAATGATACCTTTGCAAATCATTAGCTAGTGATTAATTAAAGCAGACAACTGGAAGTTGAAATGCATGGCCTCAACCCAATGTGGTAATAAGCATATGAATTTACTTCATTATATTATTAGGGAATTAATACATTATAACACATTTAACTAATGACATTTTATTGATTACTTAATCTATGAATCATATAGAATGTTTTGCTGATGCAGTAATCATTAATATATGGTTTAGTTCATCATGATTTATACGTTAACTCACGATTATATGTGCATTATTTAATGCATTACCAAAATCTCTTATTTTCAGGTTCTAAAGGCTGCATTTATCTGATACATATATATATAAACAGTAATATTTATTTAAATGCGCTTTCTATTTTAATATACTTTCTAATTTAATTTGGGATATTAATTTATATGATGTAAATTTATGATTTTTTTTGTTATTGTTCCAGTTTTCAGCGTTGCATGATTCTTTCGAAATGATCATTCTAATATGCTGATTTGGTGCAAGTCGTTTCTTATCAATATTTAAAACATTTGTGCTGCATAATATTTTGTTAAAATCATCTTTTTGTTTTAAGATTGATTTAAAAGTTCAAAAGAAAGACATGTATTTGATATAGAAATCTTATAATTCTTATAAATAACATTATAAAATTGCTTTACTGTTACGTTTGACCAATTTAATCCTTCCTTGCTAAATAAAAATATTATTTTCTTTAAAAATTGTCGACCCCAAACTAGAAATTACACTTTTAAGTGTGTTATCTATAAAATAGTTCCTAAGAAATACTTATTCAGTCACATACAACTGGAAAGTATGCGTATAATTTCATTTATAAATTCGGTATCACTTTAGAATAGGTAACACTTAACTATTAACTACGACCTTTCCCTCAATAAATTCTTAATTTGCTGCTTATTAATAGTTAGAGCGGTAGTTGTTAACTTTAGATATATTGGGTAGGATTAGGGATGTAGAATAAAGTATTAATATGTGCTTAATTAGCACTAATAAATGGCTAAAATCCTAGTAATATGCATGCTAATAACTAACAACTAATAGGTGTAACCGTAAAATAAAGTGTTACTATAAACTCATAAGTTTAATGCTTACATTTTTCTGATGGAAGGTACATCAGGTGATTGAGTTTATATGGGTTTGATTTGCATTAGCTATAATCTCTATAAGTACAATCAGCATTTACTCTGCATTAATGCTTTTAATCATCATTAATGTTTAAGTAGACCTACCATACCCATATTCCAGTGGCATATATTGACATGAATGAGATGCAGTCTCCTCTGAGAGAGGCGTGATTGTTGTGTAGTGGCTGGGCAGTTGATGCATGATGTCCATCAACCCTGTGGGCTGCAGCCCACCTGGAGGTGTTTTGCCTGGCTCTTTTAACGTGGCATGCTGCAGTAATTTACCCTCATTCATTCTTTAAACGTTTTCACTCCTCCCACAGCCAGAGATGGATCAGTCTGCATGGAAAATGACAAATCGGTGATTTCAGCTTATGAAACCTGTGTTTGCTTCAGTTCCACAGGTCCCTTTTTATATTGCCCTGGTTTCCAGTTTCTTCACTTTTTTCTTGTAATTTGCTGGCTTGTTTGTCTCAGATGGCTAGCGCAGTAATGATGAAGGAGGAGACAAAGATGAAGTGGAAATCATGTTTTCTATGCAACCTGGTCTCATAAAAATATGTACCTCTGTGCACGTTTTGTGCAACACTGTTTTTATGTACCTTACTGCACATTTCGCTGCAGTTACAAAGAGAAATATTCACTGAGTGTCGCTAAAACACAGGTTCAATACATAAACCCTGGCACATTTTTATTGTTGATATAAGTACGTATTGCTGTGTTTTTATTACATTAAACATTTGGGGACTGTCGCTAAAAGTTAATGCTCTATTATGGTTGGAAATATGCCCTTCACCAAATCCAACCTTAAACCTACCTGATAGTGTTAACAAATGCAAAACATAAAAAGGCATTTGTGGATGCAGCCATGTCATTTCAGCTTGCTTTTATGCAGATTTAAACTGTTTTGTCGAACCGTAGTTACACAGGATTCGAACACCTCTCAAGTACGTCGCTGTACTTTGTGAGCTACCGAAGAATATGTGTGGATATGTGTGATGCTAACATTCAAATCTCTCCTTGCTAAAAAGTGCATTAAGGTACGTTTATGCCATGAGACCAGGTAAGCAATATGAACCGTTTTAGAGGATATGAATCACATGTAAAGTAAAACCAAGAGCTGCATATGTGTGTGTAAATTGATTAGTGCTTTGATTACCCCAGTAGTGCCTGGCCAGCCCAATGTGATAGCACCTCAGACACATTTTCTTGCCACATAATACACACACGAATAGAACAGGGAAGCCTAACATTATACTGACCTAACAGAATCCTCAGACAATATTGACTGGATCAGCTTTATTCCAAACACTCTACATCTACCGGATCTACTCTTGGGAGTTTGATTGGTTAATTTTTTTGTCAGCAACAATGTCCGATTTGACATTTAGCACTTTAAGGGCACTAACACACACACAAACACACAGTCTGGAACAGATTTGGCTTGTTTATGTGCTGTGAATATAAAACCCTCAAAGGAATCAACGACAAGATCCAGACTTGCTTATATTTTATGAGGCTTTATTTCCATCTGTCACTGATGCTTGTGTGATGGATGAGCGTGACGGAGACTTCAAAGCAAAGTGCTCACCAATTGAAACACTGTGTGAGCATATTTAACTTGGTCCATCACACTGAGCATATTTAACAGCCATTTTAGTCTGGATAGAGGTGATTTTAACATCTGTCAGATATTACGGCAAATTTAATAACTGTGAAAAGGAGTAGTTCAACCAAAAAACATTCTGTCATCATTTTTAATGCGTGTTTTGTATTTGCATTTATACATTTTTTATTCATATTGTTCCAAACTTCTTTGACTTTCTTCTGTGGAATGCAAAATGAGAGATTTTAGAGAATGTTCATGCTGCTCGTTTCCATTCAGCAAATGTAGTGATTGTGGATGCTTGCAAATAAAGGAATATATATATATATATATATATATATATATATTTTTTATATATTAAAATAGAAGACATAATGGCTTCAAAAGACTTGGAATGTAGCAAATGAGTCATACTGACTACGTTTATTATGCCTTTTTTCAGTTTTGAGGCTTGGAAGACACTGTATTTTTTTAGTTGTATGGAAATGAGCAGTATGAACATTCTACAAAACATCTTTTGGGTTCCTGCATAAGAATAAGGTAATTTATTCTATCTCACACAGCAGAAGTGTAGGGTCAGGGGTTTCCAGGGAAAGCAAGAACTGATAAAATGTAAATGTATAGCGTGAAAGCAGTGTAAGTCACTTTGGATAAATGTGTCTGCCAAATGCATAAATATAAATGCAGAGAAAAGGTCATGCAGGTTTGGAACACCCCGAGGGAGTAAATAATGGCAGGACATTTTTTGGGTGAACTTTACATCGAATCATTGAAAGTAAAATTGTATTTATTTAATTATTTTACAATTTGTGGTAAATGTGTAATGTAGGCCATTATGTGCCTGGGGAATAAAGTAGTCGATTGCTGAAAATTTGTTTACACTTTTCTCACATTATATTTCCTCTCACTGTCAGCAGTCCAACATTTATAGATCAATGAGAAATTCATTATGACAACTTAATCTTCTAGAAACCTTCCACTTAACTCTAATAGCTCTGAACCATGCGTCAACGCGCATTCATCAGTAATAATGTGATGAGAGTTCATTTATTAGCACAGAAACGTGAGTTTAAACTAAACCAGATGGTGTGTTAATCGGTTTATTCCCAATCCCAAATACCTGTGAAACAGGGTGATTTCAGATAAATTGGGGCATGTTTTATAAATCAGCGTCAAAAAGTGACCTGCTTACCTTAATTCCCCCTAACAAAACAATAGTTGCTGCTTTGAATTACATTTAGCTGGAACAACAGATACTGGTCAAAGTTCACCCCAAAGTGAAAAGTCTGACATACATTCACCCTCAAGGTTATTATTATTATTATTTTTTTTACATTTCTTTATTTCTTCTGTGTAGAGGAAATGCGACAGTACCTTTCTTTATCATTATTTGGAAAAATATGAAAGATATTCTGCTAAACAAAGTCATACAGGTTTTGAAAGATATGAGGATATTACAGGATTTGGGGGGTTAACTAACTACCAAACAAAACGACAAGCGCCTCAGGTTTAACTACAACTCAAGTAAGTTGCTCTTTGTTTGATTTAAACGACATACTGACGAAGGAAACTAAGAGTTCGACTGCGTGTTCCGCTGACCCCTTAATCGCTTTCATAACACCCACATCCCCTCGTCTCCCCTCCTCCTCCCCCTTCTCGCGAATATGTGCAGAAAAGAAGCGCAGATATGCCTCGTGCAGAGATCAGAGTCACTGAGAATGAGGCGAAACGAGCGCGAGAGAAGAAGAGCGCGCGCGCCTCACTGAGCGGAGATTGGAGAGCTCCTTTCCGCGCGCATTGATTACATGAATCACATGGATTTCTTAAAACGATTCATTTAAAATTTATAGCCGGCATGTATTTATTAAAATGTAACCGCGTATAAATTCCCGAGGAAGGGTGTCCTTTTACATTATATTTAATGGAAGAGTGCAATGACACCTGCATTCCGAAGCGCGCGTTTTGTTTTCTGATCGTCGTACCGAAAGGGATTCGGTCTTGATGCGGTGTTTCCCTGTTATCAACTATAATGGCAGAGCTGGAAGTTTTGAAAAACATCACTCTTGAGAAGGGTGAGTCATACGTTACGCTGCTATGATATCAGTCACATAACTGTCTTTTGTTGTTGTTTATTCCCAGGTCGGTATTTTGTCTTATGATTAGGCACTTAATTCAGACTAACCAATTAGACACTAGATTAAGTCTCATATGGGGCATTTTAATATAAGTGATATATAAGCGTGATTTTTGCGATTTGTACACGCACGACTTTAAGTGCTGTGCTCTCTGAGAGGAGCTGTCCAGGGTTCTACATCGGAATGCTGTTGTACTCTGTGGGAGGGGGTGAGAGATGCCGCTCCAAAACACGGATCTACAGGCTTTGGCTAATTGAATGTTTGCCATCTATTTAGTTCTCAAGCTGTGAAACTTAATGTTCTGATTTTATAATTGAGGATCTGATTTGGGATACCAATGATATTAAAACCATTACGGTTCATTTTTCCATCGATATTTTGGTGCTGTAAAATAGATGGGATTTTTTACTCCAGCCTTCAAACCCTGATTTATTAGGATAGGGTTGGTTATTGTTTTTAGTGCCATCTGTGTCGTGATCTGCTGTTAGAATGGGATTCTGGAGGTGAAGAACCTGTACCGAACACTCATGGTGCTCACAAAAATAAGGTCATGTGTTCGATTCCCAGGGAATGCATTAATTGATCAATTGTATACCTTTAATGCAGTGCAAGTCACATTTGGATAAAAGTGCCTCCTAAATGCATAAATGTAAATATATACAGTATGTTGAGAACCTAGTGATGTTATGCATATTTTCTAGTAACCAAAGCAAATACAGTGAAACAATTATACAGATTTATATTTAAGTAAATTATTGTTGCGTATGGTGTATTTATTTTAGCAACATGGTCATGCTTGGTTGCTTTTTATTTCGTGATTTCATTATGAAATGAGATCAAACACGTGCCTGTGCTTTAGTGGTGCTCTAGGTGAAAATATCACCTCTGCCTTTGACTACAGGGAAGCATAAGCTAAATGTAATGAACTATAAAGGTGTTTATGAGTGTGTGAGCCGTGATGATAACCAGGGTCTCCTAGGGTCATTCCTTTGGTGCATTCTGCAATTTTTTTAGACCTATGTTATTTTTGTCTTACTTGTAGAGACTGTGATAAAAGATTTAAATTGTCATTGGATGTTTTGGGTTATTTGTTATAATAGTGCCATTTATCAGTAGTCACATATTAAAATACTAAAAAGTGTGAACAGCAGTAAATTATATTGAGCAAACGGATTAAATCTAAGTATCTGTTAGGGATGCCCCAATCAGGGTTTTTTTTTTTTTTTGTACCCCCGATCCGATGCGAGTCATTGAATATTGAGTATCTGCCGACACAGAGTCCCGATCTGATACTTGTATGTTCCTACTGTTTAATGCACAATCCAATGTAGGCTACATTTTTTTTAATCAGTCCAGTGTATACAGAGTTTATGTGTGTATCTATCTGCACATTCTGTATAAAGACATATGGGACTACTAAAAAAGTAGAGATTAGGTTAGAAGGCATGAATCTTAAATGTCATTCTGTCAGTCATATCTGAAGCAAGACTCAACCCAAAGGAACTCATTGCTGCAATGTCTCAGATAGTCTGATGGCAGATAAAAATAAATGATAAATGAATGAGCGATGTTTACAAGATACCTCATTGTTTCTTGTGCATCTCAAATGCACATTTCTTCTTCTTTTGATTTTAATAGCGGCTGAACATGCAAGAAAAGTCACTAGAATGTAAGCCTACAACCATTAGCCAAAAAAGTGCAACGGTTAATGCTAGAGTTGTGGCCAGAGAATAAACAGCTTTTTTAAAGAAAACGGCTTGTAATTTCATGAATCGACAGCATATTAGCTAATCTTCAATATGTTTTACACTACACAATACTTTTGAATTGAACTGTTTTTTGGGTTTACACTGAAAAAAATGCCATTTAAAAAGAGAAGTCGCTGACTTTTTGTGACAGATGGGATTCAGCTTACGGCACTTCCCATTCTTTTCTATGGTATCCGTTAACGGCGATTGAGTGTCGCACAACTCGGTCTGAAATAATTATGTCAAGGCTGTAATGTGATTGGTTTTAAAGGCACATGTGATCAAATTTGATCATAATGATATTTGGCAAATCTACTGGAAATTGAATACCGCCAACTACTGCACATCACTGGCATGACAGCTGGACATCTCTAGTATCTGTACTTGCTTATAAAATATCAAGATCCAAAGAAAGATTGATTGTGGCATTATAAATGTGTAAAGTACCAGAACAGCCATAATAAAATCTGTTTGGTCCTTGCACCACAATGAATGTCCTTGCTGTTCTCATTTATAAATCATGTCAACAGGTTGCTCCCATTTGTAAGTTTATGTTTGTCTTTGACTGCAGTAACTGTTTGGTACTCCTCCGCAAAGAGAAAATAGGTCTTTCAGGGAAAAAATAAATACAAAAAAAGTGCTTTCCCTCTGAGATAATGATGATTCACTGCAGTATTCCCTTTATTTTCAGACCTCACCCGCGCACACCCTTTCCTTTCCTTTCCTTTCCTTTCCTTTCCTTTCCTTTCCTTTCCTTTCCAGCAATGACTGTTATTACTCCATTCTGTTTGTGTAGATGTTTTGTCTCAATTGAATTTAGTAAACTATAAGAGACAGGCTTAATTATCCATTAACTTGGTCTAATAAGGTAAATGTAAGAGATTATTTTGGGGATGTGCAGTGCCCCTATTGCTATCTTAAGGAAATCCCTCAAGAGTAATGAGCTCAAGAAAGTGGACATGACTTTTCATTTTAATGTTGAATGTAGCTATAGGTCTTTACGATCACCCACTCTGTTAATAGGCTTCAGTTGAACAACAAGCACCATTAGAGCCAAGCTGGAGGAAAATTTCCATTCAATGCGTCTCCATGGCCATTCTTTCTGAAGTGGAGAAGATTAGACATTTCACAGGGGTTCTTGTTTCTGTTCTGCGAGATATCCGTATCAGCTCTGCACCATCCTTATTCTGGGTAAAGGGAAATGGCAAAGGGGAGGAGCTTCCCCAATTGACCCAATACCTTACTGAGCATCTCCCCAAACACCAGCCTGCCTAACAGTGCTCCTTTGATGTCAATACTAAGAACGCAAGGAGGGAACGCTGTCAGAGCAGCAGTCATGAATATATTAAGATCCCGCACAGTTATTTTTGCTCTGATGGTTGTGGGGGCTCAGTGGGGTTTCCTGTTGAAAGCGTGGTTGTGCAGTTTGAGTGAAAGCAGTAATATCATCATTGTTTCTAATTAAGACAGAGAAGATGGGATAAGTGGTTATTTCCTCTTTTTGGATCCACCATTTGGTGGGTGTATGTTGGGGATCTGCCGTTCTCTCAGGAAAGTTCTGAGGGACCAGTTTCGCATGGTGTCCACCAGGGTTCTGTCATTGGTATTTAATTACTTCCCATATTTTCTATTGATTCCCTCAAGACATACCTCCAGCTTTTCTGAATACCCTGACAGAAGGTTTTCAAATTAATAATAGAAGCAGATTAAAAATGATCTGTCTTGTATGTGATATTTGGCAGTTCAGACTTGCATAGAGGACACTGCTGTTAAATGGATAGTTCAGCCAAAAAAAAGTTCTGTCATCGTTTACTTAATCTTTTAAACCAGTTTGGCTTTTCTTCTTCAATAGAGCAGAAAAAAAGTGAATTTTTGAAGAATGCTGGTTTGAGATGATTTAAGCTGGTGTTTAGCTGGTTGTGTGCTTGTTTAAGGTGGTCAAGTGCTGGTCCTAAGCAACTAGCTCCCAGTCAGGACTACTAAGCTTAGGACCAGCACGTGACCAGCACTTGACCAGCTTAAACCAGCTCATGATCAGCAATAACCAGCTCAAACCTGAAGCCTGCTTCAACATATGACCATGCTGTTTTTCAACAGGGTTTCATTTTAATTGCATGTGTATTAGTGACTTTTGTCTTCCGCATATAAAAGAAAGTCTTACAGGTTTGAAACGACACAAGGGTGAGTAAATTATGATAGAAAGTTCATTTTTGAATGAACTGTACTTTTAAGAGCAAAGTCATACAATTATAATTAGTTTAAGAGTGTCCTCTATTAGGACTTCTCAATTAGTTGAGTATTAATTATGATCACAATTTCTGTTTCCCTCGATTAATTAAGCTTCATCATCTGTGATACCGGTCTGCTGCTCTTTATTCTGACAAAACAAAAGAAGTTTCATTTGACCATTATTTTGCATTGGTAACAAGCCTCCACAAGCTGCCATGCCAAGGGTTCCCAGATGTCAAGGGTTTTAATTAGAGATTTTCTCTTAAAAGGATACATTTTTTGTTTTCTGCTCAATGTTTTAGTTAATTTTCCCAAAATTGCAACCATGTGCATGCACTGAAAAAACAAAAACAAAAAACACATTGTAAATGTATGATTAATTTGAAGAATCTCCATACATTTTCTTAAGACATTTTCTTGTGCTATTATATTGCAAAACACTTTTGCTCCTATTGAGGTGGGATACAGGTAAGGTTAGGGACAGGTTTGGCGGTATGGGTAGGTTTAAGGGTGGCTTAAGGTGTTAGGGATATGTCAATTGTGTAATTATAAACGTAAGTACAGAAATTAATCACAGATGTAGTAATTGTAAGTACATAGTAGTTAAGGCCACCTCATATAAAGTGGGACCCACTTTTTGTTGTTGTTGTAGTAGATAAAAATTAACATTATTTGGAATTAGTAGATATTTCATGTTTTAGTTTAAGATAAATTTCTTTTTTTTATATATATATATATATATAATTTAGAGAGTGCATTATTTATATCATGCATACAATAAATCAAGAAACAAACTGGGGTCAAATAAACCATGTGTGACATAGTTATGTGCAAATGAAAACTGTTAAGAATAATTATCACAATTATCATTTTCGAGCAAAATAATAATGATTATCATGAGCCCCATTGTGTATTAGGTTTCTCTTCTCAAATATTCAATTCTTTTACATTTAGATGCAAAGTGACTGATCAGTCTGTTTATTCAGAGCAGATACATGCAGTTGTCATATTATGAAGAGCAGAGCAGCCAGATTCTCCTGTAAAAATATTGTCCATTTAATCTTTCCCCTTTTCCTAACCTCAGAAGAGTCTTTGGGGTCAAGAGAGTTTAAATGCCACATTACGGGCCTTCTGCCATACTGCGTCTGAGATGGACGTCTTCCTCCATCTGACCAGCGGTCAGGACACACAGGTCAAAAACCAGTGCCACGGACTAATACAATTTCATATGTGGATGAATTCATCTTCACTCTAGCATGTGCAGCACAGAAGAGCGAGAGAAAACGAGGACACCAAGAACTTGAAGATGTGAAGACGTCATTCATATTGCAAATTGTGAGACTAAATGATTTATAGTGGATGCTCAGCTGATATCATGAGAAGTGGAGGAGTTTTCAATAAATTAGTGACTTCTCCTCCAGTTCCACTCTCGCTCTCCATAGTTCACAGCATTGGACCTCAGAGAGATCTACCCACACTTGGAAGTTAAACCCCCTCTTTGGTTTTCCACGAGCTCACTTTAGATCTGACTTTTTAAAGTGACATCTTTCTTGACCCGCATTGGCTTCTTTATGCATTGCTGTAATGGTTTATATGCACCCTGTGCTCCACGTGTCCTTTTGAAAAGCATCATCAGATTTTGTGGGATCACACACAGTTGTACTCGTGTTATGTCACACTATTAATATTATCTGCTTTCTCTTCCATTTCCATTACTTATGCTGCTCACTTTGACCCTCTAGGACAAAAACACATCTGTTCAAAGCCCCACCATCACGCACATTTCCCCCACCACAATACATTAGCTATTCTGTGTAAATCCCTGCTCGGTACTGCTTTCTACTGTCACAAAGGTTCAAAGGCTCCGTGTGAATAGCTGGCGGGATAGAAGATAGATGACCAAAGAGAGGGTGGAGTGAAGGGTTCTGGGTAAAGAAGTGGGCGTTAGATGTGGACACTTAAAGAGAGATTGCGGCAAGAGAGAAGGAAGCAAGAGAGAGTTCTTCAAGGATGTCGCTCAGTTTCGAGCAGTCACCTTTTTGTTCTTATGGCATGGGACCCTTCTTCCTGACATCAGAGCGTTCGGCCATGGCCAACGTGGCGTCTCTTTTGGCCCGTAGGTTCTACCATGTTGGAGGCAGCGTGGCGGTGCCACAAAAGTGTCGTTTGGCTTATATAGGTGAGGCATTTCTTGTTAGAGTAAATTTGTGTGGGGAATGCATAGTGTCAGGTTATCAGCTGATATTATTGATATTATTTGATTTATTTCTGTTATTTGTATATTTAATTGTTCATTCCTTGTATTTTTACATTTAGGTTACCTTTGCCCTTATCTAATAGATTATTTTTAATATAATTTCCCTACTGTACATTATAACAAATTCAAATAATTAGGATTGATTTAATTTATTATTGTTATTGTTATTTTATTTAGAAAGTACTTTTAAAAAAAAGTAATATTGTTAAATATTATTACAATTTATTTCACATTATGTCAAATTATATATATATATATATATATATATATATACTCTACATACAACCAAATTATTTATTTTCTCATATGTTCACTCAAACTATTTATTACAACAAAAAAAACCCAGAAAGTATATATATATGTTGTGTTGCAAGAAATTAGCTTAATACCAACACAGTCTCACGACCAATTCATACGTACATGTATGAGGTGGGACATTTGTGTTAATTCATACAAATTCATACGACCTCACTCGATTTTGCACGCTTTGTCTAAACCTCAGTGACAGGTAGGTTTAGGGGCGGGGTTAGGTGTAGGTCATTCATAGAAATTGGCAATACAGTATGTACGATTTAGGAAAAATCATATGAATTGAGATATGAAGTGAGGTCATATGAATTTGTACGAATTAGCCACCTCGTAAAATATATACTGCAAAATATTGCTGTGAGACTGGGCTGGACAAAAAGGTTCAACAGTAAATTTCCGAAGCAATGAAAATCATTTTGGTCATACGAATTGGCAACACGTAAAATACGTACAATGTACGAATTTGTACGAATTAGCCACCTCGTAAAATATGCACGAATTGCCGTGAGACTCGACTGTTAATACTTTTGTAGTAAGTGTGATACATTATTTCTGGATTTTTACTACTACTATACTACTCCTACAACAGCTACTAATAATAATATAACGTTACATATAATAATCATCTTATTATCAGCATTATCTGCCGTTGCGTTTATGTGTGTACTGCTCAGCCAGAGATACATGATGCAGATCTCAAAGTCAATTCGTCTTATTGCTTTTTATTGTTTTATGGCTTTCCAGCTGTCAGTTGGGCTGAAAGAACTAACCTCCTACTCCCTGCTCTGAGTCCTAAAATTAGCTTGTGTGTTCATTAGACTGACATTTGTGAGCTCGTGTTTTTACCGGTACGTTGCATCAGAAATGAGAGTCAATTGGAAAAGAGCAAAAAACGATGCTCTGCCTATTATCACCTCTCAGAAATAGTGGAAGACATCTACTCAGGGATTCAGAGGCCAAGTGAGGGTGTGAGAATGATGTGTGTGCGTAAAACACTTTCTCTGCCTGGTATTCTACCTGAATGAATATGTTTGGTGTGAAAGCGTCTGTTTTACAGAACAGATGGCTTGAAACACAGCATTCTCATACAAATGTCAACACAGACCAGCGTTTCAGCTATTTTAAGCTCGAGAAAGGTCTGTGCTCTGAAAAGGTACACTGCTTTTTAGCAAGCAGCAAAATAGTTCCTTGACATCCTCTTTAAATTCTGCATGAGTGCAAGTTCCTGTCTGTCCTGTCTGAGTTAATTAAGCGAGAGCAAAATGAGTTGGATTTTGATGCATGAGATGAGATGAAATTGAAGTGCTGGTAAAAACGGAGCAAATCTATGATCAGATATTGGACTCTGAACAATGAGAGCACAGAGCTTGCACAGATATATTGTTGGGTATTTATAGCACAGACTGTGCACATACACAGTTTAATCTGCTTTATTGGTGTGTGTGTGTGTGTGTGAGTGTGTGACATGTTCCCCATCCAGACCCTCTTCCTCACAGCGCTCTGCGGCACTGTGAATGCTATGACAGTGCTGCTAAACCATCTCGCAGACTTGGCTATAGCTCAGATCTGCCTTGTGGAGGGAGTCTTTTATCCTCTTTTGGTGGAAAGAGTGTGAGGCGATATGTGGTTATTGCTTTGGTGATAATCCAACCTCGTCTCTCATGATCTTGGTGTAGATCAAGAGAACAGTGCTTGTGATTAGAGGTTGACTCTTATGAGCTTTTAATAGCTGGTACTGATGTTGATATCTAAAGAGCTGCTGGGCTGATAGCTGATGTAATGCTTAGGCTATATGTTTTGTGGTGTTAAAGGGATAGTTCACCCAAAATTAAAACATTTTGTCATTCATTACTCACTCTCCTGTCCTTCCAAACCCGTTAGGGGCGGGGTTAGGTGTAGGTCATTCGTACAAATTCATAGAAATTGGCAATATGTACGATTTAGCAAAAATCATATGAATTCGTACAGAGTGACTCGTACAGTACTCTCTAAAATGATGGAAGATGGTAAATTGGGGAGACGAATTACTAAAGAAATTATGTTATTAATGTTTTCTATGCACACAAAAATGTATAATTGTAGCTTTGTAAAATTAAGGTTGAACCACTGATGTCACATGGACTGTTTTACTGACATCCTTGCTACGTTTCTGTGTGTTGTTCGTAGTAATATCGTTGCTGTCTATGAAGGGTCAGAGAGGTCTCAGATTCCGTCAAAAATATCTTAATATGTGTTCTGAAGATGAACGAAAGTTTTATGGGTTTTGAACACTTCAGAGTGATTAATAAACTGAATTTTCATTTTTGGGTGAACTATCCCTTTAAATAAGACATGCACAGAATTAAAACATATTTTACCTACTTTAAATGCTTTAAAAAAGAGAGAAAACGGAAAATCCTCATTTAGCAAATTTCTGGACCATACCCAGCTGACAATTTGCTCTTCAGCACAGTTCAGCAGTTCAGCCAGTGTGATGTGGAGCACAAAAGGTAATGCATTGATGCATATGATTCATTAAATATGTTGACATTATAACAGTTTCATCTTGTAATTTATCTATTTATCAACACAGCAGTAGCTGAACAAACATAAAATACTTGTATTTTTGAAGATCATACTTCAACAGCAAAAACAGATTTGTACTGTTCATATGCTAATAAAGTATGGGGATTTATTGATTTATTTATTGATTTATAATTGTTGAAGAGGCACTGCATTCAGTGCATTTCTTGAAAATTAATTGAGGAACAGTTTTGGTTACTACTAATAAAAAAATAGTATTGAAAAGTAATATCATTAAAAATAATTATACAAATTGTAAACTATGAACTGTTATTGAATTACTCAATCTATTGACAGGCCTGTTTGACTCCTGTTATTTAGACTCTGTACTGTAAATATATATCCAGATCTAAAGGACAGAGTAGTTTGTTGAACCAGTGTGCAGGTGTTTGACTGCATAATGCATGTCTCATCCTCTGTTTTGTGTTCCTGCTCTGATGGTTCTGAACGCACAGTGCTTTGTGATTTAGGCTTCACAGAGCCAGAGCCTCCACGACCCAATTATTCAGTGTTTGATATCTCCCTGTACTTCTCACCAGGCTGCTTTGATCTGCTCTCTAGTCTTCAGCCGCCGATCTGGTGAACAC
>JAUCMR010007503.1:0-15686 GCA_032357425.1 Enteromius argenteus | reverse complement strand
CACTAGAAAGTTACAGGCAGGTGTGTTTGATTAGGGTTGGAGCTAAACTCCGCAGGACACCGGCCCTCCAGGACCGAGTTTGGGCACCCCTGACCTAGAGACAGTCCTCAGTGATGTGTTCTTTGTGGAGTGTTTAAATAGATGCAGTGCAAGTGTGGATAATTAAGCTGCTCTGCTTGGGAAATCATCATTTCCCAGGGTAACAAAGGTGTCTAAGCAAGAGGCTCACCATAACTATAAATGCTATATAAGTGTTTCTGACTACCTCTATATGTGGTTTCAGTGACTGGATTACAAAATGTTTTGGACCCTCTTTAATCCGTTCTTGCTTAATACATCTGCAGTGATTTGGCAAATTTGGTTCTTAAAACAAATTTGTGGATTTGATTAAAATATCTGGATCTAGTTGTGTAGTATTACTGCGTATTCTTGTGTTCTCAGAAAAATCATATGTATTTATACTTGAAACAACAATCAGCAATGCAGCGATTGGCAAGTTGGCAATGTAATGACATCATGTAATTAAAAAAGACACCTGATGAAAAACTTGACAAATTAAGGACTCTTATAAGGAAACAGCCAAGCAAACAAAACTACATTAAATGTTATAATAGATAAATAAAATATGCGCTTTTAAAAAATAAAATATCTTTTTTTTTTTTTTTTACATGATTCCCAATTATTTACATTTTAGACCTTCAATTCCACTTAAAAAGAAGCAAATCTTGTTTACATGAAATATGTCTGCTCTCAAACAGGTTTAAGTTTATGGACTTCCATAATCATAATCCATAATCACACTAAATCATCAGCAGTCAAATTCAGCTGAGTTAGCGCTGTACAAAGAAAGTGCTTTAAGTGCTGCTGGGAGTTCTTTGTATAGTTATTGCTATTTTGATGTCAAACATATACAAGACTACTTTTGTTGAATATATATGTTGGTGCAGTAATGTTTAGAGCAGAAATTTTGTTGGTAATTCCTTTTAAAATCATAATTATCTCTTATACTGTAACTTTATTGAATGAAAAATGATTTGGTTGCACCCCTTGACTTACTCAACTGAAGGGCCACTATCCTGCACATTTTAGAACACACTTGAACCAGCTAATCAATGTCTCTTGGATCATTAGACTTGTCCAAGCAAGTGTGAAGCAAAACTCTGCAGGATATTGGTTCTCCAGGAGCAGGATTTATTACAGACATCATATTCAGGTCAATCATGTAGTTTCTGCTACCAGAGAAAAAAGGCTTGTCCAAATACCCGCACTTGTGGTCTTGGCCACTTGAGAGTGTGCATGCACGCAGCAGGAAGTAAGTGTGCAAGACTATCCTAGGTCTTAAAAATGCCAAAGCTTAGTGCCCTTAATGCACACTAAATCCACACTCTGAAGTGGTATTCGAGGCTAAGAGTATCCCATCATACATGCTACCCTAATACTAACATATAATTTGGTAGTAAAACATGAAGTGTTGCACATTATCACTTAAATAGAAATACTACAATGACTAAATTATCTGTTATAGAGAACTAAACGGTTTGTTTTAACATCAAAATAAAGCTCTATTTATCTATCTATTGAATATACAGTGGAAAGTTGTCTATCAGAACATCTGCCGATTGTTACAGACATGTTAAGGAAAGGATTCTGCTACTCAATCTTTTCTCCAAAACTGTCCACAGTGGAGTGATAATATTTAAGTCAACTAATTATCAGGCACATGTTTAAGTTTGTATTGGTGTTCCAATAGAACAATCCTTCTTCGATGGTCCATATTATTTACTTTTGATTTTTGCCCACTATTCTTATTCGCTGATGAACAGATTTGTCAATGTTTAATGTGTTACGATTTTGGTTGAGTCAAGGATGAACCAAGTAGCATTAAGATTGTATTAACTGCACATTGCTTTATATTATATGCAATAACTCATTGTGTGTGTGCTTACATGCATTAACTGAACTCTCAAGAATCTAGATGGTATTTTATGAAGCGTGTTATAGTTAATGTTTATCACTGAACTGTAATTGCAGTTAGATAAGGTAAGCAACATTTTAATAGCCACCACAAACAGATGTAAAATGGTCATATTTTAAACTTTCTGCAAATTTTCTCTGCATGAAGAGGCCAAATAAGATTAATATAACTATAAATACTGCCCATTGAATGACTAACTACCTAGTGACTCACAGGATATTTTATTCAGTAGTTTAACATAATCAAAAAATAATGTAAAAGAAAAAGTTGGTACTATAACTTCAATATTTTTTTGAGCAGCTATATCTATATGCATGTATAACTACCATCTAACAGTTAAACCATGACATTACATATGAATATTATTTTTGGCTATCAAATCTCTCTAATTTGCCTCTTTGCATTCAACTTGAAAAACATTTTCTCTATTTTAACCTGTTAAAAATACATGTTAAAAAATCGTATATTTTAAGTGGCGAATCATGAATCATAATTTTGCCATATATTTATTTTTCATATTGTCTCAAAAATCACCTCGTGAGCGTATTTTTTTTTTTTTTTTTTGTGATAAAGGCAATTCACAATTTCAATGTACACAATATGAAGGATAATTGAAACGTAGCTAATTAAATCGCCTTTTTTACCCATTTTGATACTGAAATTTAACAGTTTGTCCTGACCTACATGCCTAAATACATTAAGTTGCTGTTGTCTGACTCAGAGACGGAGCACCCTTTGGTCCAGTGTGTTCTCACCTCAAACGGGTAGAGGCACTGAGAGGCCCGGTTTCGGGTCGGCTTGTTAACTACTCCAGAGTGTCCATACAGTAGACCCTGTTGAGTTCCTCCGTCCCCTCGGCAGCCGGATGTGGCGGAGCATCTGGCGCCAGGCCCTCACTCGATGAATCCTTGAGAACCGGTAGAGGGCTGGGGTCCATGTGGAGTACCTGAAAGGACTCCATGTGTGGATTCCACGATTAAGACCTAGAGCCCGTGTTTCCCCAGCAGACCTTCTGCTACCTTCAATCACCTCCAATTTTCCATATGCACTGAAATACTGTCCATATGAGTATACGTCCTAAGACCTCCTACGGGAAGGCTGGACTTCCGTACGCCTCTGTTCAATAGAACGGGGACGTTCCCAATGTTCCAGTCTTACTGAATGGGTAGTGCTTTGATAACAGTAGCTGGCCTCTTGTGGTGAGTCCCGGCCTATGCCAGACAGAGGGGGCTTGGGGGACTCCCGCAGGACACTGCAAGTGGCAGCGTCCATAGCATTTTGGTAAGGATCCCAATTCGTCGGTCATATCCGACGTCATTCGGAGTGATGGACTGAAAGGGAACGTCTTGGTTACGTTTGGTTAACAGAGACGTCACGTCCCGTCGCCAATGGTGCTGTACCACCGCTGAGCGGCCGGGTCACCGGCTCGGCTCCTCAGCGAAAACCTGAATAATCGCTGTGATCAGCTGCAGCTGGATGCAATCAGCACATGCCAATGTCATTGGCGTGTTTTAATACACTCAAAGTGGATTGGTCTCTCGAAGCGAGATCCCAATTCGTCGGTCATATCCAATGTGACGTCTCTGTTCCCTTCTTCAGGGAATGAGGGTTACTTACGTAACCGAGACGTTTCTTTTAAAACAATGAACAGTATATTAGATCAAATAGCAGTTCAATAATTTTATACTTCATATAGCATGACATGAATATGAGGCAGAAATTCACAGATACAGGAAGAAAATCATGTGCGAGGAGGCAGTGCCTCTACTGCACTGTGACCAGCTCATTACCCTGTCAAACAAAGATCTGAGGGAGTCAGTTAAATTACCCTAACCCTAACCCTAACCTAACCCATGTTTACGTGATCTTTGTTTCAGTTTTAAGTATCTGTAATTTTGGGGGAAACTTTTACTTTACCATTCCAAAGCATTATAAAACATACTCTTTTTTTTTTTTTTTTGCTATATTTTACAAAAACATGTTGCTCTTAGTTATTTTTAAAATCATCACGTTCTCTGGGATGTGATAGTGATGAATGATTGGCGAATCATGAATCACACTTATTGATAGATTCATGTATTGGATTGATTTGACTGCATCTGTTCTCAAGTGATGATTGGCAACTCAATGATTCAAATGATCCAGTAAAACGAGTCTCCAGGTTACAGCATTTAGAAGTCTGATCCAAAATAAGCCAGGAACAGGAGATCCTCTGAACTTCAGTGCATTCATGACTGATGGCATGAAATGTAAGTTACTAATGCCAAATTTAAGAATTTGGCATGCAAATAAAAATCATTTTTAGGTAACAGCTGTCAGTAACCTGGTGTAAATGGGTGAGCTATTTAAGCCCACTGTATAAAAATGCTTGAATGTGGACATGTCTGAATGGTTTAGGTTGTCCTTAAAATGATGCAAATTAATGAACATGCTTTTTTCCCACTGCTGTAGAACATACTAGTTATATGTTTGCATAGCATTGCATAGATGCATAGTTTCTTAAAATGTTAACACATTTATTTGCACACTAGAATATCTCTCTTTTATTTAAGTGCTTGATTTGTGCACATTTTCCAAAACTGCTGTGATTAACAAGCATTTATTAGATAAATACCTGAAAAAAGGAGAATTCTTAATAATAAAATGTAAAAAAAAAATAACCGTTACAACATCAGTTAGTAGTAACACAGAAAAGCTACGAGAAAAAAGAGGGCTGTTGGACAAAGCAAGTTATAGTTGCAAACTTTTTAGCAGTGTTTGTCGCTATTGTAATTTCCAATAGACAGCTAACCTACTTTGGAGCAGGTTTTATTCTGGATGGGAGATCGCAAACCAAAACAAGACCAATCCTCTGTGACATATATCTGGTGCACTAAAGTCATTCCCCTCTCATTTACCTCTTGCACCAAATTATGGAGCTTACAGCTTTTGCTACCGAATATTTATTATATTTATATTTATTATATATATATATATATATATATATATATTATTAAGCTCTTTGTTGAATGTATACATTATTAATAAATTAAATTAAATTAAAAACATTTGCATCAAATCCTGAGTTGACAGAGAATGTTTATAGAAAGAGAACACTTTTTTTGGTTTTGTCAAATCTAAACCTACTTTGAGAGATGTTTATTTTCAGGGTTAACATACATCTTAGTCCCCCTCCCTTTTATCCCCCTATCCCACTTTAAACCAAACCTCCTACTTCCCAGTGAGAGTGATCAGTACATCTGGGATGGAGTCTACTCTATCTTCTCTTTGTCTTAATTAAATAAGTTCTGGGATGAATGGGCTGACAAATCTCTACTGGAGGTTGAAGGAAAGGGCTGGGGGAAGGGATGTTTTATTATCCTGTACACTTACAACAGGGACAATCTCCCTTGAGTAGCCTGAGGTTAAATGGATTGCTCAAGGGACGTTAGTGGTAGTTGAGCCCAGAGTGTCATATTAATGGATCCCTTTCAAATATCTGAACACAGTATAACAACATGGGTCTTTAACCACCCACAAGGTGTACATTTCTACTCTACTGGCCAAATCCTGTCTGCCTGTGGTTCTTTGGCATGCATTCCTATTTTAGCTAAAGGGCTCATTTTGCAGAAAAGTGCTGAAAGGTGAAGTTCAGGTCAGACAAGAGTCATATCCAGCCTGACTCAATGTAAATTAAATGTGTGTAATTAGCAGAATGTTAGTCTGCGTTATGATGGTTGTTAGGCTCTTTCGTACTAAATGCTTATATTCAACACAAACAATATTTTGAGTAGAAAAAAACACACTTATATGGAGCTGTACAAAGGTGATAGGAATTATTTGTATTAAAAGCAGGTTTTAGTAACCAGCATTAAATGCCAATGGATTGTTAATGAACCACATGCACAAATCTGAGATGACATTAAAGTGAAGTCACAGAAAAAGAGGTAAAAAAAAAAGTGTTTAGCACATTGTTTGCATAAAATATGCAAACATTCACACTTCTGCCTTGAGTGAGATATAAATTATTAATATTATTTTGTCTACATTATGCGCATATTTACACCTACATTAGTTTTTTACATTCACCTTTTTACAAATTTAATGCCCAAAAGAAATGTGCAAAAATTGCAAGTGGAGTGAGAATAATGATCAGTGACACTCAAATTGCTGCCACAGCATAGTAAACAAACTGCTACTTTACTTCTGCTGTTCTAGTTCAGTCTCATAGTCCTGTGTTGATTTTATGTGCTGTAACACCACAATCTTGGAGGAACTTTGTTTCATTTCATTGTGTACAAGCTTTATATTGCTGAAATGAAAAGCCTCTGAAAATCAAATCCATTTTCAGCAAATATATAGTGCAGCTACAAAAAATGAAAAGAGTAACTTACAGTGTGTACTGACAAAAGACTTAATTGCTGATGCTCCCATGTTTCTTTGCCTTTTCTTGCTAGTCTTTACAATTGACACACAAATGAAATGGCTATCTTGTCTGATCAAGTAAATGCATTGACTATAAGGTCATTTGTAAGTGCTAACATCCACATTTTTTTTGATAGATATTAAAATTAATCTTCTCTATTTTCTAATATCAGCACATATAACTAAAACTTTTTCTGAGAAATCAGTGTTTTTCTGTGATTATTAAAAGTAAGTTTATACAGCAATTTTCTTGTTCTCTATGTGAGCTGGATGGCAGACAACCTAAAATGTGCATTTCACTGTATTCCGTCATGTATTGTACAGTAAAACACAAATCCTTTGGAATATCTAGAAATTACTATTTGAAAGGTTTTTAAAAGTATTTGTAGAGGTGATTTTATATAATCACATTTAATGACATTTTGCTGCATTAAATAAGAGACACATTTATTTATAATTAAAGTTGGCTGCCATTCTGATGAAAACACAACAATAATTGTGCAGGTTTGCTTGCATTTCAAAAATGCTTTAATAGTTGTTTGGTATTAGAATGGGTATGTGACCATCTGTTTAAATAAAAAAAGATAAATAAAAAAATAAGAAATGCAATGTAAATGTTGTACAAGTTCAGAATGATGTTTTCAGAAACCTATACCTAGACTTCACTAATGGGTTTTTTTTTTTGCAAAGCTTCAAAAATGCCCATTTCTCCAGAATTCCTTGATTTGTTTTCTGTTAGTGGGGTTAAGCATGACCTACGACGGCACTTTGACTGAGAATCAGACCAGTCCAAACCCCCCCCTTTTTTAATTAATATGGTATAATGCTAATTTCCTGTGCCCTGAAGATTTTATTTATTTATTTTTTATTTTTACTTTTCTTGCTGACATTCCAAGTAGACCATATTTGTGCAGACTCTTCCTAGTGGTTGACAGATGCACTTTCGCAAAGGAGTTATCATAGTGATAACTGGTAACACAGTAAATATATTGCCAGTGGTTTAATGACTGAGATCTCTGTCTTGTACAAGCTGAAAAAGGAGGCTTCATTAAGGGAAGAAGAGAAAGTGTCTACACAGAGCAAGAAATGGTGTTTTGTTGCTGAGATAGCTGATGGGGAAGTTGGATGAATAACGCTTGGTTATGGTCTTGGCAGGATCTGAAGGATGGGAACGTGTGCTGGGACAGATTGAAATTTGGGGGGTGGGGTGAGTGGTACAAGAAAAAACAGTAGTTCTGCGGCAAAAGATTTTTTTTTTCTTCTGCAGGCACATCAGCACTGACAAAACCACTGAGGCATGAAATGAGCGAAATAATGAAAACTTGACCCCTAATCTGACCGCTCTCATTAACTTCAGACTGGGAATCTCATGCTACAAAGCTAAAGCATGCACCACCAAAGGCTCTCCTAACATATTCTGGGGTTGGTTCAGCACAAACACCCCATAAAACTCTACTGCACTAACAAAACCAAACGATCTGGTGCAAAGGATTCACAATATGTCCACAGAATTACTCCTTCCTTAAAAATGGCTGCCATTAACTCACCATAAACCTAAGGGACCCTTTGCGGCGGTGTCCTTTTAATCTCTAAAACGTTGGCAATAACAAAAAATGGGGGTGGAGGAAAGTGGGAAAGTGAGGACACTGAACCTGTCAGGTTTTGTTATCATAGCAGCAAAACTGGATGTGTGATTCAACACTTGTCACTAGTAACACTATCTTTTAAACAAGAGTTAAATTAAAGTGACTGTGCACAATGTACAGTAGGACAGTTTTTGAGCACAACACTCTGGAAAGCCACAGAGGCAGGACTTCGCAAAGTACACTTTGCTTAGACAGTTTTTAACATGCATTGAGTGACTGAAATCCCACCACAGGTAAAGGAAGGCTGAAAAATAGGACATGTCTAAATGACCAGACTGTTGTCTGGTAGCACTCACAATCAGCTGTGAAAGGTGACCCCAGTTTGTGTGTATGTATTGGAACGAGTCAGTACAGAGTAGGTCAAACAAATGCATTCTTACCTTATCTCTCCTAGCTGCTCTCAATGGAAAGAAACAAGAGAAGAGGAACTTCCCCCAGCTAATCACTGCTGCCAGACACCAGTTCAGCCGGGCCATGGTTGCCTCCTTCTGTCACTCTTTTGCTTCCTAAAATCACCCTTTCTATCCTGTGCTTATTCTCCAGGTAAATCCAATAGCAGACAGCTGACAAGACAACAGATCCCTTTAGCTGCAGAGCAGGTAGCAAGAATTACCCTGCTCTTGCTTGCACACACGTTACCTTACTCAGTGGATGCTGCAGCATTCTGTCTGTCGAAGGAGGATGAGGAGGAAAGAGGGAGGGTGTGAGAGAAAAAAGCAGAGAGAGGGAGGGAGAGAGAGAGGAACATGCAGTGGGAAAAAACTAGAAATAGCAGAGAGGCAAGTTGCTTTTGATGAGGAGGAGGCAGAAAAGGAGAAAAAGGTTTGAGAAGGAACTGAATGTGTGTGAGAGAGGAATGTGTTTGAAGGAGAAAACGTTTCAGTGATTAACAGAAAAAAAAATTGAGATGAAGTAGGACAGGAGGCAGGCTAAGATACAAAAAGAAAGGGGGAAAGAGATAGAGAACGCAAGAGGGAGAGTGAGCGAGGAAGAGAGAAGTAAAGTGAATTTGAGTCTCTGAATTCAAAGCAGATAAAGAGTGCATGTCATCAGGCAGCCTCACACGCATACATGCACACAGGCGCACGCGCGCAGTCTCACACGAGGTTGTACGAACGAGGGGAGATGAGCAACGTGCCGTGTGCAACTGGGTTTCTGTGCAAAGCGTTTGTGTGTTTTCTTTTACCTCTGTATGTGTGCTTGTGTGGATGCATGTGTGAGCTCTGTGTAATACGCTCTCTGGTGTCAAGTGCTCATCCAACTGCAGGTGCACCGCACCACTGCAGAGTCGCCACGCTTCACTAACAAACGT
Source organism: Enteromius argenteus (assembly GCA_032357425.1). Lineage (NCBI taxonomy): Eukaryota > Metazoa > Chordata > Actinopteri > Cypriniformes > Cyprinidae > Enteromius > Enteromius argenteus. The sequence continues at coordinate 6,349 of JAUCMR010007503.1, read as the reverse complement.
ACCCTCTCACTGCATAGAGGGTGGGGGGGAGGGGGATAGGATTAGTAGAGAGCAAGCAGAGAGACAGAGAGAAAAAGAGATGCCAAAAATTGCCAAGAGGAAAAAGCAGAAATGGGGGACGAGATACAAATACATATTCAAATGCTCACTATTTTTTCTTTTCCCCCAACATTCCATGCACTACCACAGGTACCTCAAAAAAGACAAATTCAGTGGCACTAGTGAACACCATATCAAGGATAGAAAAAAAACAATATCAAGGAAGTGGGTGTAAAACATCAGAAAATACATGTGATTGGGTGCTGCATATGCACTTTTTTGCCCAGCTGCAGAATCTACTTCATCCAAGCTAAATCCATCATTAAACACAACAGATTTCCATAATCACTGTGTCGCCATATTGACTGTACTGTCACATTCACTTTGAATGTGCAGTGTTTTTTTTTTATGTGAACAGACCTTGTGCCAGATCAGAGAAACATGAATCTCCCAAGCTCCCTTGCCAAAAAAGCCGCCTGTTACCATAGTCTAGATGACATGTACCACACATTTGCATTGCAGATTTGATTTGATCTTATTTGCTTTGGCATAGATTTCTTTGGGGTTTTGAAAAATGTGCTTCATTAAAAGGATAAGGATTACTGAAACAAAAGTTTGGGCGGAAAATGTTCATCTAATCCTGCCAACCACAACGCAAGAGTAGGCATACGTGACTTCTTGATCACTCCAATGACAGTTCCTCTGGAATTCTTCTTTGAGACTGCATTCACATTTTTAGACTGCATTTTTTAAAACACAAAACAAAAACAACACGGACCCTGAAACTTTCTCTGTCTGGCCGACCTATAGTATGCATGTTAATGCTATATCTATTTACACTGACCTTGAAATAAAATGAATGAACCACTGCAAATAACATAATTTTATATAAAAAACCCAATATAACAAATTAAAATAACATGAACTTACTTTGGGGGTTCAAACATTGTCACCATGATTGTGATGGTAACCACTCTCCCCTCAAAAATGTAAATGTATACATTTATCTCAGCACATGTCCTTGACATTTGTAATGAATGACAAAAAACAGGTTACAGGAGTCAATTTCTGAGTCCTGCGTACAGATCCTTATCAGCTTTGTCACATTGTGTTTAATCCCATTCAATTTAACATATTTGTAGGACGTATCATCATGCACTATGATAAACCACCACTAAAAAATAGAATTTCCACAGGTAATGTACTCTGAAACTGAAAATAGGTTTAATCTTTTGACCTGGATTTACATCCATCCCAAGAAAACATTTATGGAGAATACACCTACCCTGGCATTTTTTTACCTTACAAATAACACCATACATATTCTTTTATTATATTAAAGTTCATGAAAATCATCTTTCCTTGTGCATTGTCTTCTTGAGTTTGTACCCAGCAGTTCACCCACAGAAATGGAATTTCATCAATGAACATATAGTTTTCAAAGTTCTTTCAAGGCTGATGGTACTCGTCATGATTGTCATCACTGGTAAGCTCTTAATCCTGTATTCTTTCTTTTTTTCTTGGTCTAAGGTGAGTTTCAGGTACACATCCTCTTTAACCTGCTTGTTTGTCCTTCTGTAGTTCCTCTTTCCTTTCAGGCTGCTCCTCGTTTCATTCTCTTATGTCATCTGGAGATGTTCTCTGTCCCAGTCATTCTGTTTTAGGGCTGTCAATATATTCTGTGGCTGGAACTCCTCTGTGTCTGCTCTGAGATTGCTCATTAGCCGAATCCAGCAGAACTCCATTTTGTATTCCTATTTATACTCATTTTCAGAACAGGTAAATTCAGTTCTGTTAATTGTTATGCTTGCATGTACCCTTTCCTTTTCATGTTTTCTTTGTTTTTTCTTGGTGTCTCTTCCTTTTTCACAGGCATAAAGTCAGACAGTTGCAACAGATTCTAATAAAGCACTTATGTTCAGTATTTTTTATGACAAGGTATTTATTTTGAGTTACTATTTTTTTTCTTCCAGAAAGATCTGGGTTTGTTTGGACCACCTTTCTCTGTGAGAGATCAGACAAGAACTAGTTATGTGACATGAACCTTCTTGTCATACCTCCCATTTTTTATTGTTTTGTAAGTGCATGCATAAGTCTGTGGTAAAGTGGTCCAGCAAATAAATACTCATAGCCTACCTTACAACTCTTTAAATGCTGGAAATCAATGGATTTTATTCCAAGGGAGTATGGACTGGTAATTGGAGCTCTGGAATGTTTGCTAATAAAATCGTTCCTGATTAAGTGAAGTATCCACTCCTCTCCCAAATTACACATTTCCTAGTGATGTTGGAGAACTAAACTATGAAAACTTTTGGGCAATACCAGCTGTGAAAATATGGCATTCTTCTAGTATATGATTCTGTTTTCATCCTTTAACAGTTTGCTTCTCCAACACAACAATGCCTTTGTGATCTCATTACTGTTTTTCACCCTAGGCTACTGATGTGTCCTCATATACTGCAAGATCACCGTTCTCCTCCTTAGCAGTTTGAAAGGTTTCACTGGATATTTGTGCCACAGAAAATGCATGTTGCTAATTTCCTTTCTCTGCGAATGCTGTTGCAATGACTGCTGGACACAACTATGGCCTATTTTAGGGTGACTTTACGTGCCCATACATTTTTTCCCGGACACGTCCTTGCCAGGATTTGTTTTGGCTTTGTTTTCAATTATCAAAAAATAGTTGGACAAATAACATGCAAGCATTGTACATAATGGACCAGTCATAGTGTGTGAGAAGGTGGATCTATGGTCAAAGTGATGCAAACATGCGTAAATATTAAGTAGAGTGACCACGTGCCAATTTTTTCACACTGAATGATTGTCTTTTTATTAACTAACATAAACGTGGATTAATTAAATGTGTTGTTCCATGTAGGGTGACCACACATGCCATTTTCCCCAGACATGTCCTGGCCAGGATTTCTATATTGCCTAAAAAATCTAGGCTTTGGCTTTGTTTACGTGTGCAGACTGATCGGTGTATGACATCGGCTCCTTATGTATTCAAAACACTCTTGAAGTACTTTGAATCAAAGCAATATAGAAATCCTGGCCAGGAAATCCTGGCTACATCCTTTTTCAATGTTCGTTTGTATACCACACAGACATCCTGTGAAGGCAGAGGCTAAGGCCCGGGGAATGGATCCTCCACCACGAGGTGGTGAGTGTGCCGGGATGCGGTCAGTCTACTGCTTGTGGCGCCATTCTGGCCGGGCCGAGTCTAGTTTCTCAGACTTGATTTCCCTCCTAGACGGCTAGCCATAGGAGATTACACCATCATGCACCCTCGCCCAGAGTTATGGAGGCTGTGGCCCCTGAGGGGGCACAACTCATAGCTGCCGGTCTCTCAACCGAGGTTGTTGAGACCATCCTCCAATCCAGAGCTGTACACCCTGAAGTGGAAACTTTTCACTTCATGGTGCAGATAACACCTGCTTGACCCAGTTAACTGCCCATTTGGTACAGTGCTTGAGTTCCTGCAGGCCAGGTTTTCTGCAGGGTTGACACATTCTACCCTGAAGGTCTACGTGGCGTCCATGCCCCTCTTGGTGAACGTTCAGTGTGCAAAGGCCCCCTGGTTACATGTTTCCTCCGCTGCATATTGAGGCCGAATCCTCCAGCCAGGGAAGCTTATACTAAGCTGGATACTTTTCACAGCCTCGCGTCCTCTGATCTCCCTTTGCCTCTAGGGGTCAAGGCTCGCTCGACGTGGAGTATGGAATACTTTTATCTGGAATCTCTATCTAAGATATTTGCAACGCTGCCGGATGGTCCACACCCTTAAAGTTTTTCTGTTTCTACGGTTTGGACTTGCGAGCCACTCCGGGCTCTTCTATTCTCTCGCCCTAGCTGTGCATCACATTTGAATACCATGAATGTAAAAGGAAGTGCTATTTACATCCTCTGAGTGAGCAGTCCGGGGGTGGTGACTTCTTCCACTGGTTGTGCTGTGGAGAAAGAAGCATTTCAACAGCTCTGAACATGAAGGACTGTAGGTTGCTGATCTCCTGGAGCACCAAAGGGTCCTAAAATCTGGAGCATGCAGATGTGGCCCTGGAGTAGGTGCAGAAGGTGCCTGCCTGGAACATGCAAGCAAAAGTACCCTGAACTGAAGGTTTGCTCAATGGAGATGGTTGTTGCACGAACGAGTGGTCTAACAGCTGTGAAATTGGCATAAGAGTATGTGCATGCTCATTGTGTCATTCATCGCTCTCAACCATTTGAAGCAAAACGCATGCAGAATAGTTAAAGTGGATGATTTGCTGACATTAACAGACAAGGAACCAATGTAAAGATTTGAGAAATTGTTTTACAAATTGGTGATTTGGGTTCTTAGTGAGGTCACTTGGGTCACCACAAAACGTATTTTGGTGGCAGGTATTTTGGTGGCCTGGCACAGAGCATGGCAGCACAAGCTCTAGCATGTCACCAATGTACAACGTGTGTTGAAAGCAGGAAAAATAGATATGTAAAAACGTCTCAGTGATTTTGACAAGGGCCTTACATTGATGGCTAGACAAATAGGGGTCAGATTATTTACAAAACAGCAAATCTTGTGGAGTGTTTCCAGTATTTAGTATTTAGGACTTATCAAAAGTGGTGCAAGGAAGGACAATTAGTTGACTGCTGTCAAGATTATGGTTGCGCATGGCTTATCAATGCATGGCCTGTTCACACACAAAAGCTGTAGTTCAAATTGTTTAAAAACTTAATGCTGGCTAAAATAGCTCTTTATTAAGGGTAAAGGGCATCTTTATTTTAACCTGAGCTGAAAGGTAATTTAAAACAAACTCCTTTACACCATAATTTGTCTTTTCAAGGTCATTTTGATTTTTAGGCATAACTAAAATGATGATATCTGAGTAGATAAGTTGTTTATTTATGATATAGTCCATTAATTTTCACAAGTGTCCTTTATTCGGTTCAATTTGCAAATGATCTTAATCTTAAACATGATAAATTGCAGGCATTATAGGTGGGCATTATTACATTGATCACATTCACATACATTCACCACATCTCATGTTACTTTTCATTTTTTCATTTATTTTTAAATTATAAACTTAAAATCTAATTTTGTGACATGAGAAAGACCCTGCAGATTCTGCAAGGAAGATGCAAGGTTATGCATTTAACTGTGTGTAATCTTGGTATTCTCTATGTTAATGGGACAAAATGTCCCCACAAGGACAGTACTACCAGTCATTTTTGACCTTGTGGGGACTTTCTTTTTTTTCATTCTAAAAGAGGAAACAAGCTTATAAATGATACACAATGATCTTTATTGACTATCTAAAATAGCAGCTTTCTTTGAGTGGTACGTTCAGGCCTGGGGTAAGCAAATTTGGTCTTAGAGAGCTGCAGTCCTGCAGAATGAGAAAGGATTTGAGCTGAACTCTGCAGGACTGTAAGACTGAACTAGAGTAAGAGGATAGAAAGTATGGTTACAATATAAAAATTTAATTTTGTTCTGTTGTAAGTTGATAGTTTTAAAAGTTGCTGTTCGTCAGAGATTAATTCTCATTATATACTGTATTATTCAGAATAAGGTCCTTTCATGAAAATAGGTCTGTCATTCTCCTAATAACTGAGAGAAAGGAGCTGTAACTTGCTTGAGAAAGAAAGTGAAAACCCATTTTGACATGCTGGTTCCCACTACAATAGATAGAAATATAGCAGAAAGAAAAACAGTCACTTTAACAGTGAATATTTCCCCAAAGAAACAGCTGCATTTGTTGACATACCTAAAAAATAATGGCTTGTCCTTGAACTGTTTAGCTGCCACCCAAATCTGCTGATGATAGCTTTCAAATAGGACATCCACAGGGAAATGAACGAAAATGACATTTGGACAATCAGCAGCAATATATGAGGGAGGCGGGACTCCCACATCACTGTTGCAATGACAGATGTGGTGTAATTGGTGCTTTCAGGATTGGTCATATTTATTTGAAATACAGAGGGGCAAAAAAGTATTTAGTCAGCCACCAATTGTGCAAGTTCTTCCACTTAAAAATATGAGAGAGGCCTGTAATTTTCATCATAGGTATACCTTAACTATGAGAGACAAAATGAGAAAAAAAATCCAGAAAATCACATTGTAGGATTTTTAAAGAGTTTATTTGCAAATTAGGGTGGAAAACAAAATTTCATCTCAATGCTTTATGTACCCTTTGTTGGCAATGACAGAGGTCAAACGTTTTCTGTAAGTCTTCACAAGGTTTTCACAAACTGTTGCTGGTATTTTGGCCCATTCCTCCATGCAGATCTCCTCTAGAGCAGTAATGTTTTGGGGCTGTCGCTGGGC
>JAUCMR010007396.1:0-15693 GCA_032357425.1 Enteromius argenteus | reverse complement strand
AAGGAGAGGAAGTCTGGAGGAGGTTCAGGAGGTGGCCAGGTGACCAGGAGGAGGACGAGGAACAGAGTCCACGGTGGAGATGACGGAGGGAGGAGCCAGGGAGGAAACAGGAGGAGTCTGGAGCAGGAGGAATCCGGCAGGACCCAGAGCACAGCCATGATGGTGTCCCACGGAGGAGCTGACGGAAGGAGGAGCCATGGAGCAGGAGACCGAGGCGGAGATGAAGAGCCGTTGGGCCAGGCCAACGCCGAGAATGCGGAGGGCCAAGGCACAGCAGATGGCACCGGCGACCGATGCAGAGACGGGGATCCGGAAGGCCGAGGTGGAGCCGGAGCGACAGAGGACTGAGGCTGAGTTGGAGGGAAGGAGGAGCCTGACAGAGCAGGAGGGATGGAGGGACGAGGCATATCCGGAGGAGTGGAGTCCTGAGGCGGTGGATGGTCGACGACAGACCAAGGCGGAGCCGGAGGGATGATGGAGCCCGGTGGAGCTGGTGGACTGACGGGCCAGGGTGGAGAGGAGGGAGCCAGGGGGCATGGTGGAGCCGACAGGTCGGAGGGCCGAGGCGGAGTCGGGGACTCTGAGGCTGGAGGCGGAGCTGAGGGATCCTCCAGCCATGACACCGATGGAGACTGGCAGACCCGTGGCAAATCCAGCACACAGATGGTGGGCTGAGGGTGAGCAATGGGGCTGGCAGATGACAGCGGTGGAGTGGACAGGAATGGGTGGGAGGGCTGTTTTTTTTATTCCATGCGGGGCGCAGGCACTGGAGGGTGCACCCGAGGAGCGGGAACTGGAGGGCGCCTGCGAGGTGCGGGTACTGGGGGGGCACACCTGAGAAACAAGGACTGGAGTCTCCAAGTCTATAAGGTCCTTCTCTGTTCTCCTGCTGTTTGTGGCATTCTCCACTGTGGCAAGCTCGATTGCCACCTCTCACACCTGGTCTGACACTTTAGGCTCTGGCTCCGAGGCGATCCTCAGCTCTGTCGCTCCTCTTGGTGATGGCTTGTTGGTCGCGTCGTGCTCTGCCTCTCCGTCAGCTGTGGATCCGCGCAGCGGGGAGATGGTGGGCTAGGCTCTGGGTCAGGAGTGGCACTGGCCACTCCACAAAGGCGGGCGAAGTACGCTCGAGGATCATCTTCGGACAGCGGCGCTCTGTACGAAAGTCTTAGACTGCCGTTGTAGAACGCACAGAGCGCGCTGTCCGGGTAGCTGGTGTAATAACAATACTTTAATATTCCAACGGGGTGCACAGACAGACAGGCAGGCAGGCAGGGTAGGGTAGTTCACACACAAAATAACCTTGATACCGGACACACATACTCGGCTGAAGACAACTTAAATAGGGGAGACAATGAAGGTAAACGAACACGACACACCTGAACATAATCACATAATTAACAGAAGACAGAAACTAGGTCAAACTGAGACAGAGCACATGGGGAATGAAAACAATAACAAACAGTCCAGGGGCATTACAGTAATCATGAAACAGCCTTTCTAAATTTAATAAATTCTCACATTTTGCAAGACCTGGACCTTTGTTTTCTCATAATGCACTGCCAATATACAGCTGTGAAATACTACTTCATCATAACTCTGTATAGTCCAGATTGAATTGCAGAGTATAAACTGACTGAGTTCAAAAAAGAAAAGAAGAAAAATGTCATTGTTTTAGGCTGGCTCACAATCCAGGACATTTACAAAATATATAAACTGGCATTTGGCATAAAGATACCACGCATTACTTGAAACCAATCTAAAGGTGAGAGAAACCAAAGGAACCAATGAAAGCACATGTGGGTGTTAGATATTCCATCTGCATTACTTTGAAACCAGCTCAGTTAAAATATTAACCAGATGTTGAACAGCAATATTTTCTCCAGAAAGACTTCTATTATCATTCCCCTCCATTTTGCACCTAGAGTTTGCTTGTTTTAGTTCTTACAAGTTATGCTTCAGTGTAAGAAACAGTTTGACACTGCTGGCTGTTAAAAAAATAGAACTGTATTTGATAGTTAAATCCAGGGAGAATAATATGCCATCTGGAAGAATCGTCACATTCCACATTACAAGACGGGAAATCCAGAATTTATATCTTGTGTTACCATACTTGTTCAAATTGTTTGAAATAAACAAAAAATATAGATGAAGCTATCTCTGTTAATTGTTTTCAATGTCAATGTAATTTAATCAGTTCTTTTAAAACTGATGTTTTATGCTTTTAACAGTTTATTTTAATTTAGGAAGTTAAAGGATTAAATGCAGAAGTCATCAACCCTAACAGGAGTATGTAAAATCCCTGTCTGTGCTTCAACTCACAAATCAGTAATAACCAAAGCTAATTAAAAATTAACAAATTCCCTCAATGGAAAATAGACTGGTACATTCACATCCACACACAGTCTCCTCTCAATTAGTGTCAGCTGGGAAGTTCAGTAAGGGGTTAGTGGAAATGTTACTCAAATCCCTTTTAGTACTTTCATTACCAGCCATATGGAAAGAGACTCAACAAAGTATCATATGGAAAAGCAATGGAGTTGTTCTGGCAGACAGCAAAAACTATTTTTGGCTTAAACAGTTTTTAAAGGTGCATTTTTAAAAATATACATATATATAGAAATCAGATTAACCAATTGAATGAAATTAATCAATCTTGTGTGAACAAAATGTGAACATATAAATTAGCTAAGAAAATCCAGTATGGGTATGCTTTAAGTCAATTTTTATTCAGCTTTTCATTTAACATGCAATGAGGTTTTTATTTGCTAGCCCTTGATTTACAGAACTAAAAATACAATCATATGATGTTGATTAAAGATAGAGAGAAAGAAAGATTTTGAACCAGTGGTTAAAAAGGACAAGATCAAAAACCCTTGTTATAAGTGACACCAGTGGCTGTTAAGAGGACATTTACCTGTGTGTGCACTTGGTTTGTGCACACTTAACATACAAGCCAATCATAACTTGATTTAATCCCTGATTACTGCGTACTCATACACTATTATATATCATTATGTAATATATACTGTGTAGTGCAATTTTTGAAAATGTGGATGGAAATGAAAATTCCAAAAAGAAAAAGAGCACTTAAAGTAAAAAATTTAATTGTCTGTCACAGCTCTGCTCTGCATTTAACCTATCCAAAGTGCATAAACACACCATGAACACACACCCGGAGCAGTGGGCAGCCACTGCTGTGTAGTGCCCTGGGAGCAGTTGGGGGATGAGCCTTGCTCAAGGTTCTCACCTCAGTCGTGTTATTGAAGGTGGAGAGAGAGCTGGTTATTCACTCCCACCACCTACAATCTCTGCTGGACCTGGGACTCAAACCCGCAACCTCTGGGTTACAAGTCTAACTCCCTATCCATTAGGCCACAATTGCCTACCAGACTCCATGAAGGATAAAATAACCTTATAAAATTAACCTGCTATTAGTGTTTGAATACAGTGAATATAGTGCATAATTTAGGATGTAACTCTAGTGATTTGGGGGCCCTAAGCAAATTTCTGGAATGGGTACCCAATACAACAACTATTTGCTCTTTTACTTTTGTAACCCTTATTTAAATTTGCACAATTAAACTTGCCAATTTAACGGTAGTGAATTGCCACAATCTTCAATCTTTTAAAAAATATAGAAACATAAATTGTGAATAATTTCTTCTCTGAGGTGAATAAGTTGAACGAATGAGTAATATAAAATTATCCAAAACTCAGTACATAACTCGTATCATTATTCTATTTTCTGAAGTGAAGTGACTTGTGGCCAGGTGACCTATACTTGGAATTATGGAATTATGTTTCTGCTTTGCAACGATATGTATCGTGAAAAGCGCTATACAAATAAATTTGAATTTGAATTTGAATTAGTGCTCTGCATTTAACCCATCCAAAGTGCACACACACACCATGAAAACACAACTGGAGCTGTGGGCAGCCAATGCTGTGGCACTCAAGGAGCAGTTGGGGGTTTGGAGTCTTGCTCAAGGTTCTCACCTCAGTTGTGGTATCGAAGGTGGAGAGAGCACTGGTTATTCACTCCCCCCACCTATAATTGATGTATGTTTTTTTTTTAATCATTTGTTTTCTTTTTTTCTTTTTAAATTTATTTATTTATTATTATTTACCCTATACACTATAGCATTCTCTATTCTTTTTTCTATTCTACTTGTTTTATTATAAAAATAATAACTTAACCCTCTAACAGTAGTTCTCTCTGTTGTATTTCTATTCTATGCTCTTTTTTTTTTTTCATTTATTTTTAAAATAAATAAACAAACCTTGGTACGTGTACTGCATTTGCCACAGCACTTATGTTTCCCATATCTTTATTTTAAGTCAGAAAATTAGGAATTATTTTTAAAAAGTGACATTTTTATTTAGTTATGCATGAACATAAAATAACATGAATTTAAATAAACATTATGAACACAATGTTTTGTGATTACAACATCTAAATTACAGCTTAGAAACTGTTAGTGACACAAGCTAAAAACAATACTAAGCACAACACTTGAATGATCTACACACAAGCTCTTATTTTACAAAAACAGGATGCTCAGGCAAAAATGGCCAGTAGAACTTGCTATGTATAAAATACAGTATTTCAGGATGTTACTAAATTACAACCTTAAATTCTAAAACAGTTGTCACATTTGGGCCATTGAGAATTGTTACAAATTTGATCATAAAATATAATTCTATTAATTCTATTAATATAATGCTTGGCTGCTGAAATAAGCACTGCTTTTGTGTGCAATGTTAAACAGCTTAATATACCATTCAAAATGGCCTCACAAAACACAAGATGATTTCTTTTTAAAATAATGCTAAAATGATTCTTTAATAAATTTTAATGTATTGAATTGAGAATTGATTTATGAACAATTTACACATTAATTCATGATGCTTCTGTCAAATGAGCAAGGCCCTGTATACTAGTCAATCATTGACTATTACCAGTGCAACATCATACACTACATATACAACCTAAGATTCATCAGTTTGTTTACTGGTAGATTGTTCAGGTAATTAACTATTAATTAATTTTCTTAATGTCTTTTGACTCCAACTTGGCTGGGTGTCTACATTCCAGTTGTTGTGGTCTGAAATAAAGTTTTCAAGTGTCCTGTCCATCATTCTCCTCCTGCTGTTGGGTAACTGACAGGTTGCCTGGATAATCTAGAAGCGAAATAGGGGTCTCCTTTGCTCCTGTTTGCTCCCTCTCACGTCTAGTGATTGGTCTGCTGCTTGCCTTTGAAGATATTGTCTGACCTCGGAAAAGCTGAGCCTGATGTTTACAGAGACCCACTTTGCTGAGCAATATAAAGACATCTCCTTGGAAGGCCTTGGTGAATATGGCATATAGAAAAGGGTTAGCGCAGGAATTCAGAGGGTAAAAGAGCACCAAGAGGATCTTGGAGTTTGACACAGTGATGAGCGGGTGGTCCAATGCAGCGGTCATAGCATACATCGAAATCGGAGCCATGCAGAGGAAGTCTGTAAAAATGAGCACAGCCATACGCTTGGCAATGTTGGTGTCTTTGTTGGCAGACTGATGACTGGGGTTGTGAACAGCACAATAGATCTTGATGTAACAGGCACAAATGACCACAAAAGCCAGGATGTTAAAAACAAGCACACATAGGATGTAGATCTGGTCCCCAAGTGTCTGGGTGTCCATGGGCAGGCATATGCTGACCTTCTGATAGCTGCTGACCCCAATGAGAGGCATAAGAGCCAATAAAAGGGAAAAGATCCAGCCTACCAACATAATGACTGAAGCATGGGACAGACGCAACTTACGGTCCAGTCGCATGGCATACGTGATAGCATACCAGCGTTCCAGAGTAATAGTGGTCAGTGTGTAGACTGAAAGTTCACTAGCAAAGACAGAGAAGAACCCAGCTAGGCTGCATCCCGGACCTGTCTGCCAATCAATAGCATGATTATAGTATTCAGAACGTGTGTGGAGGTCCACGGAAGCAATCAGCAGAAGGTAAATGCCCATACACAGGTCAGCAAAAGCCAGGTGGCACATTAAAAATCTTGAAACTGACAGTTTGTAGTGGCTGGTGAGCAGCACCAACAGTACAAGCAGGTTTCCCAACACAGCAAGCAAACTGACAAACCACACAGATACCCTTAGAAAGCTGAAACCCATGATGTCCTCACATGGGTTGAACTCATCAGGAGCAGGAAAACAGGCGATGTCCTCTCCCTCCTCACACACAATGTAGTCATAGCGGCTGTCAAACTCATGGCTGGTGTCTTCCTGGGGGTTTTTCAGCGTTTCACCAAAGCCCACATCATCATCTGGGTGCCCACCAAAGTAGGTGTGGTAGTGCAGACTGCTGTAAAAGTCCTGGTGGTCATAGGTGTCTCTAAAGAGGTTGTCACTTGAATCGATGCCAGGTTCCATGCTGCTGTGCAGACCAGGAATAGTAAAAGTTCCCACAGACCTTTTTTGGAGTTGGTTATACCTGGCAGTAAGGTTACATATGATGTCCTCTAAGTACCTGCCATTTAAAAAGCAAAAATCCTTATGTTTCCATGCCAGAAAATACACTTTTAAAAAGCCATAAATCTTTTTTCATGCTCACTGAAACCTCCGTAATTTTCAGATTTTTTTGTAGAATTAGGCAACCAATTATATGACACCATAGTTCAGTATTAGTAATAAATACTACAATAATTGAAAAAAATGCAACAACAAATATTTATATAATAATAATAATAATAATAATTATTATTACATAATATTTATATAACAAACATATTTTTTGATTTGAGAGTAGTATTGCAATGAATAATCAAAGCCACAAACCCTCTTTTTTTCTTCAAGTTCTTGAATGCACAACAGTGGCTGGGGTAGGTAAGGTCTGCTGTTATCATGTGTCTGAAAGTCTTGATCGGTGGTAGTTTTTTGAGGGCCCAGACATTCCGAGCACAGAGTTCCCGAAGTGACTCCAAGCCTCTGGTTGGTAGGGAAGTGACAGGAGATTCTGATACATCACTGATGAAAAAAGAGAGCAGACTTTCAAAGAAAGGCTAAGATCAAACATTAAACATTAAAACGCTTGTGGTACTTTGGTTAATGTTGCTTTTTACCAGTGATTTTTCTAAAGTGTTGGCTGTTTGTTCCAATGATTTTCTTGTTTGAGAGTTTGACAAATCATTAGGCATATATAGAGAAGATTCTCAAGACAAAAATCTGAATCTGAATTACAGTCTCATTTTCCTATAGGCAGATCAGATACTTTCTAATTGCATAGCACTCATGGTGCTCTCATATGCAGTATTCACTAATACTAGAACTAATACTAATGCTGCTGTTAGTGTGTTCTGGAGCATCTCCTGATTTTGATTCAGCATATTTGGTCGACCCTGAAACAACATTTTAATTCAAAATTTTAGTTTTGACCATATCTCTACATAAACCTAACCTTACCCATGAGTAATGCTTAAAATCATATTTAACAATACATGTATGACACTGATGTACAAGCATCAAACACTGATTGTAAGCTTAAACTTCACAAAAACTATAAACCAGTTTTTCAAATCTGATTGGCTAATCACAGTGTTGTTCCAGGATCAACAAAGATGTTGACCCAGGGACACGTCAAACTCAGCAAAATCAGGTTCTGTTTGTTCTAGCACAATATTGATGTGATATGATGGGACAATAGATACAGTCAAAAGATAATGTGCATTTGGGCTTGCAATGTAAATGCAGGCTCAGGTTAGCTGTGCTGTGTGTTTCAGTATCACCTAAAGAAAATAATAATAAACCATAAACCCCTGCTTGTTTTGTTTTTCTCTGAAAACCATAAATCATCCCTATAGGATTATAACCCTGAGGGTAAAAAAATGTCCATTATAAAATGAGCTTGTTGTTGTTTTTGTTTTAAACAGATGTTCCAGTCAGTCTTATTGTGCAACATAAGTTTAAAATTAAGAAGAGGAAGAAGACCTAAAAAAAGAAAAAAACTATTGCAGCCTGCTTGTCTGATTTTTTCATTTTGAGATAGTTAGCCAGTGATCTCATAGCAATGATTTCACACTGAGCTGACTCCTGAGAGGGTAGCTGAGGGGCCACATTATTAACTTATTAAAGAATTATGATTTAAGCAGGCCCAGATTAGCAGACAGATACGATTACTATGGTCAACATCCTGCATTCAGATGAGAATATATTTTTTTCACTTAAAAAAAAAAAAAAAAATTGTAACACGATTAAGTTATGAACAGTTGGAATGTAGAACAGAATAAAGTTTTTGTCAAATCAGTTAAACAACCTGTATTTTTGTTTTGTTTTTCTTTTATGAGAAGAATCACTTCAGTTGTTATTTGTTTGTGGGTCTTTCTGATAAGGATCAGGAGATTTGAATATTCCACTTTTTTACCTTAAAAAAGGGTGACCAGGAGGGGACGTCTTCGGTTCACTTAGTTTTGTCATGGCCACGACATTTTAACTCGTGGGAACGTGATATTATATCGTGGCCACGAGATAGTTTTGTCGAGGTAATGACATCCTTATGTTGTGGACATCCATTTCTCGTGGCCATGAGTTTATTGCATAAACAAACCTGCATGACCACAGCAACCCGGGATTATCAGAGATGTTTAAAACATGTTTATTACATTAAACTTTTAATTTACTTTTTGTATATTCTTCTTCTTCTATTATATTAACTTGTTAGGGCTATATTTTATATTTATTTCATATATTTATTTCCGGAGTATAGGTGTATATCTAATCAACGTTCTGTATAGTTATTGCTAGTATACTTTATGATTGTATACTGTTTATGCCCGTGCGTGATGATTAATAAGCGTGTTGTGTTTTCATTTGCAAATGAAAACAAATAGGCTATAAATATAATAGGCTAATAATAATGATGTTGTTATGTGTCTTGGGGGAATGGAGAATGCAGGAGTCACAGAGTATAACAAAAGTCTTTTAATTATCAAACTTAGGAGTACAGGAAAAACTTAGACACAAGACATCCATGAAACATACGGGAACATAAGTAACGTTAAGGACCGACAAGGGAGACTATTAAAGACAGACATCACAGGACAGGACATCACAAATAGGGAACTCAAAACACCTGGGGGACACGGCTGGGAGTAAATTAACTAATAATCACATTGATAACAGGAACTAGCAAATAAGGGAAACAAGGAAGACACAAAACGAAACCAAAACACACAGAACACGTAACATTACACCCCCTCCCGGAAAGGCCCTCACGCCTTAACAACGCCCTCTGGGGGGGTTATATAGTTGATGATGATGATGATGCTGATAATTATTACGAAGATGATGAGTTAATGGACACAAAGCTAGCAAGACTCTGATGTGTAAATATGTTTTCTTGTAGGCCTATTTTATTTACTTTATGTAGTATTTATTTATGATAAACTTAATATAAATGGTGTTTAACCTACATTGCGTGCAATATAATAATTTATATTATAAAACAATAAATTATTCAATCTTTATTTATATAGTGCTTTTAACAAAACATAAAAAATATGAAATACTTTTTATAATACAATCATTTTTATAATAATTAATATTAATTCAAAACAAAATAATACTGAATCCATTTCTGATAATCCCGGGTTGCTGTGGTGACGCAGGTTTGTTTATGCAATAAACTCGTGGCCACGAGAAATATATGTCGTTCCCTCAACATAAGAATTCATGGCCACGAGAAATGGATATAAAATATGAGAGTCTATGGAAAGACCCCACAGTTTACAGTGTGTGTGTGTGTGTGTGTGTGTGTGCATGTGCATGTTTATGTGGTGTATGAGGACACAAAATTTGTATAATGAAATGGGTATGACATAGGTATTTCAATATGAAGGTGATTTTTGAGGACATTTTCAGTGTCCCCATAATTCAAAAGGCTTAAAAAACATACTAAATGGTGTTTTTTTTGAAAATCTGAAAATGCACATAGTTTCCTGTAAGGGGTAGGTTTAGGTGTAGGGTCAGTGTAGGGCAATACCACATTCAGTTTGTGCAGTATAAAACCCATTACGCCTATGGAGAGTCCCCATAAATCACAAAAAACAACGTGTGTGTGTGCATATACACATATATGGTTTTCCATATCAGGACATAATAAAAAAATGATCAGCCTCAGATGAACAACAACACTGCACCACAAATTGCAGACACAAATTGCACCATTTCATTATTTATTTAACAAAAATAAAGCCAAAATGGAAAAGCCATATGTGACAAGTTAGGACAATTAACAATTAGTGATAAGATAGGACTTAAGACTGTAAATAGCAGTCAGGCATTGTTAATCTAATGCCTTTGATTAATTGATCATCAGCAAGTATGAGCACCTCTATAAAAGTAGAAGTTTTAGCAGTTTGCTGGTCTGGAACGTTCAGGTGTTAATGCAATGACATGAAAGTAAGACACCAGCAATGATCTTAGAGAAGCAATTGTTGCTGCTATCAATCTGGGAAGAGTAATATGGCCATTTTCAAACAATTTGAAATCCATCATTCTACTGTGAGGTAGATTATCCACAAGTGGGAGACATTCAAAACAGACACCAATCCTGCCAGGAGAGGACATCCCAGCAAATTCACCCCCAGATCAGGCTGTGTAACGCTTAGAGAAATGGCAGACAACCCAAGAACTTCACTGCAGGTTCCACAGGCCTCAGTTAACATTGCTAAAGTAACAATTAAAAAGTTCAAGACAGTACAATTAGACAATGAGACAAGTAGGGCATGTTTGGAAGTCTTGCCAGAGGAAAGCCTCTTCTATCTAAAAAAAAAAAACATGGCAGTACGGTTTAGGTTAGCATAGTTGCATCTGAAGAAACCATAAATCTTCCAGAACAATGTCCTTTAAACAGATCAAATTGGAGATGTTTGGCCATAATTCACAGTGCCATATTTGGTGAACATCAAAACAGCATATCCACACAAAGACCTCATACCAAAAGTCACAAATGCTGGTGGATGGCTGATAATTTTGGGCCTGTTTTGTTGCCACAGGACTTGGGCACCTAACAATCATTAAGTTGACCCTGAACTCCTCTGTATAATAAAGTACTCTAGAGTCAAATGTGAGTCCATCCATCCGAGGAGCTAAAGCTTGGCCAAGATTGGGTCATGCATATTATGTCCTGATACAGAAAACCATGGAATTCAAAAGGGTGTCCTAACTTTTTCACATGACTGAATAATATATATATATATATATATATAGATAGATAGATACACACGCACACACACACTGTGAACTGTGAGGTCTTTCCATAGATTTTCCATATTTTATATCCCCTAACCCAACAATAAATCTACACCTGTTCACATTGTTACACTTTTAGATAAACATAATGTACAATGTCCCACAATGAGAAATAAATAAATATTTCTGAAAAAAAAAGGAATTATTTAAAAACATTATTTATGGACAATGGCAGCAAATCTTGAGTAAAAGAGCTCAAAGAGAATTACAGACACTGAATCTCAAGTGCTTTCTTGACAAAAACAAAAGGCACTCACAGGAGCATTGGCCCACTGCTTGTCCCAGCAAACATTCTCTCATCGAGCCTTGTCAACTGTTTATTTCTATGCAGGTGCCTGCAAAGAAAAGGAGTAAAAATGTTGCAGTTTGGTAATTATTATGCTGTCATTAAATGTTTAAAGATTAAATTAAAAACCAGACGTTTTGTGTTGCTTGCTTAGTCTCAAACAAGTATTAAACCATACCATAAAGTATTTAGTAGGTAAACTTGTTTTTTCTCCTGGCTGATAGAAAATATCCCACTGATTTGCATTAAAGAAAGGATACAAGCACACACAGGAAAAAGAATATAAAAAAAAATACTCTTTGAGGCCAGGAAGAAACCATTTAGCAAAATGCCATCATACCATATCATCACATTTTCTTTAGAAAATGCAATTTTCAATCATTTTATTCTAAATAAAAACACTTTTAACAGGTGTTCCTTTAAATGCACTACAAAAAAATTCAAGGATTTTTTGGTCACACTTTATATGAAGCGGCCCTAATACCTGTGTACTTAGTGCATAGTAACTTGATGTGTATGTAGTATGTAACCAGGACATTGATACATTGTAGCTACAGCTCTAATGCTTGTGTAGCTACACACATGTAACAATGCACTGAATGGTATGTGTAAGTACAAACGTGTATCAGCACATTGGTAACAACATTTTTTTTGTAATGAAAGTACAAATGTGTAACAGGACTAACAGCACTTTTTGGTAAAGAAAGTGTTACACTTTACATTAAGTAAACAATTCCTATGGATTTACCTTGTATTTACTCTAATGTCACACATCAAGTTAGGCTTTACATATAAATTGTGGTTGGTGTCCAGAATGTTACACTTTATAATAATTGGACAGTTCTTGATTAGTTACCATGTAAGTACACTGGTATCACAGTAGTACATCAACCACCAACTCAAGATTCAACTCCTCCCACTTCAAATATCCTTAAACCTCCCTTTTTCCACCACCCTGGATCCTATTCCACCCCTATACCTACCCATCTCCACCCCCTAGATCAACCCCTGCTCCAATTACTTTTATACATATTGTTATTACCAAATGTAGTTATGTAATTCCTGTTATAGGAGTATTTAGTAAAGTGAAAAAAATGTTGTTTCCAATGTCCTGTCACACATTTGTACTTACATATACCATTCTGGGGGTTTTTACATGTGTATTTCCAGAAATATTACAGCTGTCAATACTTTGTACTGATGTGTACTTACACTGTGCATAAATACTATGTACACATCTAGTTACTATGTACAGAGGTATTAGGGCCACAACATAAAGTGGAACATTTTTTTTTTCTTTTTCTTCCCCCCTGGAAAACAAGACAAAAATACTGAATGTTAAAGAAAATTACTCTGTGCAATGTGGTTTCTAAAATAACATGAATTTCACAGTTGTGCTGGATGAATTCTCCAGTGCAATGTAACAGCCCAACTAGGCTTGCCCAACAAGGCTTTCATCAGGTGTTTTGTCCTAGTTTAGCAGTCCAGTGTAAACATGCAAAACCACATTAGCAAGAGACATTAGAAAGATTACAACCTAAGGGAGTTTGAGATATCACAATAGTAATTCACTAGTTCACACTTCCTCATAGATGGTAATTGCGTGTTTGGCCTGCTGTCCGGGGAGAGGGTCAGGAGCTCGGTGAACTCCGGGCCCTGAGGATTACAACCCTCGGACAGCGAGAGCTGGACGTCGCTCGGAGTCCGGCCCAAACCCCGAGTTCCCCCCGGGAGGAAGTGATTAGAGGTATTGACTATGGATACTGAATGAACGTGAGTTAGAGGTGGAAGTTTTATAAGTGTCGGAAATTCAAGGTAAAACAATGGCCCTGAAACCCGGGTGTCCCGACCAAGCAAGCCGAAGGCTGGAGAAAAAACCTTGGGAGAACCCAGGCTCGGTCGGGACCAGTTCTCCTCTGGCCAGATAACCGACACCCTATCCTCAATGACCGTATTTCGAGATTTTTGAGTAAATATAAGGGAAGGGTTGGTGAAAGGATGCAAAAATATCAAGATGCTGGCTAGTCGGAAGTAAGCTCTATTTAAAGGGAAGACTTTTGACTCTGATAGGATGATCAGATAATAGGCTGATTAGGAAACGAGTAGCAGCTGTGATTAGCCGATCATACGTGCTCCTCCTGAAATTTGTTTATCTCTAAACATAATTTATAAGAAACCACAATAGTAAATATGATTGCCCCCAAAGTGTACTCAAGAATACACTTTTCTGTAGGAACTGATTGAGAAGATATGGTAATACACGCTAATGAATCAACAGTTCAATCCGGTGCTTAATTTGTAAATTTAGAGGTCCCGGAACAAAATACGGTGACGGATCCAGCATGTGATTACAGGAGGGAGAGGTAATGGAGCATTTGCGCAATCACATTGGTGGACATGTGATTAACAGCGTGTATTAGCCCAGCAGGCACACAACATCATCAGACTTTAAAATTTGGTAAAATTTTGGTTGCGACGTCAGGTGACCAAAATTCAACGACAATGACAATATTAAATTGACGTCCAATACCGACGTCACCTGACGTTGATATTTTGTTGTTTTTAGGTTGTGTAACCAAAATCCAATGTTAAGTCAACGTCAAATTGGATCCAGAATATCGGAGGGGGATCGTGTACACATCACATTTTTTTACTCATCCTCACAGCTTTCAATTTATTATGAGAGTTCTTGTAAACAGATTCAATATAGCATGCGTAAATAAATCCACACAAACTATCAGATTAAATATGTCATTTAAAAAAAGCATTATAGTGACTGTACGGCGTCTTCTTTCTTTCTTTCATCATCGCATCCAAAGCCACCTCGGGAGTATCATATTGAGTTATTTTTCATAGTTTTAAGTTGATGACAAGTATCTCGCAAGCACAGTCGGTTTTGTCTTATGTTAATGAAAACAGTTGAGAAAATTTGTACATTAGCATCAGTCCATTAAAATAGTCTTGTGAGAACACAGCCTGGCTGTTCACAAGTCAAGTTTCATAATTATTTGTTCCTCATTCTTCACAGATTTTTAGATTTTCAGCCTACCTATTTAAACTTTGTGTAAGTTATTTGTCATTTCATATTAGGCATACAGCATGGTGTATTTTTATTTGTTTTGTTAATAAAAGTTATAGCCTATGTACATTGTATTTTGTTCTTGCTTGAATTGAATTGAATTCAAGCAATTGATGTCGAATTGCCACTAATGTAAAAGTGAAAGTAAAACAAACACTGTGCTTACTGGCTATTAAAACCGAAGACGGAAAAGACGGAAAACTCAAACTTGTATTATTATTAAAAAAAATCAAAACGATGGTGCCCCGGTGGGCAAGTCACATAACCAGTCATACGGCTTAACATCCATCGCAGCAAGCCTAAAAAATTGTAAGCACAAACTACTTTCTTTGTGGCATGAGGAGGGGGATATGCCAAATGAGGTGCCGGATCGGGCTTGTTCTGGCACAAAAGCACTGGTTCAATAAAATATGATTATATAATAATTAAAAAAATTGTTCGCCCAAAAATGAAAATTCGGTCATTTACTCACCCTCAAGTAGTTCCAATTCCGAATTTCTTTGTTCTGATGAACACAAAGGAAATTATTTTTTAAAACGTTTTGGGTTGCCATTGACTTCCATAGTAGAAAAAAAAAAATACTATGGAGGTGAATGGTGACCCAAAACTGCCAGTTTACAAACTTTTTTGATAACAGAATTTAAATTTTTGGGTGAACTATTCCTTTAGCCATATGCAGTTTTTAAAAAAAATAGAAAAAAAGAAAAAAAAAAAAAGACTTTTCACTTGGTTTATGTAGTGACTTCATATTGAACATGTCTGTCAGAAAGGAAATAAATCATATCAAATCAATCAAAGTTGTGTACAATGTCCATACAACTTTTATATATATTACATGCCTAAAGCAGGGATCTACAACCCCGCTCCTGGAGACATCCTGCAGACAATAGGTGCGTTCGATATGCACTACACTAGCCTGCCATCGGCTGGCGAGAGCAGCCCCTTGTAGTTAGGGGAGGAGTAAAGAGACGGCCGTCAGGTCGGACACTTATAGGTTTCCGTAGTGTGCTGAATCAACGTCATTATGGC